>OX424574.1:26104809-26143786 GCA_949152435.1 Gastracanthus pulcherrimus | reverse complement strand
CAGTCATGCACCTGCACCACAATCCACACATTCCACACATTCCACACATCCACATCCACATATATATATATAATATCCAGCAGAAGGCTTGATGATATAGCTTCAGCCTCAGCTCGCCAGAGCTCCAGCTCCCGAATATTTTGCAGCCAGTAGGCAGTGACCAGTGTGGTGTCGAGTCGTGTGGCGTGCGCGCGTGTGTGTGGCGTGTTTTCTCTGCCGTTGACTTTTTTGCCTATACCTATATGTGTGGCCATCGAGGAGTGCGTGAAGAATTTCGCGCGATGCTGCTCTGCTGAGGACAACACTACGGGGAGGAGAAGAAAAAAGAGAAGAGGGTGAGGAGAAGGAGTGGGCCAGCGGGGAACGAGGAAAATGGTGTCTATCATCAAAAATCAGTTGCTAAAACATCTGTCGAGGTGGGTGCCATAGGTATATGTAAGTTCCCGAGAGCCAGGTGCGTGCGTGCGCGATAATGTTTTTTCTTCTTTTTTTTTTTTCAATTTGCATTCGTTGCGACGACGTGGTGTGTTGGCTCGTTAAGACGAGGCGATAACGACGAGGTGTTGATGTCCTTGGTGGTGTGCGAAATTTGAATAGATATAGAAGAGTTGCGGAGTGGGTTTTTTCTTTTGGACTGGAGATTGTTACAAGTGTCTGGGCCTTCGACACAATCAACAAAAAAATCAATAACATCGTATCTTGGAATCTTAATTAGCTGATAAGGGATTGTTGTTGTTGTTGGTATCTTTGTGCCTTAGTGTTTTATGGAAGGGTGGTGATGGGTAGGGCTGTAACTTTCAATTTAATGGGATTAATTATGTAAATGTAAACATTGCTGCAACTAAGTTTCTTGGACACTTTAGGATAGTTTATCTGTTTACAGTTAGTGTTATCGCATATTTATTATAAGAGAGTGTATGGACAGCAATTGATAATGAATGGAGAGAGAAAACCGATTTCTAATCATAAAAGCTTTTTTAGAAAAAATATGATTAGTAATAAAAGAATCATAAACTTAGAACAATTACCCTCAAACTCTCTCTCTGTTCAAATCATTTTAAAGTCTACTTTCTCTTGAAGACTTTTACCATGATTGTGTACAAAGTTTTATAACTTTATGTATTCTGTCGTAAACTTTTTCTTATATATTATATTAATAGAATTTTTTTAAAACTAAATATTTTGTTTAAAATATTTTATTATTATGAAAGTAAACTAATAAACTTAAATTATAAATAAATAGCAAACTATTCCAAACAGCTTGAAGTATTAATGCAATTTTTATAATAATTAACAACTTCACAATTTTAATTTTTAAGTTTTTGTAACATAATGTCAATGTAAATATAGCAGAAAATTTGTTTTGTAAATTGTTGTCAATATTTTGTTTATTTTTAGATTCACCAAGAACTTATCAGCAGATAAAATCAATTTGAGTACCTTTAAAGGAGAGGGTGAGCTAACAAACTTAGAGCTCGATGAAATTGTACTAACTGACTTATTGGAATTGCCATCATGGCTGCGATTGACAAGTGCATGGTGCAACAAAGTTACTTTCCGTATTCAATGGACCAAGTTAAAAAATGTTCCTATATTTTTGGTGAGTATCTAAATTGAGTTTATTAATAAATATAGTTAATTACTATTATATACAATTCTAAAAATATATATATTTTTAAATGTTTAAATTATAATTTTCATTTTTTACTTAATATGTGAAATAATTCATTTTTTACAGAGTTTGGATGAGGTTCATATCGAGGTAGAAACATGTGAGGATTTAAGAGATATGTCTTCCCCACAAGGTTTGTCTTCATATACAGGACCTACAAAATATTCATATATTCACAAAATCATTGACGGAATAACTGTTGCTGTCAACACTGTTTCTGTTACATTCAAAAGCCCTGCATTTATTGCTAAAGTTCAGGTACTATGATTAAAACTACTATAAAATTCTTAAGACATGTGGTTCTTTTAAATAATCACCTGATTCAATAAAACTTATTTATTATCACATAGTTTAATACAAATAATTAAAATAATAGATTTAATCACTCTGATTGTGAAATTTTCGATTTAGATGACTCGTATATTGGTGGAATCAAAATCCCCAACATGGCAACGTTGTGATTTAAGAACTACGAGAGTGAAAGATCCTGATAGAGGTCAGTTATTAATCTTCAAAGAACTGGAGTGGCAAACTGTAAGAATAGAAGCACAAAGTACTAAAGATAAAGACCTTACACCCCTTCGCCTTCTCACAAATCAAGCACGATGTAGAGTAACTATTAAGAAAAGACTATCTGGTATGTACTTTTTTGAAAGATAAATTCTGTAATGCAAAGATTAATACGAATAGTTATATCTGATTTGATTTATTTTTTTTATTTGTAGACTGTTTTGTTATGGGATCTCGACTGGTTATTATCCTTGATGATCTCTTGTGGGTGTTGACTGATTCTCAGTTAAAAGCAGCTCTACACTTTATTGATTCCTTGGGAGGATTGATTGAGAGATCGACTATGACGGAAAGAAAAACTAAAGCAGCTAGAAAATTAGAGGTACATAACTATTTCAGTGAAAATACAACTGGAAATAACAAAACAATATGTAAATTAATTTCTGTCTATTCTCATTTGTAGGTCCTTCCAGAATATCAGGCACAAGTCTCTCAACAGACTAGAGCAAAAACTGCAAGCAATACAGCTATTGCAAAAATATTCAGTAGATATGACGTAGTTGAAACATCGTATCATTTTCTTTCTCAAAGAATAGACTTACATCTCTGTGATGATATGGGATGTAAGTACAATATTATAACATACTTTTAGAAATAATATTCAGATTTATATATTTATATTTACACATCTTATGATATTATTGTCTATATCAAAAATAAGATTTTATGGTAACACCATTCTAGTGGCCGAAAAGGCCTAACTTTGATGATTTATTTTGGGAGTATAATAAAAGAAATGGGCTATTCTATTCAGAGGGCCATTTATTAGGCACATATTAAAGTATGCAAAAATTTATTTTATAATTTTTAATATACAAATTGACGGCGACAAAGTGAATCTCTGAAAACATCTTTTTTTAAAGCAGTTCCAGGAGTGGATCGATTTCTCGGACGTGATGGGGCCTGGAACAAAAAAACAAAATTTTTATCCATATTTTGTAGAAATAGCGTAGATTTGAAAAAAACATTCGATTGTTGGCAAGATAAACGCGTTTTAAGTTTGCGTCGTGTAGACGAGAGAAACTTTTAAAAAATTTTCTACACTATAAGACGAAGTGTATATTGTTTATAAGACCCTAAGACATTGTTTAAGCAAAAAAAAAAAAACGATTTTTTCAAAATTCTAGAGCGGTGTTACCTCTTAATACAACCTCTTAACATCGATTCAATTAAAAATACATCAGTAAATCGATTCTTAAAAAAAAAAAAAGACTTTGTTAAGATATATTGCTACAAAAGGAATACAATGTTTGTACTTGATAGCTTGTTCCAGATTGCATATGTTTCGGTATCATACATTTTTAACAAGTCACGATAACGAAATTTCCGATTTATCTTTGAATGTTCGCTTTGACATACTAATATCTATGCAATTGTTATTTTTAACAGCCGGCAGGTCGCTGCATCCCGAACTGAAGGATGGTGGTGCTCTACAAATTTCGTTAGTCAAATTCCAGGTCGACTATTACCCTTATCACCTGGCCTTAGCCGATAGGAAGCACTGGGCTCTGTACAAAGAGAGCGCTACGCCACACAGCCAGTGGCTGCAGCAGTCTCTCAACTCTTTTCGCGGTCAATTCATGGATCTCATTGATTCCGGGCGAACTCAGCACTCCCCGTTAACCAAAACTCAGGGCAATGGATCTGGTATGCGATCGCAACTTTCAAGTATTATTTAGAGAACCATAGCTGAATAAGTATATATTTGGATAAATTCTCTACACAATGTTTTGCTTTAAATTTAGTGCACAAAATTTAAAGAAAAATATTGTGTAGATAATTTCCGTGTAAGAAATTACTGTGTAGAATTTTTCTGTGCATGAAACTCGATGGAAAATAATGGATAGGGAATTACCGTGTAAAATATTAATGTGTAGAATATTTATATGTAGTAAAAAACACTTGTGTAGGATTTACATTAAATTTTAATTTTTTCGTAAATAAATGCTGGGAAACGGCTGATGACTTTACTCATATTGTAATCGCTTTAACATTCAGGGCATATTAACATTTTCGCGGTGGCTAATGTATAAGACGATCTTCTCAATTTTTTAAAAAGATAGAAAAATAGAAAAATTCCAGGGACTCTTTGTCGTGACTACTGGCTCAATATGTGAAAATTGTCTAAGAAAATTATTTAAGAACATTTTGTTTATGTTGTAATATAAAATGTAATAAAATTTTCACAAATTCATGACTCATATATAAGTCATGCCGCCGCGAAAGTATTTTGTAGTGATTTGAGTAATTCAAACAGACTAATTATTAATGACAATAGTTACATTTATCAAATTATTATGCGATATGTCGTAAATTTTTAAATTATAATAAGCGAACATTTTTAAAATACACTTCTACTGTGGTTCTCTTCTACACAGCTCATTTGTAAGTTTATAATTGTGCGTTCTACTTTATTTTAATTGATAAACGTCTATTTTGCAGAGAGTGATAAGGACGCGGAAAATCGCGAAAAATCATTGAACAATCAAAATCAAAATTCTGCTTCTCAAGAGCAAAAGAAGCCAACGCAACACCCAAGCGGAAATCCAGTGAAAAATTACGTTTTAGAGCAGCTAGCGAAACTGATGACAACGTGTATCGTTATTAGAATAGATGACTTCACCTTGTACAAAGTAACGACGTCATCGAGAAAAGCTATGCCGAAAGAATTCATAACAGGTAATAATTGCAAACTGCTTCATTGTCAACTTGGCTTATATAAGCATTTCTCTAGTTTGTAAATATTCATCGACGACATTAAATGAATTTTTAAAACTTTATATTTACATAGCTCAAACGAGGAAGAAACATGGTCCAGGTATAATAAATGATAAAAATCTGTAGTGTGCGTTAATTCACGTTGTCTTTGCGTTTTCTATGGAAAGTGTACTTTTTTAGAAGTAGAATGTTATGTACATCAATATCACACATTAGTACTCACGATGTGGCGGTCGACAACATTTTAGTACTCACTATAGTTTGTAGCTAAAGAAAAAAGCATAATCCACTGTTTAGAAAATCATTATCACCCAAATTAAATAGTGTACTGTCAAACACGTGTCCCTTAAAAACTTAGCATGTTAGATTTTTTGTTTGTTTGTAAGGGATGTTTATTACAGTCCAAAATAACAATTTTTCTAGGCGATCGGGATAAATACCATTTACCAGAGGATGTGAATATACTTCATGCCGAGTTTACTTATTATTACTACCCTGGGGACTTAAATTTTCCACGTAAGTAACATGTAAAATAAGCCATATTAATTGAAAATGTGTTAAAGAAATGTAGATATATTTTCGTCTCTATTCTTTACAGTACCTCCTCCAAAGTTTTATGTACAGGTTAATCCCATTACAATAAACTTTGACATCTGCTCCTGCCTTTGGTTCAACTCGTTTCTTCTTAATTTATACTACTCGTTATTAAATAGTAACAGTAATATGGCAAGCAATTCTTCCAATTTTATGTATTTCGACGTCAAGATTGAAGCAATATTACCAAGAGCAAGTCTCTCTTTCATTTAAACCTCGAAATTCTTAGTGTTGCAAATATAATAAATTTCTTTTCCTTTTCTTCCAGTTGATATTTGAAAGTCAGCAGGATTATCCTAATCAAAAGGATAGGCCAAAGTCGTTGCACATGCAGACGTCAAGGGCGACCATAACGAACGTGAGATCGACCGAGAGATCGTCGAGGGCCGATCTAGCCCAATGCCTTAATGCTTTTCAAATGGGTCAAATGTTCTTCGGCTCTGAATTCCCCAATAAAGCCGGGGACTATCACGTGGTGACTAATAAATTTTTGGAGCATTGTGCTGGTAAGAAAATCAATAGCGTATGCAAATACTAACAAGGTAGCATAGAGAACTTGGTACGCTTATGTGGGTGATTCTCTGATTTCGCGTAAATTTTACGGAAATATCATGGCAATTTTAAAATTTTGAATATCCATTTTTTTTCATAAGATGATTTTCTTTTAAAGGAATTATATAAATTATTTTCGTATGTAATAAACTTTTATATTGTGTTATCAAGCTTTTGAGATATATCTTTAATAAAACTTTGACATGCTATGATATGTGTCAATCATAATTATTTTCAAAAATTAAAATTTATCGATGAATCGGCTTACTTTCTCTACTCATTTTTCAAATCCAATAAAATTTAAAAAAAATTTTTTACCCAATTAAATAATACTAGCGTGTTCAGTAAAGTTAAGTAGATTATAAAAAATTTTTTGAGTAAAGAGAAAAGTTTGTATTTTGTGAACAAAGATTTAAGCCCTTATTCAATACAATGCCACTTTGAATTGACCAATAATAAAATTTGGCATTCTTATTGCTATCGAAGTTTCAAAATAGCAAGGTTTATCACTAAGATTTAAAATTTCTATTTCTTGATAATCCAGTGGCACAACATTGAATAAGAAATTAAATCGTTGTTTTTGGGATAAACGATATTTTATATATATTGTAACAATATAACACATGCTGTGTTTCATTTACTACATAAATTGGAGTACATTCCACTAAAATAAACTAAAAAAAGAACATTTTTAAACTAATTTTACTGAGCCATAATTATAAGTAATTAAGGTGAAACATGAAAGATAGATTTTTCAAAACTAGATAAATCATTGAAAGTGGTATTCAGATACTTTTCAATCAAAAAATCGAAATTTATCACATTCTTCATCCATCCCCTACCAAGAACAATTGTAAATACGTCAGCTCTAAAAATTCCAAAACTTTTCTTCTTTTTCACAGGCACCGACTGCATCAGACAGGTGCCGGCGAGTTTCTCCAGCAACTCCGTGAGCGAGATGGTGCGCCAGCTGAGCCGCGAGCTGCTCTGGACCGAGGCCAAGGACGTCTGGTGCTGCAATCTCGAGCCCGTCTGGGGCGACTTCTTCGGCGCCCGAGCCGTCGGCCAGAATCGGCCGGTGCCCTTCCTCGACGCCTTTCCCCTCACGCTCTGGCTGCACGTGAACGAGCCGGCCGCTGGCGGCAGCGGCGCCGCGACGACGACGACACCCGGCACCGCGGACATACACGGCCTCGCCTACATCAGCAACTTGATTAGCGTGCAGATCAATCACTATCAGTACCTGTTCCTGCTGAGACTGTCGGAGATGGTGTCTGAGCTGGCCACGTATCTGTCTATTGATTCCAATAAGATCTTGAAGGTCGAGACTGGAGGTGAGAGACGAGTTTATTTTTGTTTTTTGCGTATTTTTGTTGTCGTGTAGGTGAGGTTCTTGCTTAGGGACAGTTGTATTTGTACTCTTTTTTGGTTGAATTTCGTGTTCAAAAATTAAAGACACGAGAAGTCAGTTAGCTTTAGCAAAATTACAAAGGGATCTTGATTCTTTTTACATCTCATCTGGTTTATAGTAAATAAATTGTTTTTAAATGTTTCAAAATGTAAATCCATTTCACTTAACAAGATAAGTTAAAAGTTTATTGATCACGTTGAATACAAAGTTAACAAGACTAAGAGATTCAAAGATTTCATTTGTAGGAAATATAAGGATTTCGATAAAAAATATTAGAACCCAATTTTTTAATTTCATTGTTAATTTTGAAAAAATATTTATGTGTTTCATATTATTGTTACAATAGAAAATAAAAACGTGAACTACATAAATATGTATTTTCTCAAAACTGAAATTCAAATGAAAAAATTGGAATCCCGTAATTTACGGTAATAAATGGGTTTTACATCTCCTTACATACAAAATTCCGTTTCAATAATTTAATCACGGTCATGCTAACTTTTATGGAAAATTAATGTCATACGTATTGCTGAGCAGCATAAATGTAATAATGTTGTTTTCTGTAGAAACTTTGCATATACCAAAGAATATATGAATTATTATACTGTAGAGACATTAAATGTTAATAACAGCCATTCGTGCCCGTCGACTTTCATCCAACTTCCATATAAATCCATGCGTGAATAAAATTTTATTTTGCATACCTGTATGGCTCTGTGGAATAATCAGCCTAGTAATCTCACAAATTGTAATAGTTTTACTTCCTTTTAGTAACATGTTTACTAAATCTGTATTTTGAAATAACCAGTTAGTGTAAAATCTCCAGTTCGTGAAAGTCATTAATTATTGATCCTGTATACTAAAAACCCTTTTTCAAAATTTTGTAGTACCTATATATACTTGGAATCGACTTCTCATATTTATAAAGTCTTACCTCAGAGATACAGTTTAAAAAATTCTATCAGAAAAGTAATTGTACTAATTTATTAATTTTTTTCCGTAATTGACTTATATGCGTCATAAAAGTTTTTTTTTATTCCTTGCGGGTATCGTTGAATATAAAACACCATAAATATTGTTAACCATATTTAAAAGAACATTTATCAATAAAAAGCAACGCCTGACTTACTTAAGACTTGTGTCACTTATTTTTTGGATAACCGAGATTCACGTTTATAGAATATTCGATTTAGATATAACATTTTAACAGCATCTCTGAGATTCGACTCTATGGATAGAAGATGTTAAAATAATAAATTTTTGGTCTCTATTTTGTATTATAGACCGTAAGATCGTTCATATATCAATGGGATGTGTAAGGGTTGTTTAAGCTTACTTTTCTCCGACAAATGATTGAGATTTTAACCAGAGGTTACTTATGATATTTCAAAGATCCCAACAGAGCTTTTCTCCAAAACTCTTAAGGTGATGTTAAACCCCGTGTTATTGGTAAATACGGGGAACCACTTTTTTTATTCATTTTTCAATTTTAAGAAAATATCTCTATGAAAAGTTGTTCTTTTTGGTTAGAACAACAACTTTTCATAGAGATATTTACTCAAAATTGAAAATGAAATGAGAAAAGTGGATCCTCGTATTTGTCGGTGACAGATGGCTTTAGCG
Organism: Gastracanthus pulcherrimus; assembly: GCA_949152435.1. NCBI lineage: Eukaryota > Metazoa > Arthropoda > Insecta > Hymenoptera > Pteromalidae > Gastracanthus > Gastracanthus pulcherrimus. The sequence goes on along the minus strand of OX424574.1, from coordinate 26,134,646 downwards.
TCACCTTAAAAGATACTATTTTATCGGCTTCTCATAATTAATTAAATATATGCATTTCAATCATAGTTTCGCAAGTATTCGACCGCAAAATTGTGTCGAAAACTTTTCATGCCTTGCGAAATACTCAACGAAATAAGAAAATTTCAATTTTTAAATGTCGCACATGAAAAAATAAGACCCATAGAAGTTGTTTCAAAAAGTATTCGTCGAATAAATTTTGAGATATTTAAAAATTGATATTTTCATATTTCGTTGAGTATTTCGCAATATATGAAAAGTATTTGCCAAAATTTTGCGGTCGAATACTTGCGGAACTATGATTTCAATAAACTATTCCGAAAACACGCTCTCACAGAACCTGCAAAACATAACAAGTAATCTCTAGCTAAACATTCAACCAATCCCGTTCACATTCACCAGACTAAAACAATTTAAAACCCTCTCAAACTACTCCATGAATACTACAAACACCTCCCCATCCCCTCATACCAATAAAACAAACAAACCACCAACCAAACAAAAAAGCCAACTCCCCTCACTCGTGCCAATCTCCAGGTTCGGTGGTGATCGGAGCCCTGGTCCCGCAAGTCGAGGTCACCTTCATCATGCCCTCGCAGACGCCCGGCAAGGAGAACTCGGGCGGCGACCTCGAGTCCGTCGTGCCCGACACGTCGAGCATCATCGACGAGCTCGGCGGCTCGTCGACCCTCTGGCAGCACGCGGTCACCGCCCGGGTCGACTACGGCCAGAAGCGCATGAACACGAGCAACGACATCGACACGCCACAGAGCGAGATCTCCTCCATGTTGTCCATGGACTTTGGCGGCGGTGGGCACAACAGCGGCAGCGTTGGTGGCGCTCAGACAGTGTCGCAGACGGTCGTCACGTTTAAGGTATGGCTTGCAGAGAGAGTTTTTCTTTTTTTGGATATTATAGGGATTTTATTAAGGTTTTACTTGTGGTTTTATAGTGATGTTATTCGTGTATTGTTGAGCTTTGAGAGGGTTGTACTTTCGACGAAGTGATTTTAAGGTGAATATGTTAGTCAAATTGAGGTTTCAATAAGATGGTTCAAATAAGAACAATGCTTTTAAAATTCTATTGCATCATTCGGGATATATCAATTTTTCAAACTAAAAATTGATATTAATGAATCGTGGATTGGTTTGAATTACGTAGTACTTTGAATGGTATTTTCTCAAGATATTAAGGTTTAAAGTTTGTATTTTCCGTTTAAAGCAATGTTAAAAGAAACTCATAAATAGTAAGTATGGTCACATTTTTTATACTTTTATAGTTTTTTGCGTTTTTATCTGAAAATATACTAACAAGGATAGTCCACAACCTGCGGGAAGCGGTTTTCGAAGAGGCTTCAGGAAGTGGTTTCTAGTACATAGGCCCTTGGGATACAGATATCACCTTTTGTATTCAAAATACGCGTTATTTCAGTAAAAAATGGTACCTGTACTTCGTATCATAAATCTGCAAGATTTTTTACTAGAGAAATGATGTAACAAGATAAAAAAGTTGATTAAAAGAGCTTTAAAGTAAGCTTTGTTTCATATAAAAATATTATTCTTTTGCAAAATTTACTGAAATGACGCGTATTTTGAATACTAAAGGTGATATCTTGACCTCAAGGGCCTATGAGATGGAACATTGGGTGCTACGCATCATTTTTACCTACCAGAAACCACTTCCTATAGCCTCTTCGAAAACCGCTTCCCGCAGATCATGAATTCTCCTTAGAAAGAATACCAAAATCTTAGACTTACGTCGTTATGTCGGGAATACAACATTAAAGTCCAAATTACACTTTTTGGATTGATGATACTCCGATACCGTATACTTCAAATCCCCGAGCATTTCGTAAGTTTCAGTTTCTATTGCACGTTTCTTTCTATCGATGAATACATGTACGAATAATAGTTTTTCAACCGCATCCACCATAAGCGCAATGTTACAATAGACGAGTTTTGAATCACCATATCTAGAAAATCAAATGGTTAATTGTGCCTACATTTATTTTTTTGAAAGTTTCAAGAGGATCTCTAGCATTATAGTGTATTGAGAAACCATTTAAGTAGTAGCGATCAGTAGCGCATCCTTTTCAAAAGAATAACTATATTTTTATTACATATTGTTTTGTACATGAGGGGAGAATATGTGAAAAAAAATTCGGCAGACTATTTTAAAAAATACAGAAGTTATCAAAAATGTAGTCAGCTGAACTTAACATACCTGGCATTAAAAAACTTATTTTTTAAACTTTAAAAGTTTCCTCGCGCAGTAACTTTTATCGAAACAACATATTTTGACATACAATATCTCTAATTCCAAACCGTATTTTTACGTATAGGGGAAGTTCGTATTTTTAGAGGACTTGACGTAATAAAGTTAATGAAAAAGTGAATAATATTATTGCGCAGAGTGCTCTAGAATTGCGAATTTCCCCCTGTATATAAAAATATTGCTGGGTATTGTAGATATTGTATGTAAAAGAACGTTAAAAAAGTTTCTAGCTGTTTCGTAAAAGCTGTTGCACAGGGAAACTTTTAAAGTTTGAAAAATGAGTTGTGGAATAAAAGGCATTTTACTAACTAACATAATTTATATGAGAGTTTTGCAATCAAATTTTTGATAACTGCTTTATTTTTAAACATAGACGGATGAATTTGTTGAATTTGTTACATGACGGATGTAAGTCCTATACGAATCCGGCGTTAATATTACACGGTATAACTGTACATACCTTATAAAACACAAAAACAATAGCTTTCCCATTTAAAAAATTCAGCCATTGAAAATTCAAAGGCTGCAATGCTTGTATATCTCTGTGGCTTCCAGGAATAACCACTTAACTGACTTTTTCATGTTTTCGAGATATTGAGGTTTTAATGTTTGCACTGATGCGCTAGATCGAAATGTAAGAGTTTTAAGGTGATACAATTTTATTAAATAAGGTATCAAGAACCAAGTTAAATGCAGCCTTAGGGTTAAAAAATAATTGTTAAATCCCCGAGAAAATGCACATAAGAGCATAAAATACTGTAGTTAAGTGGTTATTCCGGGAAATTATATATACACGCTATAACTCGAGTAAACGTATTTTCGAGCATTTTAAGAGGTTTCTTTCACTCGAAAAGAATTTATCATAATGAAAGTAATAGAAAAGTAACATTTAACCAGTTTAAAGCAAGCTACAAAATTATTATTAGCTTTTGTGGGTGTATTTTAAATGCAAGAATGTACTTAAGTTGTTATTCCGGGAACACCGTAGCTTCATTTTTTTAAATGCTATAATAATTATTTTAAAAATAGTTAAAGTGGTATAAACCTTTTCAAAAACAATATTTTGTTGAAAATGTATAATATAAAGCTTTAAAGATTGTTAAAACCCTTTATAAAAGATTTAAGAATGAACTTAAGTGGTTATTCCTGGCAAAATTTGCACATTATGTAAGTTTCGGTACTTTCTACAACTTTTAACCGAAAAAGGGTTATGAAAATATTAAAATCGATGTAACCTCAATTTTGAAAAAAAAGTCAGTTAACTGGCTATTCCCGCAAGCCGCAGATCCATATAATGGTACAGTCCTCTTTAAAAGTTTACATCATATTTCAATTGCAGCATCTTTAAGATTCCCACATTATTCATACAAGACACCCTGCTTCCATGTACTGTACTTCACAGTACCAACCCCAAATAACCCACTCACCCATCGATCTAGCGCAAAATCAACTCTCAAAGTAACTCCCCAACTTTCGAAAACGCCAACAGCAGCAGAACGGCAGCGACGACCAGAAGACCCTGTCCGTGACGGCGACGAGCTTGAGCGCCGAGAGGCACTGGATGAAGAGCGTGCCCGAGGAGGGCACCGCTGCCACCGCCACCGCCACCACCACCACCAAGAGCCGCCTGACGAAGGCCGACTCCGTGACCGGCATCATCCCCAACAACTTCAACGTCAATCTCTCCTCGATGAAGAAGGGCTTCAGCAATCTCATGACCTCCCTGGACTCGGCCCTCAAGCCCTCGCCCGAGGACGGCAGCGACACCATATCCATGCAGAGCGACGTCAGCTCCGACAGCGAGAACTACGTGGTGGTGTCGCTCGAGGACCAGGAGAAGATGGACGCGGTCTTCAACGTCGACAACTCGATCAGGATCACCACGGTCGAGGAGGCGAGCGAGGTCGTCGAGGAGACGCCCGACACGCAGAGCGAGAAGTCCATGGATAGCGTTTGCAAGAGGAAAGACTTGGTAGGTTGTCGGGGGGAGGGGGGGGGGGGGCTTTTGTAGAGTTGGGGGAGTGTTTGGACAGGAGTGATTTAGTTTGTTTGATGTTTATTTAGGGGTTGTATGTAATTGTGGTAGGTCAGAAAATCGACTTTTGGTAAATCTTGTTGGAGTATATTATTGTCTTGAAAATGTTCCCTAAAAACTTTGAGCTAATATCCGACGATAACTCTTTAAAGTACAGCAAATGCACTTGAATTTTTAACGCGTTCTGAAATTTCACGGGATACTATTCTAACATAAAAATGAGTCCTTAATAAATCAACCGGATTTATTTTGCAATGCATAGATTTTTTATGAATAAAGATAAAAATAAATTCTCTGAAGCTACCTTTTGTTTGGGAGCAGTCTTTTAAAACTTTGATTAAAGACTATAAGTTGTCAATTGCTAAGCACCTCAAAAGATCCTTTATTTTTGCCTGTAGCTACAACAAAAATCATTATTTTTATTTCAAAATTTTTTTGAAAGTTCGGGAATATGTATTTTTTCTAATATAGAAACAGTTGGGAAAAATCTCCCTACATTTTAAATAAGAATTTCTAAAAAAGTCCCTTTCCGACTTACAAGCGCATATAACTCCTTACAAAATGTTGTTCGAATTTGAAGTGAATTTTTCATTTGTTTTTTAGGTCTCAATGACAACGTTCAAATTGTCAAAAGTTGAAGTCATACAACAATCTTCTGGCTATTCTTCAGAAATCAAAGTTCAAGTTTGTAATGTAGCAAATGATGAATGTTCATCTATACCGTGGGATGAGTTTCAGGTTAGTTGTTCCTAAGCCGATTAACATTGACTTTTCAAATACTCAGAAACCTCGAAAGAATAATATAAATAACATGCTTTTTTAATAAATTTACTTTTTTCAGCATTTTAACTTATTTTCATAACATTTCGTTTAACGTTACATTTCATTACTGTAACTAATATTAACATAATCAGCGATATATTTGATTTTTTTTAATTTGAATTAAATTATTTATTGCTACTAAAAGATAAATAATTATTCTATTTTCTTGTTAAGAAAGTTTTTTTACCCGCACTTAAAGCTGCTTAGGGTAGAGTAAATAATCACACTTTTTGATATAATTCCTGTTTAAGTAGCATCGCAGTAAACCTGTTATTTTGTCTTAAACTTTGTATTATTCGGTTATCTGTTCATGAACATTCAATTTATTATACATATATACATGTCATACTTATACAAGTTTTGTCTCTCAACTTTTTTTGCATGCTTTCTCCCGCGTCTCTCCTTCTCTTGTGAATGTTTTTGTGTGGCACTTGTGGCAGGCCAAGAGAAAGGTATTGGCAAAACATTTTATACTAAATTTAAGAGTAGAGACCCATCATAAGTGAAAGCATGATATTAGTTGATTAGAAGTTTACAACATTGGTTTGAATTTAAAATTTTCAGATTAATACAATTAAAATTTCGTATTAACAAAAGCTAATTCTAAAAGTAGCTGCTTTAGTAATGTATTTAAATTTGTCTAGTCAATAAAAAAAAGATTTATATAGAATGTTTAAATACATCTTAAAATATTGCATTATTAATCTGGGAAAACTAAAAGGCTTGTCATACATAAATACACCTTAAGCGACTTTTGCTTGTATGCAAGCATGCTAGAATGGCTTACTTTTTTTATTTTTTTTATTTTTATTGCTGAATTACACTGGTTGTGCTAATAAAATTGCAAGCTTGATTGCATATTTTGACTAATTAATACAAATCTCATATTCTTACTGCTACAGATTCATATACTTCAAATATATTCTGGTAGGAAATAGTTCCATTGAATTAGAATGTTTTTAAGAATTTTCTAATTATTTACTATCTTCAATACAGTTATCATAAATATATTGAAACATATTTAAAATGTATACAAGGAGAGAAGTTATATAATAAATTATAAATATAATTTTCGACCATTTACCAAAAACTGTAGTAATTTGGTCATAGACGACCAAAATCCAAAAAATTACTATACATAATTTTCTAGTGTAAGTTTTACTACACGTAAATTTGATTGTACATATAGTAAAATATTACACATAGTGCAATAAATTTGATTAAACATACAATAACATTTTAAGTATAATACACATTATGTAATTATATATAATACAGTAATGTTGTCAGGCTGACCAAATTAACATACATCCTGTAAAGAATTCAAAAGCCACTTGTAAAATTCACCATACAATTTCTCTCCACGTACCTACCAGTATATATATCTCAAAAGCATTAGCTACATTTTTAACTAGTCATAAAACACAATTCAAGCTTATCGCTTTGGTAATGAACAGTAGTATATCGGCGAGTTACTTTTATCTCTCTACGTAATAGACGACGCTGTTTGCTTTGACTGGCTAATCGTGAACGAACCGATAACAAAAAAGAAAAGAGAAAAAAAAACGAGAATTACAAACATAAGAGCTTGAACCTAGTTGAGCAAAGAGAAAAAAGCCAGTCGATCCACAACCACCCCGAAAATCGCGCTATAACATCTCCGCCTCTCTCCCCGCAGACGAAATTCAGCTCGCGCTCGCGGGGCTGGGTGGAGCTGCCCTCGGACGCGGACTGTCGGTCCAGGGTGAAGCTGCGCCTGGACCACTGTCTCAAGAACGAGGAGGACGCGAGACGACTGTCCGAGGCCAGCCAGGCGAACTGCAGCGGCGAGACGGCTCGATCGTCCCAACGTCAGGGAAGTGGGAACGCTGTCAATTTCTACGACAAGGAGAGTATATTGGGATTGTTCGAGGACAAGGTGGAGGTGAAGGTGGCCGACGTGTCGCTCGCCATGGCCATGAGCTCGGTGACCGGGATGGCGGATCTGGCCGAGGACGAGATCATACCCAAACCGATACCGATGAAGGTGCGTGCCTTTTTTTTTGGGGGGGGGGGGGATTTTTGGGGTAAGGGAGACCGGGGGATACTCTTGTATACCAGGAAACTAAGGGAAAGTCAAATGTCTGTTGAGCTCAACGGCTTTTGTCGTTTTTGCCATGGTGCACTGAAATTGTCATCGAAATTAATTATCTTTACCAGAGCGCAGATTTAAAATATTTTCTTAGTTAAAACACTAAACTTGATAACCATGTATCATAAAATTGGTTTTAAAAAGATTATATGGACTAACAAGTTTGAAAGAAAAAGTTTTCAAGGTAGCCCCGATCTTCCCTATTCGATATTTTATAATGAGAAAATCACGCCCGAGTCAAGAATTTTGATAAAACTTTAAAATATGACGTTTAACTAGTTCTGTTTTAGTGAAACATATTTGATCATCACCTTCATGATATCCTCTTTATCGCTATAGCTTTAACTATTTAAGGTTTTCCTTGTTATTTTCTCAACTTTCTAAGGGTTGTAATTTGATAATGAAATCGTTATTTTATCAATATTGTAATTTTTTTATTACAAACAAATTGAAACTATTATTAACTAATATTATAACTACTATTATTGTAACTATAGTTCGTATTATTAATCATATCAACGAGAGAAAACGTGTAGTTGTGAGCTGTATTGGTGTTAGTAGATCGTAGTTTATCCTTTATTTTTTGAAGCGTTTGATTGTCATATTAATGTTTTTGCTGTTCACGTATACGCAATAACGCATGCTAAATTATTTAAGTGCTGTTTCGACTTGAAAAGTAAAACATTATGCGGGCAGTCAAACAAAATAGATACCTGGCTGAGTTAAAATGTTTATCACTTCGTGTTTATCTTGCTTGCATCCTTGAAATACGACTTTGTCGGTAGAACCTGTCAATTTTATCACAAGAGCCAGTATCTAAATAACTATATTCAGAATGGTATAGAGGCCATTAAATTCATTTACAGGAGCCAGAATATTGCACTCAAAGTTTTATCAAAATTTTTTACCCAAAGGCCTGCCAATCGAAATGTCTTCTTGAATACATATCGTTATATAAACTAGATTTAATAATTATAATTGCACAATTTTACAGATATTATTAGAAAGTATAATGTTACGTCTCAACGAAGACCGCCCGCCCAATAACATAACATCACCTGGGCCAATTCCAATTGACCTGAGTATCTCTAAACTCAGGATAACGAGAGATATCACGGGAGTTTTTCACATCGAACCTGTGGGTAAGTGACTCGATAACTCGTGTCTTACAGACAATTAATTTATATGAACCTGCCACTTGTTGTTCGTAGCATTATATGATATTGACTTACTATTATATTCACATAGTGAAAAAACGTAATATTATTACCCAATCTTGAAATTTATTTTCTTTTTTTTCTCTATTAAATGAGTAAAATGCATTGAGTTAATATATCTACAATTAAGTACAAACGTAATGACAGTAGAATTTAAAGAAGCGCTTTTTGTATTAATTTAATGTAATTGTGTGATGATGCAAGTGGCAGAAATTTGCGTCAGAGTATAATTTGATTCTTACTACATTATGGCATCATTGTTCTGTGCACTCAGAAGGCCTTTCGAATGTGAGCATTGGTACAACACAATTAGAAAGAAAAACGTAGAAATAGTGGTATTAAGCTTTCGCTGCTGTAGGAAAGCACCGCTTTAGATAGAAAAAGTCGTCCAGGTTGTGACATATTGGACGTGCACTTGAATAGCGCATGATTTAGAGTAGTGTCTATAGGTCTTAGGATGTTTAATTTTTTATTAGAACATATACAAATTTTTAAATAATATTTAAATCTGAAAAACTAAAAAAACACGACATAAATTGGAAAACAAGAATCATCTCTGAAAATGAAATAGTGAAATAATACATATTCTTTTGAAATTTAGTTACTGTCTATTAATTTAATACAGTACATTTTGTAATTTTGAATATTTTTATTTTATTCCTACGCGTAAATGCTCCTTACCAAGAATAGCAAGATTCATTTTTTAATAAAACTTGTCATTTTTCATATACAAAAGATTTATTTAAATAAAATTTAAATACATTGTATTAATTCTATATTTGAGTATTAATAAAACTTCGTAATGTCATAATTAATCTAATAAAAATAAATAATATAAGGAGCAATGACACAGCATACAGACAATAACAATCACTTCAGACAGCACCAATATTCAAAAAGAATTCTTAAAGAGTTTTTAAAGAAATCGTGAATGTCACTAACATTATAATTATTTATAAACTCTAAGAACTCTTAAAGAATTCTTGTTTAACTTACATTCACAATAAATTCTTAAAGACTTCTTACAGTGTTCATAAAAAAATTTTTTTTTGCTGTCTGTAAACGCTATTAATTGTGATATGCTACCACTATCACGACTTTTAGAAATAATCAAATTTTCCATTGCAGCTACAGCTAGATCACTCAAAAAGATATTACTCATCCCAAAGCAAATTGTACAAAATAAAATCATAATCATCAAAGCATGCCAACAGCAATTCAAAAACCACACAACAATAAATACCGAGCATCGATATAAAACAAAACTATAACCAACCAACTAACATCTCAACTATGTGTGTTTTTTACAATTAGCTCTTGTTTCAATCACCACCTAAACACAAGCCAACCAAAGCCCCCCCAGTGTACGCTCAAACGCTCTTCCATAATTTCCACACAGTGAGCTCGCTAGCAGAGTCCCAAGGCCGTCCCTCGAACGCCAGCGGCTCGGGCGACGGCAGCCTCCACCTCGCCAAGTTCCTCGAGCAGGAGCTGGAGACGAACGCGCTGCGCGAGACCGCCCAACAGCTGCGCTCCGACAACGAGGAGCTGCGCCGCAGACTCGCCACCATGGAGCGTCTCTCCGAGGAGAACGCCAAGCTCCGGCGAGTGAAGGAGGAGCTGCGCTCCTGTCTCAACGCCGCCCAGGAGGACATATCCGTGCTGCTGAAGGAGAAGCGAATACTGCAGGAGTCGGTGATGGATCTGCAGAATCAACTGCCGGGAGTGGGTAGCGGGGGTGGGACCGGGGTCTTCGGGACGAGTAGCAGAGGCTCCGGATGGTCGAACAAGAGATAGCACAGCAGCTGCTTCGACTGCTCCAACTGCTGCAGCTCCAACAAGTCGTAACTGCGGGCCGGATCTGCCGGTGGGGTATTATTTATTGTACATTTGGCCGAGGAAGGAGGGGGGATGTGGCGACGGATGGATGGATGGCGTTTCGAGGGAGTTCGCGATAGAAAGAAAAAAAAAGAAAAATGAATAATAGACTTTTATTACTTCCTACATATAGAGAATACAAAAATTAGGACTTGGCGTTCTATACTTCACTCTTTACACCGTAAATATGCTAGTGACTGCCGCCTGTCGTAATGTTTACATATTATATCTGGATCGTACAATTTGAGGGACGGTGGATTGAAAGGAATTGGATGAAAGGGAGAGAGAGAGAGATAGGGGTGGATTTTTTCTTTTTTTTTTTTGAAGTGAGAAACTCGGTTCGAGTAAAGGCGATTATTCGAAGCTATAGTAGAGAGTCCATTGATTTTTACATTGTTTCGTACTTATCGGTGGACTACGTTGCAATAATATTATGTGTGTTAGCTTTCATTTTTGCATTGTTGACTTTGTATAATTATCATTATCACGAGTTTCACGGGGGGTTCACTGAGAGTTTCTTGCGCGGATGTACGGATATTATGCGTTTTTTTTCGAAATGTGTACATATGTATATCAAGGTACTTGCAGAGTCTGTTGATTATGATTTTTATTGAGTGGGATATAGAGGGCTTACGTTTCGTTCTTTTGTATTATTAGATGAATTCCGACCGTTATTGAGAATACGTTTTTTCTACCGTCTTTACTAAAAATAGAAGTGTGGAGAGCATGAAGAAGGCGAATTTTGTCGAAAATAGCGTAGATATGACGGTTCGTCGAACGAATCAGCCGGTGATACTATGTTTCGATTTAATGCCGAGCAACGGACACTGAATATAATGAGTAACAAACGATGGAAGTACATAGGTTGTAAAGAAATTCAAGTTATAATTAGCATCGATCAGAATCTACATAGAAATAGCTTTGCGAATAAGACGTTAATTGAAGAGAAGACTGTATGATAAAATACACAAATTTTTTCTTGAAGGTAGCTTTAGCGCGAAGTCTTCTTATGTTTTCTCTTATCGACGGAAAAGTAAAAAAAAATTTCGTGTTTCCGTCGATGGATTGCCGGTCAATCTACTGTTTAAATAGTGCAATGACATATTTTTGTAGCTCCTAAGATCTATTAGCTAAGAGACGAGTTGATAATCTTCAATTATTGATGATAACATTGAAAAAACAAACTTAAAATAAGAAGAATATCGATATTCGTCTGACGTTTCACGCATATCAAGAGAAGAACGGCATTTTAAATATCAAGACATTGACGTTGTCTCATTCTCAGGACAAAGGAAGTTTTGCAGTAAGCATATCTGGAATGGCTAGGCAGTTGATTTGATAAACACGAATGAAATGCCAATTTAGCCAAGTTATTTTTATTTTTATTTACGATGCGTACTAATCATTAGCAATTACTTGTTTTTAAGTTTTTTATAATTATATTATTTTCCAACGAATATCTTTAATTTCTTATAAAAATATAAGAATTACATTTGTATTATTTTTACCTTAAATTCGTTGTCTGGTAAAGAATGCTAGATTATTATTTGTGCAATCAAATATAATTTTTTTTAATGACGATAAAAAAATTTTGTTGATACTTCGAAAATTTGATTCATTACAAGTTTCATTTTATAAATGTAAGTCCATGTAGATACTAGAATGAAAAAAAATCACATAATATTTTTCATAGCCCATATGTGGTTAAAGAGGAAGAAAAAGATAAAAGTCAGATAAATCGTGGCTTTTATTATAATAATAATCTAGTATGTAATTTCTCGAGGAGATACATTTCGTAAACTAAAAACATTCGAATCGATAAACGAAGCACATTGTTAATTCCCTATATGCACTACGTTATATGTGATAAATGTCGAATTTTTCGTGAAAATGTCGATTCCTTCCAAGAAAAGTTTTCGCTTATCGATAGCAATGGCAGCCATAATTTACGAAATGAATCTGCTTAAAAATGATGACTACAAAAAATACATAGTCATTGAATTTTAATCTAAATCGAAATCATTGTATTATAATCTTCAATGTAAAGAAGACTTTTTCGTCGGTATTTGAACAGCTTAAATTTAGGACAGAAACGTCTTATATTTTCATTTGACTTTTATTTGTCCGTTTTTCAATCGGTCGTTACCGACTTTTCGCCATTTTGTTTTTTATTATTTGTTAATATTTGTTTTTCTTTTTTATATATCATTTGTTGCTCAACAATGTGTACTTCCTTTTGAATACTCTGTTGACGAGTTGTTAATTTGTATGAAACTACATACCTTGTTAAGCAATGGCATCATTTGATGCGTTTTTATTAAACAATGAGCCATGTAATCTGATAAGTGTGATATGTTTTATTCGTGTATAAAGCGCAATTGTCGCGGGTAAAAACCAAAGCTTTGTGATGTTTACGAATGTGAGAGTGTTTGCTTGAAACACCTAAATACATGTTAAAAATTCAGATATTTTACCTGAAACCTTGAGTACTTTATTCGTTCATTCCTACACCATCATTCTTCTCAATTATATATACCATTTGTATAGACAGTATAAAAATATTATTTAATTTTCTAGTTTTGCATAATATTACCAGAATCCTTAAAAATGAATGGATATATTCTATTTTTCTTTAATATTATAGTACTTTTCTGCCAACGATAATTTACGTAACATTTATAAATACAATTAAAATCATCTTTTATTTTTAATTTTGCAGATTTTTCCAATTATTTATAAATATTCAAACATTCATTTTCAAGTCTTTCCTTTCGTTGCTCAACGAAGCCAGTCCTCTCTCTTGTAGATTTGCAGAAGCAGCGATATCTCGTAAAACAAACCACTACCCTGGCAGGACATCGGCGAGATGGTCACATTTCCCTGATCCACCTCAGCCGTGAAGAAGTGCATTGCCAGCTTGCTCAGTACACGATCTCCTCGCCCACGACTTCGCCAAATCGCTCGTCGAATTTCTACTTCGAGTATCTACAGCTCGAAGTTTATCTGCATCAATGATGAGCATTCTTTTACGAGAAAACGGTAATTAAGTTTCTAAATGGAAAAGTAATTTCTCTATCAAGAGATGTAATATTTTAAAAATCATATCGCGGGCAAAACTTCAACGAGGATTGGTAAAGTTTAATATATTTGTTTGTAGTTAATTTTGAGATCACCATTTAGCTCTGTTCTCCCCTATCACTGAATAAGTACTACAGTACTTGTAGAAAATAATTCAAATAATTTTCTATTCTAAAATTACACTAAAAAGAAAGTACTTCAAGCACTTTTCGGAAGATACAAAAACAAACTTACTAAAAAAAATAATTAAAAAGTTCCTTTATACAAATATACTTTAGTACTTTTAAAAAAAGTACTTTTGTCTAGGTACTTTATTAGTTGGGAAAAAGTACTTATACTCAAATAATTTTGTGATTGAATAACAGGTATTTTTGTACTTAAGAAGAAAGTATTGTTGTACGTATTTTATTTTGTATCTAGAAAATACCCGATTGAAACCAATTATATTTTTCAATACTCTTCAATATGAACTACTAATTCGGCATTAGTGGATTGAAATCAATTTAAATGATTAACCGATTCAGGCGAATTAGAAAATTAATTGATCTATAATTAGTTAATTAGAAAGTGATGACATAATTACGATTGAAAGCGATTGATTTTCCATTTCGCCTGAATCGTTTTCAATTGGTTCAATCCGGTAATGCCGTAAAATTTCCGAAAAATGTTTCTTTTACCACCTCTATGTGCGTGAACGCATCCGCGAGTAGAAACAGTAAAGTTAGGTAAGACAGTATTGTTGTATGTATATATTATAGAATCGTGTATATTATGCTAACCGATTTTTTATCCAAGATGTAGTATCTTCGCTGTTTGAAATTTTCCAGTAAAATCACAGCATCTTTGTCAGCCTTGTTGCTTTTGGGATTCAACGATGTGCGATAACCGTAGGGGAGACTGGGGTACATTATAGCGGAGCAGTTGTGATAACTTTGCTTCAGAAGTGGCATCATCTATTTAATCGCACGTTAGTTTACTCGTAGCGATTATGCGAGTTAATTGACCGATTCCAGCCTTATTTTATCAAAACAAGGCTAATATTTTCATTTTTGGACTATCGTAATTTCAGAATCTTATACAGGCTCGATTATAAGTGCACGTCTTTAAATCGCTTATATGCTATAACTTACATGCTCATGGTATTTTTTATCCTTTAACAAATGACTGAATCTATGAATTTTAACAAAATAATTTAATTAAATTTTACAAAACATATTTAATATTTAACATGATTTCGACAAATCATCTTTATTCCAAAGAACTCGCGGTCAATTATTATATTTACAGAAATTAAATACTTTATAAACATAGAAAATGCTTGCTAGGTATGTACACTATAATACACATAAAAACGCAACGTTGTTTTCTATATTTTTTTCAAAACATACACTTTTTATTCCACTTCATTTTCCAAGTTAATTCCCATAGTCTTTTATTCATCAGTTTACCATCTGGACATTCGGTGTACTGAAACCATTTCTTTATTTCTCACACAATTAACTTCGGAAAGTACACGAATGTTTCGTTATATCCAACCCTTTTCAACGAACTTGGACACGATCTTCCACGAGCGATCGAGATACACTTTGCTCCCACCAGCCAGCATCACCGACGACTTAATGTCGTTCACGTCCATGTCCTTGTCCACTTCCATCGTTACGAACTTGAGCGCGACAACACAGTGAAACAGTTCGCTCCGCGCGTTCTTGTCCAGCTGCTCCTCGAAGTTCATCTTGCTGAAAGGCGAGACGTCGCAGCCGCAGTAGCCTAGCACCTCGACGAATCTCTTGTAATATGCGTCTAGCAGCTCGTCGAAGTGCTTGTCCATGACTTCGGCGTTGCCGCTCGTGCATATAAAACAAGTAAGGTCCTTCAGTGGACTGCCGAGCCTTGACAACTGGTAGTCTACGAATTTGACGTCGTCGATCTCGCCGTTCTCCGCTGAAAATGTTGCAGATAAGTAGCGGTTAAAGGGAGACGAGATTCCTTTACAAATTAAAAATTAATTGCTCATATTCGCACCTCCAGAAAAAGACTATGACAACTAGAAATTTTTTTAACTTGATTTTTGTACATAAAATGGCTCATATGAAAATAAATGTACTTAATATCCTTCAAAAATTGGTTTATGAGGTTCGCACCAGCATGAGTCAGAAATGATCCATGAATTGTCGCAAATTTTATTACTTTTCTTGTCATTGTAGAAGTAAAAATTAATAATAGTATATTGTGAAGGGCGTAAAGGGTTTTTTTAGACCGAATGTGGAGTTTGAAGTGCGAGTCGAAGGCAAGTGCGTTTTGCGAGCCGAAGACGAGTACTGCAAACACACGAGGTCAAAAAGCCCACTTTGCCATTGCTGTACACCATATTTTTTGTATCGCATGTATTGATTTTTGTGTTTTTCTGGCATATTAAACGGGGCTATATATATATATATATATATATATATATATATATATATATATATATATATATATATATATATATATATATATATATATATGTAATAGCAATTTTCCGAAAAACTTTAGCGGACGCAAAAGTTACTTTTGCGCCCGCTTATGCGTATTAGCGCCCGCCGGTCTGAAAATTGGTCCTTTAGACCTGCTTAATAGGTACAGAAAAACGCGAAAATCGTGTTTGTGTTACAAAAAACTATTTATGTAACCGATTTTGTTATTTTGTTTTTCGTTTTGCGTGTTATTCTTTGCAATCTTAAAATGATGTAGAAATTTCGAGTTTTTAGTTTAAAATTTAAATTAATTTTAGAAATGATTACGAAAATCGGCTTATACCTTAGCCGGCGCGAACCTGTTAAAAAGGTTGAGAAACTATAATACAATAATAAAATTCATATAAAAGAAATTCACTTATCAATTTTGAGTTATCATAGTATTGTTCTGGGGGTGCGATAAGTTTGCAAGTCTATGTCAATGACACCCCTGTGGAAATTATAAAACGTAATAAAACGTAAAAAAGTGGAATAAATCGTACAAAACGTATAACAATATAAGGAACCATGACAAAGCGTAACAACTGTTGAATTTCAGACGTTGAAATATTATATTTTCATGCATTTTCCTACTTATTTTTATGTTTTTTTACGTTATATTATTTTAGATTACATTTTTACACTGAAAATTCCGCTCACTAAAAAGACTTCCATAGAAAAATTTCTATTTTATACACGTAAATTGGTTTGTACATGCCTTGCCACCTATCGCTGAAAAATTCAAGCTGTATTACAATTACAAAACGTAATAAAACGTGAGGAAACATAATAAAACATAAAAATGCGTATAAAACGCAAAGAAATATCCAAAATTCGATACTCTTTTACGGTTTGTTACATTTGTTTACGCATTCTTATGTTTCATTACTTTTTTTATTATCACTACGGAGCTTTACTAATATACCATACTCGTATTTATGAAAGTCTCCGCATTTTATGAAAAATCTAGATAAAGTAACTGAAAATGTGTACCATGATGGAAGAGCATGTTATTAACCCAGAAGTCACCGTGATAAATAGTGACCCAGGGCTCGACCTCCTCGACGGTCGTGAAGTACTCGATACCGTTGGACGTTAGGATGGACTTCCTGACGCGATCCTCATACTTGCGGATGCGCGAATCCGAGCAGATCAAGTCGAGCGTGTGATCGGTCACGTCCTGAAAGTCCTCCTTTTTCGGCATGAACACGAAGACGTTCATGGGCTTCCTGGCCTCCTCAAACAGCGCCGGTTTATTGTATTTCAGCGCCATGCCTAGGGCGTGGAACCGAGCGAGTTCGGTTATAGCTAATTTGGCGTGATCCAGGTCCAGACCTATTAAGTATATTTGGATTCTTCTAGTATGACTTATATTGAACGCACATACATACATCGTGGCATGATTTGCACAAAAAATTATGATATTTGAGTTAACAAATTTCAGAGAATTGGCTTTCTTTTGAACATATGTACATACTTAATTCTATAAGTAAGTTAGCTAGAAAAAATGTTTGCAGTCACTATAAGTGCAATACAAAGAACCAAACTAAAGGCTTTGTTTTCTAGAAAGTTTAAAATATTTTTCAGGATTGCGAACTGAAGTGAATTTGCCAACTTTGAACCGATTTTTGAGCGGTTGAAATTAAAAACTAAGATTTTTGCAGAATTCGACAATAAAAAACATTTTTTTTAAATTTTATAAAGAATGAATCAAAAATTTGAGTAAAATAATTATTGTTATTAGTTTTCAAATTCGAACGCTCAAAAACGCCCTGGTTCGCTCCGGTTTATAACCCTGCTATGTTTCCTTAAAATTAGAGCTCAAATAGTTCATATAGAAACAAGCTTCAGGTGTGCCAACCTGAAGCTCTCAAAAAAGTTTCAGCACCCAAGGTTCCATGTGCGACCTAGTAAAATTTTTTGATTTTTCACAAATAGGCAAAAAATGGTTAGTTTCTTAAAAATTCTTCAGAACGACCAGCTCCAAAGAAGGCAAAGACCGTAAAGTCAGCTGGTAAGGTTATGGCTACAGTTTTTTGGGATGCACGTGGAATTATACTTATTGACTACTTGGAAAAGGGTAAAACAATTACTGGTGAGTATTATGCATCATTATTAGAGCAGCTGAAAGAAGAAATTAAAAAAAAACGACCACATTTGGCGAGAAAAAAATTCTCTTTCATCACGACAACGCCCGAGTTCACACATGCTTCGTTTCAATGGCTAAAATTGAAGAACTAAAATTCGAATTGGTCGAACACCCACCGTATTCACCAGATTTAGCCCCCAGTGACTTTTTCTTATTTCCAAACTTGAAAAAATGGCTCGGTGGACAGAGATTTACGGACAACGAAGACGTCATTGCCTCTGTAAGTGCTTATTTTGAGGAACTTCCGAAAACGCACTTTTCTGAAGGATTAAAAAAACTTAAAAAGCGATTGACCAAGTGTATAGAGCTCCAAGGAGATTATGTTGAAAAATAAAAAAAAATTTACCCAAAAAAAATTGTTTTTATACTTTATTCTAAAGACTTATTGAACTACCCTCGTACATTAGCACGAAGGCACCAAAAAAGGGATTCCTTAATCTTTTTAGCATATTTAAAAAAAAATTGTTAGACCACCCTGACAGCTCAATGGGTCATCTATACAAAGATGAATAAAAACCCGAAATTTTGTGTATTTAGGTTATGTTTGACCTTTTCCATTTTACCAAATGGATTTAGATCTAGCATCACGTCTCAAATTCTTCGTCTTAAAAATACCTTCAATTTATTTTCCGGTAAGTTCAAATCCGTTACGTATAACTAAATATACCAAATATAAAACTCTGAAAATGACTAATTTGCGTAGGAGATTCTTGACAAGAACTAGTAGGTATTTTTCGAGAAACTTGAAATGTGCTAGTTTTCGTAAGGTACGTCGATATGTCATAAACAAATTAAGAGAAAAAATATGAAAATTTCAGCCTGATCCGTTGAAATAGAGTGTGCAGATGTAGATAACTTTAATCTATATGTATAATCGCCTTTTACAAATCACTGACTGATAATCACTTTCTTTTAACAAATTCACTCTTCAAAATATCCAGCACAACATGTTTAATAAAACATTCATTATAGACATTAGAAGAGAAAAAAGTGTTAATATCAATTAATTGTTTTTTTTTCTTTTATAAACTATCGCTTTGGTTAAAATATTTTTATGGTGTAAAAATGTATGAAAAATCGAAAATAAAATTGATTTAAATAAAATTGTCATGCACGATTTTGAGTTAAACATTTTAAAAAATAGTATAGAATTATAGAAATCGAACTTTTGGGAGTTAAGCATGCTCTATTGCGGTAAAGACAGAATTCTTCTATTACATTACTAATTATTTAAAATAAAGACATTCAAGAACTATCATAAGTAAACGCTAATATCGTGAGAAATATTCTTATTCAGTTTTATTTTACAGTATATCATAAATTCGTTTACAATTTAAAATGAATGCGCAATCGCTAGCCACATAAAAAGGCATGATTGGAGGAAAGTTAATTCTCTTCACAGTTATCCTCTTTTACTTTACTTAGTTTTTTGCTAAAAAAATCGCGTGACCGAAAAAATGTTAAAGAAAGTACTTTCTATATATACGATCAAATTTTCAAATCACACTGTTGAAAACGTATAGTAGTTACCTAAAACTATTATGAATTTGATATTAGTAGGTTAATATCTACAATGAATAATCACCCCTTTAATACTTGTAGAATTGATTTTTTTAGTGGGAACATGAGCATTTTGAGATTCGTCGTTAGGCGAGAGTGGGTTAACTCATACAGGGGTTAAGTCGTACACGTTAAATATTTAGTTTAAGAAGTCGTGTTTAGCCGGGGTCCATAATGTATATTTAATATAGAAGTATTCTCGGTAACTTTTAACGTAGACTTTTCAAAATTAAAGCGATTTTCTTTAACATTTACATTGCACAAAAGTCGAAATAAAACTTCTAAGCTAATAATTGATCAGCGATCTGGTGAATTAATCAAAAATAGGTTAGCTAAGGAAAATCTTGCAGCCTTATGAGTCTTAAAAAGTTTCGTTGGGAGAATTTATCATTTTAATTGAATTTCTTTTTCATTTTTTCTAAACATTTTTTGGTGGCGAAATCAGATTTTTTTAATTTTCCCATTTAAAATACATGTATAACTTACAATGCGAACATTGATAGATCCTTTCTGATACCTAAAAATGAAGCTTAGCACTCTTAGTTTGTTCTAATGGGCCCTTGTATTTGAGATATAAACTATTTTACTCCGAATATACGTTTAGTTTAAATACGGTTTAGTGAAATAACGTACCTCTTCTAGTGACTATAAATATGCATGTATTGACACTAGAAAAAATGGCGTGAAAGAAAATAAAAGTAGGAAGAAAAAGCTTTAATGTGGTTCTATACCCAAAAAGTCAAATTCTACCGGCTTTCGAAACAGCGCTCTAAATTTCAAGTATGTTAAATATAAGCATATCAGAAAGTTATTTGTGCATTTAGAACTTAAATTGATGAATATAATTTGGTTTTATTAACTGGCACAACAAAAACATTTAAAGAACGTAAAAATAAACTGCTTTTAACCCTTTCTTAACTGATTCAGGCTCTTATTTTTCAAATATAAATTTTATTAAAAAATTAAAACTTACAAAAATTTTCCAATGTGAATGTAATAAGTATTACCGAACTATCTTATAAAAAAATTAAACCTCATGTGCATGGAGCATCATCAACATAAAGAAAATGAAGGTCGATAGTCGATATTCTATGCTACATAATGTTAATTACTTTATTATAATCATTATAACTTTATTTAGTTTTAGAGTTATGATATCTATAAGGTCTTAAAATATTCATTTGATTATAAGCTATAATATAAGCCAATAAAAAAAATCTACTTTTTGAGTGATTTTGGGTATAGAATCAGCTTAATTTGAGATCTACACGGAAACAAATTTCGTAACTTGGCAGCTCCACGTTTTTGAAATATCTTGGTTAGAACGGTGTTCTTATAAACATGGTATGAATTCTGATGTCTGAGCCTACGAAAATTGAAGTGTGGAGTTGAGCGCATGTTGGAAACTTCACGTTAGTATTTTTGCAGCTTAGCGATTTAATAATAAGCGACGCGGCAGTTTCACTCATGCGGTAACCTATCGTATAATAAATCTCAACGATAGCGTTTAGACTTTCATAGTGCATAGCAGTGCCGATCATCACGAGTGTAAAACTATATAATGTTAAAAAATATTAATCGGAGCCAAAGTTATTAACAATTTAAGATGATGACTAAAAATGCATGAATATTTGTAGAAATTAAACTGTTTTAATTACGTGAATTTTTTATACATTTTTAGTCATCATCTTCAATTATTAATAACTTTGGCTCCGATTAATATTTATTAACGTTACATATCTCAAATTAAAGCTCTTTCTGCCTACTTTTATTATCTCTTAAGCCATTTATTCTAGTGTCAATACCTGCATATTTCTAATCACTAGAAACGGTACCTTTTTTCACTAAAATAACGTATATTCAGAGTAAAATAGATTATATCTTGAATAAAAGGGCTCATTAGAACAAACTAAGAGTGCTAACATTTTTTAGGTACCAGAAAGCACGTATCAAAGCCTCATCAAAATCCGAGTTCCGCAGGGTTGGTGTTCTCCTGGTTAGCTCCATGGTTTGTACGACTTTACCCCGAGTTTCGGGCTAACTCGTACAAAATCACTTTCTTTTAAGATATATTAACCATATTAAGTAAAGAAAATTGATCTTGAAAAAAATTGAAATAGTTAGTTGAAAACATAAATTTGAAGATTCACCAGTGCAGGATTTTTTAATTTCCTTTATAAGCGATAAATAAATGCAAACAGTAAAAGTGTACGAGTTAGCCCTGCTCTCCCCTATATCTTTTTTAACAAAAATATTTTAGAAACAAAAGAATCATCGAATATTGTAAATGTAGAATCTACAAAAATGCGTTTGCTTATTATAAAAGTTATAGCTATTTACCATTGATTCTGTCCATCGTATCATAGCCGCGCACTTTTAGATTCTCCAGCAACATGACGGTATCCTCATCGGCCTCATCGGCCTTATTAATGCTTTCCTTGTTCCTCGTCAGTCTTCCTCCGTAGAACTTTGGGAATACGTCAATCAAATCTTCCTCTTTCACTCCAGCCTCCCTCTCCAAATCTCGATAATATTGGGACAATTTTTCACATACGTAGATCTCCTTGACGAAAGAGGCGCTTATGCTTGTATTTTTCGTGAGTAACTGTATGGTGGGCATCATCTTGGCGACGAAGTGCATCTTCTCCTGCGTTGAATTCTTCGTTCTTTTGATTAGAGCCTCGACCTTCAGCATCGTGCTGCCGTAGTTTTCACCCTTTGGCAGTAACATCGACGTCTCGTAATTGACGACCTCGACATCGCTGCCGATGGTCTTGACGAGGAGACTTTGTAAGTCGCGAAGGACGATCATCACTCCTACGTCCTTGTTGACACGTGTCAATGTCGACATTTTGATATAATTAATGAATACTGATTCTTGAAATTTTGACGTTTCACTTGTTCTTTCTTAAATTATCAAAAATATTTGGATTTTACATTGAATACGCAAAACTCGCGCTAAAACAGTACTTGGCACAATTCAGCTCGAGACCGATCCATAGATAGCTGGTAGGTATGAATTTTATCAGAGATTAGTTAGAGAGGTCGCCGATGGCGCGGATCAGCCTTCGACCATATACACACATGAGCGGGTCCGAGCCAGCGCTTCGGAGTCGTAAGCTAGCGACATTAGCGGCTACGGTACCTTTCTAATACACTTCATGCGTGGCGGGCATAGATTGGCCTAGTGGGGACCGTGGAGAGCATGACTAAAAACACAGAGAGAGCATGAAAGCGGAGCTAGAGTGAGAGTGAAAAAAGGAGAGAGAGAGAGAGAGAGAGAGAGAGAGAGAGAGAGAGAGAGAGAGAGAGAGAACGCGCGGTGATCATCGGTCTACTGTGGTTATCCTCGATGTGCAGATATCAGTAATTATGAAGAGAAGCTCTAAAAAATCTAATCTGTCTAAATTTGTATACATACTGTATTTTACCAGAATAGAGGCGTCCGTATGACTATCGATTTTTAATAATTATGTAAAGTTTCTCCCTCTGAATTCTGAATATACGAGCATTTCATGTAGTCAACACAAAAGTAATGCGCTTGTTGAATAAAAGATATTTATAGTTTACATAAGTAAACTAGAAATCTGATACAAATAAAATAAATAATAAGTAAGGATTAATTCATTCAAAATTAATTTTTAATTAATGGCATTAATAGCTTGCTCAATTAATATATTAAGAGGAGGTCGGAGCTATCCTGATTGGTGCAGATTTTACCTAACCTCAAAAATTAATATCATAAAAATAAAAATTTGTGGTCATTTATGGTACAAAAATGCGGTTGTCCGGTGTTCTTGTCATAATAATAAATGTTTATAAAGCTTCAAGCGTATATAATTGCGTACAATTTCGTAAAATAATGAAAAACACGGCGCGAGGTGAAGCTATCAGTAAGGCTAAGAAACGGTAAAATGACCATCACTTTTACCGTTTTCCATTCGTCAATTGTAACAATATTTCATAATATAAAACTTTTGAGGCTACTAATAAACAAAATTGCTGTTATCCGGTGTTCTTTATATAATAACAAACTATTATCAACCTCGATTTTGATGTTACTATGTGAATTTTAGACGTATAATGAAAAATACGGCGCGAGGTGGAGGTCACAATGGTAAAGTTCGCTCCGACCTCCCCTTCAGATATTCAATAATTACACCATTATTTATCATTGAGTTAACATAAAAAGCACCCCATTAGCCAGGCTTGCCATGTCAAAATCGCGGCAATAGTTGCTGTGCAATGTTTTTTAGCAATTTGCTTCCAATTTGTGCTCAAGAAATGACGAATATCAAGGATTGATGTCAATGTGCCATAAAATTGACTGCAATTGCTTGCCATCAAATTGTTGCCATATACGAACGCAGATTTACTTATATTTGATGTATAACTGTTGCTGCAAGTTTTGTACATCAATTTGCTTCCAACTTGTTTTCAATATTATTAATATGTTATATTATTTTATTTTCAATATTATTCACATAATATTCAATAAAATTACTCATATATACGACAGTGCGAGAGAGAGAGAGGGAGGAAATTAATAACAGCATATTGATGGAAATTTGTGTAACATAAAAATCGAGAGATGTGACGACAATATGATGGCAATTTATGCCTCTGATACGCCTGCACATCATGAGCAATAGTTGTTGTAATTTTGCCTTCAGTTTGCACTCATAATTTACTTCATTACTTGATACAAAATTTCCAGCATATACGGACGCACTTTTACATCAAACTTAAGGAAATCGAAGGCAAAATTTGTATGTCAAATTTGGCTGCCGCAAGACAAGACAAGAAAAGACATTTCGAATTCTCATATTGGTCTTGAGAAAAATCTCAAATTGTGTTTCTTGTCTTGGTCTTATCTTTGTCTTGATTGTTTTGGTTTTGTCTTGGTCCTGTTTGGTTAAATGTTAATAAATTATTTAAGAAAAAAATAGAAGTGAAAGGGTGTTCACTTTTTCATAAATTTATCACAACGTGCATCTCTCATGCATCTGAAGCGGCACCTAATATAGTGATATAATAATTTTTATTTAATTAAATGTAACTCGATTGATTAAATGTGTATCATTGGCGAAGTTGTTAAAACTTTAGCAATACGTGAAATCACGAAAATTCATTTAAAAATGAATATTCGTAATAGATAAATTAGTGCTTATTAGAATCAACATAGCCATTAATGGAATCAAACTTGCTGTAAGTTACTATGTATTCAGTAAAAAAGATTGAAAACCCTTTGCGTTAGTATATACACAATGACATATGCTGCAGATTCTCAACATTACAACGGGTTTGATGCAAATTTAAAGATAATAAACTTCTTCCCGTATCTTTTTCTTAATGAATACAAACTTTAAGCGTTAAATAGTCAAGTATAACGATAACATCGGTATCAATAGAACATATGTTTTTCATTATATCGTTGATCGTCTCGAATCTTCGCAATTCGTTAATTTATAAATGCATAACATTTGACATTTGCAAAGTTAATTTATAAAGTATTATTATTTTTTTGTTTTTGTATTATCATGTTTACTATTATTTAATATATATTCAAATTAAAGACTTATAATTATTTAATATTCTATACTATTTTTAACTAAATGTGTATACGTAAATATAAAATATAAATTAATATAAATATTGCAGCCTCAAAATAAGAAGAATTTTTCATGATCTAAAAGAGTTTTGATCTGATAAATGAATAAATACATATAAATAAATGTGATAAATAAAGTATTTCTAGCTTCTATTTTCTTATAATCTTTTGCACTATAATTACACAAAAAAATCTTAATAAAGTTTATAAATCAAAGCAACGACAAGACTTCTTGTCAAGACCAAGACAAAATCAGGACAAGATGGTACTGTCTTGATATTGTCTTAAAACTTTGAAGTAAGGTCTTGTCTTGGATTTGTCTCGACATTTTGAGACGAGACCAAGAAAGTCTTGGTCTTGGCGGCAGTCCTAAACTCCTAACACGGTATTCAAGAACAAATTTTAAATAAAAAGTATTTGCATCTACAATTTTCTTGTTCCTACTGATTTCTAGACATATTTAGAGTATGTTCCCATGAAATTTGAAATATTTCGATTGGCAGATTTTAAATAAATTAGAAAAAAGTATTTTTTAAGCATTTTTTTGGGTAATTTTTTATTTATTTTTCAACATAATCTCCTTTAGCTTTAAACATTTTACCAAGCGTTTTTCCAAAATTTTTAAGCCGTCCAAAAAGTAAGATTTCGAAAGTTCCTCAAAATAGGCATTTGTTTGGGCGATGACCTCCTCGTTCGACGTAAACCGTCATCCGAGAAGCCATTTTTTCAAGTTTGGAAATAAGAAAAAGTCACTGGGGCCAAATCCGGTGAATTCGGTGGATGTTGTAATAATTCAAACTTTAATTCCATAATTTTGGCCATCGAAACTGCGCAGGGTGCACCCGTGCATTGTCTTGATGAAAGCGGATCTGTTTCTTTTTCAAATGAGGACGTTTTTCCTTGACTTCTTCACTCAACGGGTGCAATAACGATACATAATACTCTCCTGTTACCGTTTTCCTTTTTCAAAGTAATCCATGTAGATGATGCCGCATGTATCCCAAAAGACTGTTGTGGCTATCACCACTGTTTTAACTGTTCCTTTGTCGGAGTGTAATAGTGTATCCATGTTTCATCCACAGTTATGTATCTTGTCGAGATTTTTTTCACACTTATTAAAGCGACTGTACTGGACTATGAGAAAGACGTCGCCAGATAACAACGAAGAACAACCAGCAGCAGCATTTCGAACACCCGCGCAGAACGTCGAAGTGCGGCCGAGCTCACCAAACATGGCCGATGGCGCCTGGGGCATAGTAAACGAAGTCATCGTTGCGATCACGGCGTGCCGCTGACCACCATTTTGTCGGGGATAGCTCGATCTGTGGTTTTATCAAATTGAATCCAATTTCCACTTTCCAGCTAAACCGTGTCTGCGCAGATGACTCTAAATTTCACCTCACAGTGACTTCTCTCGATTCGAATGCTTTAGTGGAAAATAAGTATGAAACGCTGAAATCGCGCATCCTCGAGCACTTCATGGACTCGTCGGACCGTCAATTGTAGAAAATGCTCAATGAATTACAAGCTGAAGTCACTCTCCGAAGACAAAGCCTTCGAGGACGTCCTTCGTGTAAAATGGCTCGCACTGCTACCGCAGCATGTGCAAAACGCGCTAAAAATATTTGAAACAAATACAATCGATGAATTGATTTCAGCGGAAACACGCTTCTTGAGAACCTCCTATCACCGGGAGTTTTTTGCCGTAGGGTGGGCCGACGCCAGGCATGTGTGCGGAGTGCAACGAGAATCGGAGCTCGCCCAAGTCAAATCGCTACTCGGACAGTTGATCTCGGTTTCTAGGGATATCCTGCACAAGGTGTCGGGTGAAGCCATGCGACAGCAACTTCAATAAAAACAACTGACAGTCACAGTCGCACTCTTGCACCGGAACGAGTGCAAACCGTATGTGCTACTATCACTACGCTCGAAGCAGAGGTACACCGATCCTTACAAACGTGCTCGTTCCGTGGGCCGTCGCAAGCCAGGATCGCGCACATGGACGCGTCCTCCAAGTTCCTGGTCGACTCGGGCTCAATAACGATCTCTCTCATACCGTACTCACCGCCGCCAATGGATCAGTCATCCATACCTACGGCCAACAAATCGTCATGCTAGACCTCGGCCTGCGCTGCACCGTTACCAGGGCATTCGTACTCGCCGACATCAAGGTGCCGATCATCGGAGCAAACATGCTCGATCATTATGGGCTCCTGATAGACCTCAAGCACCGTCGCTTGCACGACTTGCTTACCTCACGCATGGCAGAGAGGACCGTACGCGAGCAGAATTATTCGGGATACCGGCAATAGATGCCAGCCTGCCACCAGACGCCGAACTGCAGGAAGACCGCAAATAACTGCTCTCTAAATTTCACTCACTCTTTAAAGAATGATTCTTAAAAGTTTTTCTCAGTCACTCTTTGCAAGAACGCTTTCATAAAGAACGATTCCCTTGACTTTCAGTAGCCAATCGCTCTTTAAAAGAATCGTTCTTTGAAAGAGCGATATTCATGACTCCCTCTGTCATATCTTTCTTGCTGCGAGTTATCCTCTAAAGAGTTTTTCTCAATCACTCTTCGCAAGAACGCTCCCACAGAGAGCGATTCCCGTGGCTCTCGATAGACTATCGTTCTTTATAAGACTCATTCTTTGAAAGAGCGATATTCATTATTCCCATCGTCATATCGCTCTTGCCGAGAGTTATCCTCCTAAGAGTTTCTCTCAATTACTATTGGCAAGAACGCTCCCATAGAGTGATTCTCTTCGCTCTCAGTATACAATCGTTCTTTATAAGAATAATTTTTTGAATGAGCGATATTCATGACCAATTTTTGTTAATCATTCCGAGCAATAGAGAGATTCGTCGGGCGCACGATAATCGTAACCAGCACGATTCTCTGTTATCCAAGAATAGTTTCGCTCTCAGTCAGAGTGATTTTCGATTGACCTTACAATGAATCCTGCCTGGCTCGATTCTCTTACCCGAAAAATAGCTCTTGCTTCGAGCAAGAGCGATATTCGTCAGGCGCAAGAGAATTGTGCCCGGTACGATTCTCCATTATCCAAGAATAATTTAGCTCCGGAGCATTATTATTTTCATACTCGGAATGATAACTCTTTCAAAGAGCGGAGCCAAGAGAGAGTTTTGAAAAAACTCTGAACCACTGGATAAAAGCATCACTTGTTTTAGAGCATAATTTCAAATTCAACAGAATGCCTAGTACGCTTGTAGGATTTGAAAAATCCAGAAATGAAGTAAGATTGAATGGCATCGTGACTGAAAGTCTGTCTGAAGATAAATGTACGGAAGAGGGAGTTAGTTTTAGAGTCGTTCCGGACGATGTACAGCCATATGATGTAATAATAGGATGAAATTTTACAGAATTAACTGATATTGGATATGTTAAGGTAGATGATAGGTTAGAATTTTATCGTCGACAAGAATTTGTTTTTAATGTACATCCAATAACTAATAGAAAGAGTAGTCTAGATCAACCAGAGTCTTTACAAAACATTGAAATTCTGCGAGCTCATGTGAATGTTGTAGGAGTTAAAGTTGGAACGAAAGAATTAGATTTACCATTTGATAATATGAGCAAAGATAAGGTTGAGGTAAGAAAAGGCGATAATCTAGTTAGTACTGTGTTTTTAGTGAAAGGAAATATTGCTGAAATGGAGCCTAGAATGGAACCGATCAATGAGAAAGACGTGACCGAATGTTAATCTATAGAGAGTAAAGATATGGCTTCACTATTACAGCTTCTAAAGAAATATGGAGTTTGTGCTGCTAAAAATGATGCAAAACTAAGTTGTACATATTATATTGAAATGAATACTGTAGAAAATCCCAACAGTGAACCTGCCTACTCTAGACCGTATAAATCTAGGGTTAAGCAGCGAAAAACGATGCGAAATATAGTCTGCGAGTGGAAAGTAGCTGGCAGAGTTATGCCGTTTCTATCTTTTTTAAGTTTCTCGCAGTCCCCGCTCCTACAATAAAATATTTAACATATTTATCTTGCAGGGGTATTAGAGAACAATTTATGCAATGAATTATTGATTGTTTAGTAACAATTATTTTTAAATAAGATTAAAACATTAGGTAGACATACAACTATAATATAGCAAAAAAGATTATTTCCGTATTAATTTTGCACATAGGAAATGTAAAAAAATAAACTGTTAAAAGATCGAGTTTATATTAACATTCATACACAAAAAATTAAAAAATAAACCTATTTTTCACGAACTGTATATGGGGCGCAAACCCGAGTATTGCCAGTGAGCGCCTTCACAATCATTCGCCCATTTTCCCTCATCTCCTTCGTGCGCAAGTTTCTTCCTCCGCCACGCGCCATCTCAAAAAGTCCGACTAGTTCGGGTGTCTGGCCGCTAGCGGCGCCATGCTCGAACTTACATCGCTTTTCTAATAAATAAGCATTGTTCAATTGAAAGCTCTGTCTAGATAGCGTAGTGGTATTGGGTCTCACCTCATGTGTACAAGCATAGGGCTTATGCACACGCCCGTTTGTTTGTGTGCGTAACACACACAGAGCAAGCGCCCGCATGC
>OX424574.1:25777777-26104609 GCA_949152435.1 Gastracanthus pulcherrimus | reverse complement strand
GATAGTCTGTGTCTTCTTCCTCTATACCCTGAGCATCGGCTTTTCCCTGTCCCCTCTTAACAACACAGCACCACCAGCAGCGACCGCACGACAATATCGAGTAGTTGTAGCTTCATCCTTCTATGTGTGTTTAACTTCGAACTTCGCAATGAAGAAACTTCTTTGCTTCGGGGGGGGCTCTCCTCGTACACACGGACAAAGAGTGAGAGAGACAGAGACGAACGCATATGCGTATATACCGCGGCGTAGTGGAAAAAAAGTATATATACGAGATAGAGAAGCTACACACTGGCTGCACGCACCACCGCCTGGCGAAGCTTTCGAGACTGTATATATACACCTATATCCAACGAGGAGCACCACGGTCCACGACGAAGATGTATAGATGAGACACACAGGCACACACACACACACACACACGGGGGCTACCCGCGAGAAGCACACGGCCGGGGGCCCGGGGGGGTTGAACGACCGAACCGCGAGCCGACAAGAGAGAACCGCGCGCGCACCACCCGGTTGCTGTGTGCAATCACGAGAGAGATAAATATATCGCCCGGAGTGAAAGACTCCTAGTCCCGCGCCGTGCAATTATATTCTCCTTTTGGCTTCTCTATCTCTCTCTCTCTCTCTCTCTCTCTCTCTCTCTCTCTCTCTCTCTCTCTCTGCAGCTGCTCTCCGCGCGGATTGACTGGCTACAGACTACAGTGCCGTCGTCGTCGATCATCGATTGACCCTGCGCTAGCGCGCTCCAATCTCCAAGCAGCAGCGCAGCCAAAACCGACGCCCGACAGAAGTGGAGGCAGCGCAAAATTCAAATAATGTAATTTTTACCCAAAAAAAATATATCCAAAAAAATTTTTTTATACCCTGATAAATTATCTTAAATCACAAGTAAACAAGTTACAATGACAGAAATAATTATTTATATTTCTTTATCTATATTTTTTCAATTTTAAAAATCCATCATTGTAACATGATTTCTTTTAAAAATAGACTTATTGTCACTTAAAAATAGTAAAATAAGATAGTTTAATGATGTACATAAAGTATGCATTCGATATAAAGTGGAAATAATTAGTTATTACCGTTATTAAAGTAATTATAAGAATAATGAGTTGATCACGCTTCAGCGCTACGTCGTTTGCCGACTCGGCAGGTAAAACAGCGTGGATGCTATAGTTTCCGTAAACTCAGGTAAGATCAGACGCCAAATGGTGGCACTCGCGATTTCTTTAAGGCTTTTCATTATGTACTCCGATGTTGATGAATTTTTTAATATCTGATAGAAGCTTTAATTCGCCTAATTGTTTATTTAATATCAAATATTTTTTTTTCGGATAAACAACTAAGCGTCCTTGTAAATTGCATTTATTTCTGTGTACACAGATAATTACAAAAAAATTAATTTTTTGATAAACTAATAAGTGTTTTTGAGTAAATTGAATTTATTTATGTCTAAACTGATAATTCAATAGAATGGGGGTTTCTGCAAAAGTATGTATATGAGTATGCACATAATTAGAAAACAATGTTTTTCATTGCCGTGATTTCGGACTGTATAGGATAAAGTATGTGCATAGTGCAAAAGTCTTTAAACGCGGGGTTCTGGTTTATATCATATTAAATACATATGCTTTGTAATCTAATATTTATCGATGAGTTGACTACATTTATTTCTGAATACACTGATAATATAGAAGACTACGAGATGCACTGCGGCGATTTTCAGTCTGCAATTAACGTAGATAGCTAAAGTGCAAAAGACTTTAATTGACGTAAATGTTTATTTTGGATTCAATTTTTTTTAAACATCTAAGTGTTTTACAGTAAAATTCATTTTTTTCAGAGTATGCATATGATTGGAAAACCATGTACTTCATTTAGGCGATTTTCGAACTACATCCAATGAAGTATGTACAAAGTGCAAAAGTCTTTAATCACGGGGTAATGGTTTATATAATATAATATAAATATTTTTTATAACTAATATGTGTCCATATTTAGACTTCATTTATTTCTGAATACGCTGATAATATACAAGTCTACGAGATGCCCCGTGCCGATTTTCAGTCTGCAATGAATGTACATAGTTAAAGTGCAAAAGTCTTTTATTCGCGTCATTGTTCACTAATATTAAATAATTGATTTTCGGATAAGTCGCTAAGTGTTTTCGATTGAAATGCATTTATTTCGGGGCGTGCTAATAATTTGAAAACAATACACTTCATTGCTGCAATTTTGCAACTGCATCGAATGAAGTATGTACAAACTGCAAAAGTCTTTAATCGCGGGGTAGTGGTGCAACTAATATTAAATAAATATTTATTTGAAAGTAATAAGTGTCTTTGAGTAAAATGCGAACTTTTCTGACTACGCTGATAAGTACAGGACTGTATGTACTCGTATTACCACTGCGATTCCCAGGCCGCATGGAATGTGCACAACTAAAGCGCAAAAGTCTTTAATTGGCGTAATTGTTTATTACGAAGTAAATTTTTTTTATTAATAACTCAGTGTAGTAGAGTAAAATGGATCTATAAATGCATTTATTTCGGGGCGTGCTAATAATTTAAAAACAATGCACTTCATTGCTGCAATTTTGCGACTGCTACGAATGAAGTATGCTCAAACTGCAAAAGTCTTTAATCGCGGGGTAGTGGTGCATATAATATTAAATAGTTATTTATTTGAAAGTAATAAATGTCTTTAAGTAAATGGCGATTTTTTCTGACTAAGCTGATAAGTACAGGACTGTATGTATTATGACAGCGATTCTCAGGCCGCATGGAATGTGCACAACGAAAGTGCAAAAGTCTTTAATTGGCGTAATTGTATATTTTGAATTATATTTTTCTTTTTTATAAATAACTCAATGTAGTTGAGTAAAATAGATCTCTTCTGAGTATGCATATGATTAGAAAACAGTATACTTCATTGATGCGATTTTCAGACTATATCGAATGAAGTATGTACAAACTGCAAAAGTCTTTAATCGCGGGGTAGTGGTGCATATAATATTAAATAAATATTTATTTGAAAATAATAAGTGTCTTTGAGTAAAATGCGAACTTTTCTAACTACGCTCATAAGTACAGGACTGTATGTATTATCATAGCGATTCTCAGGTGCGTGGAATGGGAATAACGAAAGTGCAAAAGTCTTTAATTGGCGTAATTGTTTATTACGAAGTAAATTTTTTTTATAAATTACTCACTGGAGTAGAGTAAAATTGATCTATAAATGCATTTATTTCGGGGCGTGCTAATAATTTGAAAACAATGCACTTCATTGCTGCAATTTTGCGACTGCATCGAATGAAATATGTACAAACTGCAAAAGTCTTTAATCGCGGGGTAGTGGTGCATATAATATTAAATAAATATTTATTTGAAAGTAATAAGTGTCTTTGAGTAAAATGCGAACTTTTCTGACTACGCTGATAAGTACAGGACTGTATGTATTACCACTGCGATTCCCAGGCCGCATGGAATGTGCACAACTAAAGCGCAAAAGTCTTTAATTGGCGTAATTGTTTATTGCGAATTATATTTTTTTTTATTAATAACTCAGTGTAGTAGAGTAAAATGGATCTATAAATGCATTTATTTCGGGGCGTGCTAATAATTTAAAAACAATGCACTTTATTGCTGCAATTTTGCGACTGCATCGAATGAAGTATGTGCAAATTGCAAAAGTCTTTAATCTCGGAGTAATGGTGTATATAATATTAAATAAATATTTTTTAAAAACTAATAAGTGTCTTTGAGTAAATGACGATTATTTACGACTACGCTGATAAGTTCAGAACTGCATGTTTTCTCACTGCGATTCTGCCGCATGGAATGTAAATAGCTAAAAAGCCAAAGTCTTTCATTAGCGTCGTTGTTCACTAATATTAAGTAATTCATTTACGAATGCTTATCATTGAGGGTATGAAATAGCACTCAACTTGAGAGATTTTCCATACAGGTTTTGTTATAAAAAATCTAATTGTTATGTGCATTGTAAGAATTGAAGATGTTTGCGCTTCCCGATTATCCGGTCCGACTTCCTTAAATTACCCAGAATATAATGTGGTAATTTTTCCAGAGACAGTGATGTACATTTTGCCCTTTACAATAATTATTTGTTAGTGAATAATGACTTTTTAACAATTATTTGTTAATTAGTGAAAATTAAATTGCTATGCTCAATTGACTAATGAAAGATCTTTGCACTTCCGTTACACCCACTTTGGCTTCTCTACCTTGGCAAAAGTGTGCGATAACAAGGGAGTAAGAGATATTAGCATAAGTAAAATATTTAACTTATAATAAATTTGCTGATAAATTTATTATATAAAAAAGGCAAGACAACAATTTCCTTGTTAAAATTTTTCTTAGAATATGTAAAGTAAAAATTGAAGATCTTTGCGCTTTCCCGATTTCGTTAAATTACCCAGAATATACTGTGTTGATTTTTCCACGGTTAGTTATTAATATTTTTTCCTTTTTAACCGTCAATTGTTTATTTACATTTAAATGTGTTTACTAAGATTGATAATTAAAAATTGTTCCGCTTTCTTTAACCTCGATGTGACTCTTGTACTCTGACGTTAGTATGCAGTGAGAACGGGGTAAGAGATATCGGCCTCGTACAATTTACTTGTTAATAATACGTCTAATATATATAATAATAATAACTATTGTCTTTATTTATTAAATTATTGAGAAAAAAATACGTTCATCACAGTTGCTGTAAAAAGTATCATAGCATATTGTGGGTAATTTATGGAAACAACTGGCCGCGGAATGAGAACGCGCAAAAATCTTTAATCTTTACTATGTACATAATAATTAAAATTTTTGATAAGTACATTATTGTCCAAAGTCTTTCTCAATTAACATATTAATAAACAATTGATTATTCTTAGCTGAAATATTTAACATGCACCAATACCTCTTATCAAATTTTCATTGCATACTTTAGTCGAGGTACACGAGCTAAACGGCGAACAGTATCTCATTTTGGTTTTTCTTGCTTTAAAATCAAATATCTTTTGATCTAATCGATGATTCGTCGTGATTCTTTTTTAAATTGAAGCTCAGATAATCAGGTATTTTGAAAAAATATTTAATAATGCCTTTTGAAGATATATAAATCAGGAAAAATTGGCGAAGTTGATAACTTTTGCAAATATCTAAAAAGACTTACTTCATCTTAATGAAATTTGTATTTTATAATTTGTAAACCTAATATCCGATGTAATAGGTCATACTTGACTTGCTTCAGTGTCTAAACGTTTTCTGGATTTTTTCTCTTTTCAATGAATGAGCAGAACTGTATAAAAATGCCAAAATTCTGATTTCTTTCAATTTCTGAGGATCTAGTTTCATTCTGAATACCTATTAAACTAATTATGAATAAAATATTATTAATTAACAATTATATATACTATTGAATCCATAAACTCCTGTACACTGTAAATTCATAACCTTAACCTCGACAAACTTTAATCCCGTGATCCTTTAACTCCACAAATGCTTAAACTTATCAATTTCTATACCCATAAACTCCTAAAACCTTGATTCTATAAACGCTTGTATCCATAATCCTTCATATCCTTCTCCTTGCAAACCCTTAATCCCGTAAATACAGTAAACTCGTAGACCTTTTCATCATTAATTTTTTAATCCATAAACCTCTATCCCCTTTAACCTATAAGTATCTGATCCCAATCGGCCAATCGACTTTCATTCACCCTTGCATTCAAACACACTTATAAATAATTATTCTATTTTATAACAATTATAGACCCTATTTTACAACTTGCTAAATGTTTTTTACACAAGACCTCAACACATTTTTTTTAATAACATCGAATAACAAAGTAATCAAATTTTAATTTAACTATATGTATACATTCAAGATTCTTTACAAGAATCTTCAAGAAAATCTGGACTATCAATGGTATCTTGAGTACTAATACTTTCTTCGTGTTCAACATTTTGCCTAAAAAGTAATAGGGCAACATTTAAATTCTGTCTTTGTCTATCTTATTTTTATAGAAAGCAAATTGCTAATTGTATAGAATAAAAATCATTTTTTCAATCTCTGCCTTATTGAAAATTTTTCTCAAAATCTTACATAAGATTTTACGTAAGATCTTAAATAAGATTTTACGTAAGTTCTTACGTAAGACCTTACATAAGATTTTACGTAAGATCTTACATAAGATCTTGTATCAGATCTTGCATTAGATATTGTATTAGATCTTGCGTTAGATCTTGCCTAAAGTAATATATAAAATTTTATCATTGATTTTTAACCAAGCACTTACATAAGATCTTACATAAGATATTGACTACAATCAAAAAATAATGATGTGTTTTAAGATCTTATTTAAGATCTTACGTAAGATCTTATCTAAGATTTTATGCAAGATCTTATGTAAAACCTTACTTAAGATCTTGTATCCCATTCAGTGTAAGATCTTAAATAAACCATTAACAAAAAATATTTTTGGTATATGAAATCACAATCTTGTATAAGATCTTACACAAGACCTTATACAAGACTTTACACAAGACCTTACATAAAATCTTACACAAGATCATCTATAAGACCTTTGAAATGAACTCTTTTTCATTGCCATATAAATTTTTTTTATGATAAGTAACTCAAGGTCTTACGCAAGATCTTGTATAAAATCTGGTACAAAACCTTGAGTAACTTATTATAAATGAATTTATAAGGTAATAAAAATAAGATCTTGTGCAAGATTTTATATAAAATTGTTTGTAAAATCTTATGCAAGATCTTGTGTGAGAACTGGTGTTAGTTCTTGAGTAAATTATCAACAACAAACAATCCGTATGTCTGTGAAAGCAAGATCTTGTATAAGGTCGTGTATAAGATCTTGCGTAAGATCTTACGTAAGGTCTTGTGTAGGATCCTATGTAAGATCTTATGCAAGATCGTGCCTTTGTGAATTAAAAAATTTTTTTGTTAATGGTTTACTTAAGATCTTACACCAAATCTATCACAAGGTCTTACTTAAATGTGAATATTTCACAATCAATGAAAATAAATGATATTTACTTGTGTCTGAGATATCTATTCATTTCGACAGTAACTGGTTTCTCCCATTGGCCGTTTAATCGATTTTCAATATATATTACTGAATTATATTGCAACAATTTCCTAATAATAATTAAAATAATTCAGAAATATTCCAAAAAAATATTTCATGAAAGATTTCTGAATTATTTCACCAGAAATTTTCAGAAATATCAAACATTAAAATAATTCTGAAATGTTTTCCGAATATTCCAAAGAAATATTTTATGAAAGATTTTTGAAATATTTCAGAATTATTTTATTAAAAATTTTCGGTAAATATTTAACACTGACATAATTAACAAATAATTGAGAAATATTTAAAAGAAATATTTTTTGGAAGATTGGTGGAATATTTTAGAATTATTTCGCGAAAAATCCTCAGTAAATTAGAGGTCAAGAAATCATTCGGAAATATTCCAAAAATATTTCAAAAAAATATTTCATGAAAGATTTCAGAAATATTTTGGAAGTTTTTTGTGAAATATTTTAATGAAAGAAATTCGGAGACATACATTTCTTCCAGGAATATTTCATTGGAAGATTCCTGGAAAATTTCAAATCTTTGTGCCAATATTTCGGAAATATTCCGGAAATATTTCATGCTGTGTGGGTTGTGTGTGTACGCGTGTATGTATACAATTAATATACATAATCTTGAAAAGCGAAAAATAGAGTATTAGCATTTAATTTCTAAAATTTATGCGTTTATGCTTTGGTAATATCAATTTTTTAAAGGGTTAAAAGTAGAGTGCAGCTTCATAATTAGCGATTCGACAATAAAATAAGAATAATTAAGATGATGAAAATAATCGAGTTTTACAGGTATTCAGAGTTACATCAAATACTGAGCAGATGAAGAAACTCGAACTCTAGCGTTTTTATACATTTCTGCTCATTTATTGAAAAAAATTTTATACACAGAATGAATCAACTCTAGTATGACCTAATACATCGGATATTATATAGGATATTAATATAGGAAATTATAGATTCAAGGGTTAACGGGATTAAGAAATTAGGAGATTATAGGTATAGGAGTTTATAATTTTAAATTTCTATGGGTTACAGGGGTTATCAGACTACAGTTTTGCGAGGTTAAGGTTATGGGTTCAGCTGTTTATATGTTAACAGGAATAGGGGTTTATGGGTTTGGAAATTTAATGATGAAAAGGTCTACGAGTTTGAAGGCCAACGAATTTAAGGATTTATATTATGAGTTTACTGTATTAAGGGATTAAGGGTTTGCGAGGTTCAGGGTTAAGGGGATTATAGGTTCAAGAGTTTATACTATTACGGGATCAAAGGTTTGCTAGGTTAAGGGTTTCGGGGATTATGGGTTCAAGAGTTTATAGAATAAAGAGTTTACAAGTTTACTGTATTACTGGATTAGGGGTTTGCGAGGTTAACGGTTTAGGGAATTATAGGTTCAAGAGTTTATAGAATCAAGAGTTTACAAGTTTACTGTATTTACGGGATTAAGGATTTGCGAGGTTCAGGGTATGTATTCAAGAGTTTATAGAATCAAGGTATTAGGAGTTTATGGGTATAGAAATTGATAAGTTTAAACATTTGTGGATTTAAAGGATCACGGGATTAAAGTTTGTCGAGGTTAAGGTTATGAATTTACAGTGTATAGGAGTTTATGAATTCAATAGTATGTATATAATTATTAATTAAAAATGTTTTATTCATAATTAATTTAATAGGTATTCAGAATGAAACTAGATTCTCAGAAATTGAAAAGAATCAGAATTTTGGCATTTTTATACAGTTCTGCTCATTCATTGAAAAGAAAAAAGATCCAGGAAACGTTTATAAGATGAAGCAAGTCAAGTATGACCTATTACATCGGATATTAGGTTTACAAATTATAAAATACAAATTTCATTAAGATGAAGTAAGTCTTTTTAGATATTTGCAAAATTTATCAACTTCGCCAATTTTTCCTCATCTATATATCTTCAAAAGGTGTTATTAAATATTTATCCATGATTCGTGATTACCTGAGCTTCAATTTAAAAAAAAATCACGACGATTCATCGATTAGATCAAAAGTTATTTGATTTTAAAACAAGAAAAACCAAAATGTCACACTGTGCGGCGGGTAGCGAAAGCGCAAAGATCTTTAATCATAAATCCTGGTAAACAAATTTAACTTTAAATAAACAAGTGATTGATAAAAAGGACAAAATGTTGGTCGCTGTCTCTGTAAAAATTATAACAGCATATTCTGGGTAATTTAAGGAAGGCGGGCCGGGTAAACGGGAAAGCGCGAAGATCTTCAATTTTTACTCTGAATATACTAAGCTTAATTTAGCAAGGAATTTATTGTCCTGGTTCTTTTTATTAATGTGTTGAGCAACAACTTATTTATTAAGTAAAATATTTAACCTATGCCATTACCTGTTACTAACTTGTTATCATACACTCTTGCCAAGGCAGAGATGCCAAAGTGGGGGTAAGGAAAGTGCAAAGATCTTTCATCGGTAAGCTGAGCATAGCAATTTCATTATTCACTAACAAATAATTATTGTAAAGGGCAAAATGTTCATCACTGTCTCTGGAAAACTTACCACGGCATATTCTGGGTAATTTGCAGAAGTCGGGCCGGGTAATTGGGAAAGCGCAAAGATCTTCAATTTTTACTCTGCATATTCTAAGAAAAATTTTAACAAGGAAATTATTCTCTTGATTATTTCTATTAATGTATTTATCAAAAACATTCTTTTTTAAGTAAAATATTCAAATTATGCCAATACCGCTTACTCCCTTGTTATCGCACACTTTTGTCAAGGCCGAGAATCCAAAGCGGAGGTAACGAAACCGCAAAGATGTTTCATCGGTAAGCTGAGCATAGCAACTTAATTTTTTCTGTAACTAATAATTCTTAAAAGAGCGAAACGTGCATCACTGGCTCTGTGAAAATTACCACAGCATATTCTGGAACCTCCCTAAACTTGGCATGGACATTTTCTATTTAGGTTATATAAACTAATAGATAATTTGCCGTAATTTATCCGTGAAGTCGAAAAATTTGCCCCGGATTTATTTTTAAAAATAATCGGGTACCCTGCTAACTTTGGAAAAAGTTAGCAGGGTACCCCCTTAAAACTACCAAGGAAGCATTCCACGTCATTGGGACAGGGCTTAAAATTTGCCGCTTTTTTGCCGTAAAACAACCCTACACTCAGATTTAGACGAAAATTTTTTTAAGCGCTCATAAGCGCCAGAATACTCTAACTCAACATGAAGTTGGCAGGGTACTCCCGTAAAATCCACTAGACTAGATCGTACACTATTGGGTTAGGGCTCAAAATTTGCCGTAAATAATCCGAAAATTATCCGTCGAGGCGAAAAAATTGCCGCAGATTTATTTAAATTTAAATAACCGGGTCCCTGATAACTTTGGAAAAAGTTAGCAGGGTACCCCTCTTTAAACTATCAAGGCAGCATTTCACATCATTGGGACAGAGCTTACATTTTGCCGCTTTTTTGCCGTAAAACAAACCCTCTCACATTTACTCCAAACATTTTGTACCGCTCATAAGTGCCAGAATTTTCTAACTCAAGATAAAGTTGGCAGGGTACCCCCTTAAAACCCACAAAACTCCATCCTATACTGTTAGGTAAGGGCTCAAAATTTGCCGTAAATAATCCGCAAGTTATCCATCGAGATAAAAAATTGCCGCGGATTTATTTTTAAAAATAATCGGGTCTCTGCTAATTTTGGAAAAAGTTAGCAAGGTACCCAGTTAGTTTTAAAAATAAATCCGCGGCAAATTTCTCGCCTCGACGGATAATTTACGGATAATTTACGGTAAATTTTGAGCCCCTACACAATAGTCTAGAACGCAGTTTAGTGTATTTTATTGGGGTGCCCTGCCAACTTCATTTTAAGGTGGAAAATTCTGGCGCTTTTGAGCGGTACAAAATGTTTCGAGTAAATCTGAGAACAGTGTTGTTTTACGGCAAAATAGCGGCAAATTTTAAGACCTGTCCCAATGACGTGGAATGCTTCCTTGATAGTTTATGAGGGGTAAGTTGCTAACTTTTTCCAAAATTAGCAGGGACCCGGTTAGTTTTAAAAATAAATCCGCGGCAAATTCTTCGCTTCGACGGATAATTTACGGACTATTTACGGCAAATTTTTAGCCCCTACACAATAGTGTAGGATCTAGTCTAGTGGATTTTACGGGAGTACCCTACCAAATTCATCTTGAATTGGAAAATTATGGCGCTTATGCACGGTAAAGGGTGTTTCAAGTAAATCTGAGTGCAGGGTGGTTTTACGGCAAAAAAGCGGCAAATTTCCAATCCTGTCCCAATGACGTGGAATACTTCCTTAACAGTTTTAAGGGGGGTACCCTGCTAACTTAACCCTAAGTTAGCAGGGTACCCGGTTATTATTAAAAATAAATCCACGGCAATTTCGTTGCCTGTACGGATAATTTACGGCAAATTGTGAGCCGTAACCCAATAGTCTAGGATCTAATCTAGTGTATTTTACGTGGGTACCCTGTCAACTTCATCTTGAATTGGAAAATTCTGGCGCTTATGGGCGGTAGAAAATGTTTCAAGTAAATCTGAGTACAGGGTGGCTTTACGGCAAAAAAGCGGCAAATTTCAAACCCTGTCTCAATGATGTGAAATGCTTCCTTGGTAGTTTTAAGGGGGTACCCTGCTAACTTAACCCTAAGTTAGCAGGGTACCCGGTTATTTTTAAAAGTAAATCTGTGGCAATTTTTTCGCCTGTACAAATTATTTACAGATAATTTACGGCAAATTTTGAGCCCTAACCCAATAGTGTACGATCTAGTCTAGTGGATTTTACGGGAGTACCCTGCCAACTTCATGTTGAGTTAGAGTATTCTGGCGCTTATGAGCGCTTAAAAGAATTTTCGTCTAAATCTGAGTGCAGGGGTGTTTTACGACAAAAAAGCGGCAAATTTTAAGCCCTGTCCCAATGACGTGGAATGCTTCCTTGGTAGTTTTAAGGGGGTACCCTGCTAACTTTTTCTAAAGTTAGCAGGGTACCCGATTATTTTTAAAAATAAATCCGTGGCAAATTTTTCGACGTCACGGATAATTTACGGATAATTTACGGAAAATTATCAATTAGTTTATATAACCTAAATAGAAAATGTCCATGCCAAGTTTAGGGAGGTTATTCTGGGCAATTTAACGAAATTAGGTTGGGTAATCGGGAAAGCGCAAAGATCTTCCATTTATACCATGCATATACTAAGAAAATTTTTAACAAGGAAATTATTGGATTGCCTTTTATATTAATGTATTTATCAACAACTTTCTTTTTAAGTTAAATATTTAACTTGTGCCATTACCTCTTACGCCCTTGTTATCGTACACTTTTGTCAATGCGGAGAAGCCAAAGCGGGGGTATCGAAAGTGTAAAGATCTTTCATCAGTCAACTGAGCATAGCAATTTAATTTTCCCTAATTAACAAATAATTAAAAAAAAGGGCAAAAAGTTTATCACTAGCTCTGGAAAAATTATTGCAGCATATTCCGTGTAATTTACGGAACCGAAGAAATCGAGGAATTGTGATGCGCAAACATCTTCAATTTTCACTACGCATATAACAATTAGATTTTCTATAAGTAAACCCGTACGGGAAAATCTCTCAAGATGAGTGTTATTTCGTACCCTGAACTGAAATTTATTCGAAAATGAATTATTTAATATTAGTGAACAAAGACGCGAATGAAAAACTTTTGCACTTTAGCTATCTACATTGATTGCAGACTAAAAATCGTAGTAGTGCACACACTAGTCTTCTATATTATCAGCGTATTCAGAAATAAATGAAGTCTACTTATGGACACAAAATAGTTATAAAAAAATATTTATATTATATTATATAAACCATTACCCCGCGATTAAAGACTTTTGCACATTGCACATACTTCATTGGATGAAATCCGAAAATTGCATAGATGAAGTATATGGTTTACTAATCATACGCGTACTCAGAAAAGATCCATTTTACTCTACTACACTGAGTTATATATAAAAAAAATGTAATTCACAATAAACAATTACCCCAATTAAAGACTTTTGCACTTTCGTTATTCCCATTCCACGCGGCCTGAGAATCGCTGTGATAATACATACAGTCCTGTACTTATCAGCGTAGTCAGAAAAGTTCGCATTTTACTCAAAGACACTTATTACTTGCAAATAAATATTTATTTAATATTATATGCATCACTACCCCGCGATTAAAGACTTTTGCAGTTTGTACATACTTCATTCGTAGCAGTCGCAAAATTGCAGCAATGAAGTGCATTGTTTTTAAATTATTAGCACGCCCTGAAATAAATGCATTTATAGATCCATTTTACTCTACTACACTGAGTTATTAATAAAAAAAAAATATAATTCGCAATAAACAATTACGCCAATTAAAGACTTTTGCGCTTTCGTTGTGCACATTCCATGCGGCCTGAGAATCGCAGTGGTAATACGAGTACATACAGTCCTGTACTTATCAGCGTAGTCAGAAAAGTTCGCATTTTACTCAAAGACACTTATTACTTTCAAATAAATATTTATTTAATATTAGTTGCACCACTACCCCGCGATTAAAGACTTTTGCAGTTTGTACATACTTCATTCGATGCAGTTGCAAAATTGCAGCAATGAAGTGCATTGTTTTCAAATTATTAGCACGCCCCGAAATAAATGCATTTCAATCGAAAACACTTAGCGACTTATCCGAAAATCAATTATTTAATATTAGTGAACAATGACGCGAATAAAAGACTTTTGCACTTTAACTATGTACATTCATTGCAGACTGAAAATCGGCACGGGGCATCTCGTAGACTTGTATATTATCAGCGTATTCAGAAATAAATGAAGTCTAAATATGGACACATATTAGTTATAAAAAATATTTATATTATATTATAT
Organism: Gastracanthus pulcherrimus; assembly: GCA_949152435.1. Taxonomy (NCBI): domain Eukaryota; kingdom Metazoa; phylum Arthropoda; class Insecta; order Hymenoptera; family Pteromalidae; genus Gastracanthus; species Gastracanthus pulcherrimus. The sequence continues at coordinate 26,090,574 of OX424574.1, read as the reverse complement.
AAACCATTACCCCGTGATTAAAGACTTTTGCACTTTGTACATACTTCATTGGATGTAGTTCGAAAATCGCCTAAATGAAGTACATGGTTTTCCAATCATATGCATACTCTGAAAAAAATGAATTTTACTGTAAAACACTTAGATGTTTAAAAAAAATTGAATCCAAAATAAACATTTACGTCAATTAAAGTCTTTTGCACTTTAGCTATCTACGTTAATTGCAGACTGAAAATCGCCGCAGTGCATCTCGTAGTCTTCTATATTATCAGTGTATTCAGAAATAAATGTAGTCAACTCATCGATAAATATTAGATTACAAAGCATATGTATTTAATATGATATAAACCAGAACCCCGCGTTTAAAGACTTTTGCACTATGCACATACTTTATCCTATACAGTCCGAAATCACGGCAATGAAAAACATTGTTTTCTAATTATGTGCATACTCATATACATACTTTTGCAGAAACCCCCATTCTATTGAATTATCAGTTTAGACATAAATAAATTCAATTTACTCAAAAACACTTATTAGTTTATCAAAAAATTAATTTTTTTGTAATTATCTGTGTACACAGAAATAAATGCAATTTACAAGGACGCTTAGTTGTTTATCCGAAAAAAAAATATTTGATATTAAATAAACAATTAGGCGAATTAAAGCTTCTATCAGATATTAAAAAATTCATCAACATCGGAGTACATAATGAAAAGCCTTAAAGAAATCGCGAGTGCCACCATTTGGCGTCTGATCTTACCTGAGTTTACGGAAACTATAGCATCCACGCTGTTTTACCTGCCGAGTCGGCAAACGACGTAGCGCTGAAGCGTGATCAACTCATTATTCTTATAATTACTTTAATAACGGTAATAACTAATTATTTCCACTTTATATCGAATGCATACTTTATGTACATCATTAAACTATCTTATTTTACTATTTTTAAGTGACAATAAGTCTATTTTTAAAAGAAATCATGTTACAATGATGGATTTTTAAAATTGAAAAAATATAGATAAAGAAATATAAATAATTATTTCTGTCATTGTAACTTGTTTACTTGTGATTTAAGATAATTTATCAGGGTATAAAAAAATTTTTTTGGATATATTTTTTTTGGGTAAAAATTACATTATTTGAATTTCGCGCTGCCTCCACTTCTGTCGGGCGTCGGTTTTGGCTGCGCTGGCCCGCATGCGTCAGTGCTATGCTACGCACAGCACTGGGTATAAGAATGCTTCAATATGGCCACCGATGGCCTCCTCCAATAGGAGCAGATGGCCTCCTCCAATAGGATTTAATCCCGAAATGAATAGTATTTAAGTTTCCGCACTGCAGCTTGAAAGGTAGCAGACAACTTCACGTGTAGCACAAAGTATAGCATATTTATGTTTTAAAATTTTATTTGAATATGTAGGTTAAAAGTTTGTTGATGTCTTGACAAGCAAACAATTTATAAGCATAAAGTAGGACATAGCATGGAGCAAATACTTTAGGAAGAAAAAAAAAATCATCATAAAATATCATTACCATCGTTGGATATGTGTAGCTGTAAACTTAAAAAGTAAATACTTAAATTGTTCCATTGATTATAAACAATTAAGCTGATTTAAGTGTATTTTTTTCAGATAACGTCTGCTGGAAAACAGCAGACTTTCTTTTCAGCAGGGGCATCTATTTTCCTGGGTCAAGAAAATTTCAGTTTTTTCAGAATTACAGTAAACTCAATCCGTGCATTTGTGGTTTTGTACAGCATCTGTGGCCAATTACGAAGTCCAGATAGTGCTCTTTGTACTTTCTGGTGCCTTTATTGTACATACTAGTTGCAGAAGGCGTCTAAATATTTATGGAGGCCGATAGTAGAGGCCAAGTTGTGTCGTCTGTACTTTTTGGTGTTAAGATGTGCGTATTAATTGAAGAAGGCCTCGAGGTTTCTTTGGTGCAGAATGACTAGTTGTTATGGAAGGTGTTTAGGCAAATATAAGGGCCAGTGACGTGGACTATGTAGTGCACTCGGTACTTTTCAGTGCTGTACATTACAGGATTGCTTGCTCCGTGTTTGTGCTTCTAGAATATTGCTTTGAGAGTAATAATCATCTCAAAAAAGTTAAATTCTAGCAATTTACTCGTTTGAAAAGAATTAAATACTAATTTTTTTCATTTCAAAAGTTTAAAAGAGTAAATTTATGACTTGCTCATGTCAAAAGAGAATTTCCTAAATTTCTCCTATACTAAAATAAAGTGTATTATTACAAAATATAGATATACTGGTTAAGGTGGCCAATGACGAAGTCCAGGTAGTGCTCTCCGTAGTTTCTGGTGTCTTTATTGTACATACTAGTTGCAGAAGGCGTCTAAATGTTTGTGGAGGCCGATAGTAGAGGCCAAGTTGTGTCATCTGTACTTTTCGGTGTTAAGATGTGCATATTAATTGAAGAAGGCCTCAAGGTTTCTTTGGTGCAGGATGACTTGTCGTTATGGAAGGTGTTTAGGCAAATATAAGGGCCAGTGACGTGGACAATGTAATGCACTCTGTACTTTTTACTGCTGTACATTACAGGATTGCCTGCTCCGTGTTTGTGCTTCTAGAATATTGCTTTGAGAGTAATAATCATCTCAATAAAGTTCAATTCTAGCAATTTACTCCTTTAAAAAGAGTAAAATACTAATTTTCTGCTTTTCAAAAGTTTGAAAGAGAGAATTTATGAGTTCATGTTTTCAGAAGAGTTAAAACCTTAATTTCTACTGAACTGAATTAAAGTTTTATTACATAAGTTAAACGTTAAAGACCGATGACGAGGTCCAGGTACTGCTCACTGTAGATTCTGGTCTCCAAATGCTTAGAGTGGCTGATGACAAGGTCATAAGTAGTGTGGTCCATAGCAGCTCTTGGTGCAAAAGTTTAGATGTATAAATAAAACCTAAACCAAATACAACCTAAATCTTGTAACTGATTACCATAATGACATAAACATTTGCGGTTGCAACTATTATGCACATGAAGATACTGGAAAGTACAAAGTGCACTAGTTAGACCACGTCACTGGCCCTTATATTCGACTAGTCACCTTCCACAACTACTATGTACATCTACACACCAGAAGAAACAATGGAGCACACTACCTGTATCGTCATCTTCCACCAAAGAAACATCGAGACTTTCTGTAATTAGTACACAAATCTCAACACCAAAAAGTACAGACGACACAACTTGGCCTCTACTATCGGCTTCCATAAACATTTAGACACCCTCTGCAAGTAGTATGTACAATAAGACAGCAGAAAGTACAAAGAGCACTACCTGGACTTCGTCATTGGCCACCTTAACCAGTATATCTATATTTTGTAATAATACACTTTATTTTAGTATAGGAGAAATTTAGGAAATTCTCTTTTGACATGAGCAAGTCATAAATTTACTCTTTTAAACTTTTGAAATGAAAAAAATTAGTATTTTATTCTTTTGAAACAAGTAAATTGCTAGAATTGAACTTTTTTGAGATGATTATTACTCTCAAAGAAATATTCTAAAAACACAAACACTGAGCAGGCAATCATGTAATGTACAGCACTGAAAAGTACCGAGTGCACTACATAGTCCACGTCACTGGCCCTTATATTTGCCTAAACACCTTCCATAACAACTAGTCATTCTGCACCAAAGAAACCTCGAGGCCTTCTTCAATTAATACGCACATCTTAACACCAAAAAGTACAGACGACACAACTTGGCCTCTACTATCGGCCTCCATAAATATTTAGACGCCTTCTGCAACTAGTATGTACAATAAAGGCACCAGAAAGTACAAAGAGCACTATCTGGACTTCGTAATTGGCCACAGATGCTGTACAAAACCACAAATGCACGGATTGAGTTTACTGTAATTCTGAAAAAACTGAAATTTTCTTGACCCAGGAAAATAGATGCCCCTGCTGAAAAGAAAGTCTGCTGTTTTCCAGCAGACGTTATCTGAAAAAAATACACTTAAATCAGCTTAATTGTTTATAATCAATGGAACAATTTAAGTATTTACTTTTTAAGTTTACAGCTACACATATCCAACGATGGTAATGATATTTTATGATGATTTTTTTTTTTCTTCCAAAAGTATTTGCTCCATGCTATGTCCTACTTTATGCTTATAAATTGTTTGCTTGTCAAGACATCAACAAACTTTTAACCTACATATTCAAATAAAATTTTAAAACATAAATATGCTATACTTTGTGCTACACGTGAAGTTGTCTGCTACCTTTCAAGCTGCAGTGCGGAAACTTAAATACTATTCATTTCGGGATTAAATCCTATTGGAGGAGGCCATCTGCTCCTATTGGAGGAGGCCATCGGTGGCCATATTGAAGCATTCTTATACCCAGTGCTGGCTACGCACGACTTATATATGTGGCACCCTCGGAGTTGCCGCCTCACGCAGTGCGCACGCTCCTGCCTACAGCCGAACGGCAGCACAGTCGGCGCAAGCAGCGGATCGAGCCGCGAGCGCCTTACTAGCCTTGACTGACTCGCTGCTTCTTCCCACATCCGGCTACGGAGCCTCACGAGCTGCACGCACGTATCTGCGTGCATCAGCTCGATCGCGCGCCACAGCTCTGGCGCGTTTCAGACATTACTTAACCTATTTCACGGCCCACACGGCCTCTTGTATATATCTGTACATAAAGTAAATATAAGCTCCCCAAAATCAACACGGTGTCAACCCGGTCTCTCTCCTGCCATCATCCGCCTCGCTCCTGTTCTCGGGGCCAAGCATCCTGCACCCGCTGGGGCGCTTCAGCACGCGCCCTGGAAAAACCGCGGCCTAGCCCGCACATATACACGAGGTACGATCCAGCACCACTGCGCCATCTAGGCACAGCTTTCAACTAAACGTCTGCTATTGAGTCGACAATATCACTACTAATCTCTGATCAAACTGCGGGCACTGAACTTCATTTTTAGGTACCAGAAAATACGCCTTGAAGCCTAAAAAAAGATCGAGTCCTGCAGGAAACTCCAGGAAACAGGAACAGAAATCAGATCGCGGGGCGCAAAGGAGGCTTCTCTTTATACGTTTCGTCCCGGATTCGTCTACTGGACTCATCAGTAAGTAAGGCTGTATAGTTGAACCCTACCTTAGACGTTGTGGAAGAGATTTGCATTCGGGCTTATATACCGCTGATCTAGATTTCCATGCGCTTGCGGAAAAAACTGGAGTAATGGCTAGGTTAAGTCTGTGGGAGTTGGTAGCCGCCTAACGGTGGAACGTCACAGCTGCAGGGCGCGAAGGAGCGAGTCCCCACAGTTTCTTTGGTGTGACGAAGACACGAAAACAGAACCAGAAGTTTATGAAATGACCTGCTTAATTAATGGCGCAAAGTCATCACCATGTAGCGCTATATCTATAAAGATAGAAACGCGTCAAGGTTATTGAAACCTGAGCCAGATGCCGCGAAAAGTATTGTTAGGAACTGCTCCACGGATGACTTTCTAGCTAGTAGAACTTGCTTAGAAGAAGCTAAAAGCCTCCTTTGTGACGTAAGCGAAATAAATCTCGAGACGAATTTTCGTATGCACGGATGAGCATTAAATGACTCCCGCGCATTTGAAACAGCACATTTGGAAAACATACAAAACGAGACTTAAAAACTGCACTTTGTGATCGGGAGGGCGAAAGAGTACTATGCCTTTATTGGGACAGAAATTCTGATGAGTTAGATTTTAACGTGGGCTTAACAAAAATTCCAAATGCAATCATAGCCGGCGCGGTAAAGTGACGAAACGCGAGTACCTTATACGAATAATAATGTCCGCTTTTTACCCTCTATGATTTTGTCCCCTTTCACGCTCAAAGCAAAATTGCTTTTACAAGACATCTGGCGCAGTGTAATTGCCTGGGGTACACAACTGTTAGACGAACAGCACGCGGGGTGGTTGACATAGTTAAAAAATCTTCGTGAAATACGCAAATGTAAGATACCACTATATTATACATCGGCTGGGACCCAATTCACGAGTGTGCAGTTGCTCGTTTTCTGCTATACAAGTTTGAAAGCGTACGCAGCTGTCGCCGAGATCAGCAGACGTGGCCTATGCCCTTTGTAAGACAACCACTTCAATATGTGTGTAAATCTGAAGGTCAACTTTGTAAAAAATATGCTTTATGCGTTCAGAGTCACGAATGTCCGCGATGTCATTAATGTAAAGACTGAAGAGAAAAGATTTGATGGACCGAGCCCCGCAAAACTTCAAGATTGATTGTGAGCCACTGACTGACCGAACATTTGTACAGCAACTTTCTGTTTACGACACGTGATACAAGATTAAATCTACAGGACCATATCCTTGGGTATGATAAATAGCTAGTTTTGATTTCTCAGAGTGAAATCTTTGAAACGATGATTTTTTCGAAAACCAAGATTTTGATGAATTTTGATGTTATTAAGGTCGCTAAATCAGAATATGTAGGTTTTTCAAAATGTCTGTGTGTATATGTGTGTGTGTGTGCGCGTGCGTGCGTACCTGCGTGATTGTGTGTGTATGTGTGTGTGTCTGTATGCGTGCGTGTGTGCATGCGTGCGTGCGTGTATGTCTGTATGGGTGTCTGTGTATATGCATGCGTGTGTGTGTATCTGTTGTGTGGGACGGAAGGATTTTTACTTACGGTCCAATTAACCCCCTCAATACAGACCTCCTCATCCAGGATTACAGGATTTTTACATCAGGTCCAATCAGCTCCCCTTCATCCAGGATTCCATCATTTTCATTTCTGGTCTAATTAACCCCCCGTCAATTTACCCCCCCCCCCTCCTCATCCAGGATTCCAGAAATTTTACTTACGGTCCAATTATCTTCCCTTCCCTCAATTTAGCCACCCCCCATCCAGGATTACATGATTTTTATTTCCGGCCTAATTAGCCCCCCCCCCCCCACCCTTCCTTAGAAAAGATTTTTAATTCCTATCCAGACTCATATACATGTCCTAATTAGGGACATCCTGTATATACCCTAATTGCGGGTACCCTGTATATGTTCCAATTACGATTACCCTGTATATATTTGAAATAAATTTACTTAGTACATACCCTATGCTCGAATTACAGACACCCTGTACATGACGAAATCTAAAAGAAATACATTCTTTGGGTCCAGAAATCGCAAAAAAATTTGAATGCCGGGGTTTCCAAACCTTTTCTATTTTATTTTAGGGGCCAATTTATAAAGTAAAACGCGTTTGACCAATGAAAATTGGCCATGTGATTATGTCTATCTGACAAATTAGGTGTTTTTTATATATAGCAAAAAAAGGGTTTTACTGCTCAGTTAATAACTATGCACACAAAGGCGGATTTTTTTTTACAGAAAGTATATAAAAGTAGTAGAAAAGACCTTTAGTTTGAGTTTAAGAGAAAAGACTCATCTTACACGTTACGATTAGCGACGTTGTATTTTACGCGATACAATTAGGAAAGTTGTATTTTTTTTAGGTAATTTCTTACACTATAAAGTCATACAATTATTATAGGATCGTTTAAATTATAATTTTTAGTACTGATGTAACTATTTATTTAAGATCATCATTTTGATGTTGCTAAAACTGCGGTTTCAAATCTTCTTATAACAATCCATTTATAATAATAGAGATATTTATACTACTATTCGTGTGGATATTAGTTCTCCATCTTTGGTTTCTGTCACTCGCCAGTTGAGCACGTTTGCTACTTGTTTCCTAGCCAGAAAATTGTTTAACTATTGTGCAAAGTTAAACAGTCATTACAAGTTCGAAAATGGATAATAAATCGGATAAGATCAAGAAATGTATTTCTTGAGTCAATTAAATGCTCTAATAATGTGCAAAAAAACCTTTCATCGTGATCGAAAAACAAGACCATTTTTCTTAGCATTTTATTTTCAGACTAGTCATTTACTGATCTAAAAATGTAATCCGGTCCACTAGGATAGAATAGTAACTAATTTTATGAGTTTGTTGTTATTACTTTCATCCGGGGCCTGCGGCGGCTCAGTCGGTAGAGTGTCGGATTCCCACGCCGGTGACCCGGGTTCGAATCCTAGTCTCTGCCGATTGATACAAGCACCTCTGTAAAAATTACATGTGCTTTGTTTACAAACACACCGCAGACCCCCGTCGTCGATTAGCACCACATGGAAGCACAAACATGGCGACGTTAAATAATAATAAAAAAAAAAAAAATTACTTTCATCCTTAATACCATCGATACCACCTCTTACTTTCTCGGTCTGAAGGGTATCAATAATCTTTGTGTATAAGAGAAACTCGGATATTTGAGTGTGCACTATTTTTTCTATGACCTTGGAAAGAAAACTTAAAAAGTCTATGGGACGAAAGTCCGTGACTGATGATGGAACTGCTGTCTTCTTTGAGAGCACCAAATTAACCTTCCTCTAAGAACTCAGAAATATGCCCTGTGACACAGAGAAATTAAAAATAGAGAGAATCGGTGGAGGGGTGGATCTAAAATATTTTTTTTCCTTTTTATATGTATTACTTGAATAAATTATGGATACTTTCCAAGTAGAAAAAAATATATATTTATACTAATTAAAACTTAAGATAGAAGTATTGTGAAAAAACAAACTTTTTTTATTGTTCAGTCTTATGGGCTAAAATTTCAAAGACTTATGTATAATGATATTATTAGGTTCTATATCAATTTCACCTCAAGATATCGATTATTTTTAGAGATATTGATAAAACACGATGTTTTAAAATGAAAATGACCAGTTTTCAAAATGTCACTTGTGCATAGCATTTTGAGAAAAAGCTCTGAAAAAAATTAAGTCACTTCCTTGTTTTGTCAACAAAAGAATCTATTGACAGAATTTAAAAAATCGTCTTCTACTTCCTTAAAAAAATTTAGTTTTCATTTGATTTATGAAAATCCTTTAAAAATCAGATAAGAAGAAAATGAGATAAGAAGAGAAAATTTAAATGTAATCAATAGATTATGTTCTACTTATAATCAAGTATATTTTATGAAAGTTTCAAAAAGATTCCTGAAAACCTCATGCGCAAGCCACTTTTTAAAGTTAGGAAAATTGGTTGCGAAGAAAACACGTTTAAAGTTTCAATTTTGTATGTTATCTAATGTAAATTGTTTTACTTAAATACGTATAACTTTGTTAAAACATCAAGTTTTGACACCTGATAGGTTTCATAACATTTTTACAATTACAAAGCTTTAGAAAATTCAATAATAAATTTGTTGATATTTTGGCCAAAGAACACCAGTCTTAGCTTAATACATGGTGTTCCTTTTCACATAACTTTAATCATTTAATGATTTAATATAATATTATCCATATATGTACAATGAGCTGTATGGCACATTACTATATTTTATACTCACCATGCCTGAGCAACCTGAATTAGCATTTGAATTTTATTTAGCAAATTCTATATATATATATATATATATATATATATATATATATATATATATATATATATATATATATATATATATATATATAGAATTTGCTAAATAAAATTCAAATGCTAATTCAGGTTGCTCAGGCATGGTGAGTATAAAATATAGTAAGTGCCATACAGCTCATTGTACATATATGGATAATATTATATTAAATCATATATCTATATACGTGTAATTTATATATATATATATATTACACGTATATAGATATACCGTATGTATTAAATTTGATGAGAACCAATTCACGTTGTTCGGGCCCAAATATGTTTTTATTGGGGAATTTGGAATATTAATAATACACCATTATTAAAAAATACTGCAATAATCAAATACATCTTTATTTACGAAAATTTTGAAATACGCCTTCATTATTAGGAGACACCAATTTGCTTCATTCTCAAGTCAATTGCGCTCCAAAGAAATAATTTTTATTATATCCATCCCTTTTCAACGAATTTGGAAACGATCTTCCACGAACGATCGAGGTACAGATTACTGCAGTCATCGGCCATCATCACCGACGATTTTATATCACTCATGTCCATGTCCTGGGACACCTCCATCGTCATGAACTTGAGCACGACAATACAGTGAAACAAATCATCGTGCGCATCTTTTTTCAGCTGCTCTTCGAAGTTCTTCTTGGTGAAGGGTGAGACGTCGCAATCACAGTAGCGCAGCACCTCAACGAATTTATTATGATACGCATCTAGCAGCTCGTCAAAATGCTTGTCCATGACCTCCGGTCTTGCACTGCCGCACAAGAAATAGGTTATATCTTTGAGTGGACTGGAGACCCTCGCTATCTGAAAGTCGACAAACTTGACGCAGTCGACCTTGCCGTCCTCCCCTTAAAATATGTTAAAGTATTCAAATATACTATATGTTAAATGTAGAGATAATAATTTATAAGAAATTAAACAAATAATAATGGCATATTTCATAAGCATGAAAACAGCGAATGAGTGAAAATTGTCCATTAATATCGTCCCCAGACTATATTGGTTATCCCGAATTTAAGAGAGTTTGTTTAGTATGTTTTTTTTTAGTTTTTAGGCACAACCGCTTCAAAGGAAAGTCTTATATTGTCGTCATCGCAATTGCGTAATATCTTAAAGATTAACAAATTATTGCATAAAGACACGTTTTAACACTACAAGAACGCATTTAGAACTTCCCCGTAGATGTATGTATGGATGTATGTGTGTATATAATCAAGTTTATGCAATAACTCAGCAAAACTGCAGTAAAACCGGCTAAAAATTTAGGGGATAGATATACCTTTAAATTTTAAATTAATTGATAATACATTTTAAGGTAACCATCATAAGTCACTCATAATATATGACCTGTTTCTTTTTAGGCAAATTTAAATATTTTATCAAAATATAACGAAAAAATAGCCGCTGCCGATTCATTAGCACTTTGCTTCCTCAACTAAATTAATTGTACTAATATAAAATTTTTGTTCCAAAAAATTCATTTTAAATTGCTATATCTCTTTTTAATTAGAATCTTAAAAATGTGTGCTGATTTATCATTGATGGTTTATCAAAAGATAATTTTTTATTAAAAGTACATATTTAGTTTAAATTACATTTTTCCACGTCCCCTTAGAGATACTCTTGTAGGAGCGTTGGATTTATAATTATTACAAATATCCTTTTTTTAAGAGGAAACTTTCACTCTACTTAAAAGTGAAAGATTTCTACTCTATTTTTAGAGTTAAAAATCCACTCTAATTATAGTAATTTGTTTCTCTCCAACGGGTTTAGCGTGTAATTAAATCGTTCATACGTATCATTTTCACCCAGATATAAGAAATAAAACATAAAATTACTGATATACATTATATCATTAATCCTCAAATACCTTTTCAATCAATAGTTCAAAATATTAATCGAAATATTATAAAAAAAAACAAAATATCACCGTATATAAGTAATTTTATACTTTTTCAAATGCAAAATGAAGCTGTCATAGAGCCCCCTTGGCTCAGTGGGTAAGTTTTTCTTCGAGTTTTTCGTCGGAAAAAGATCTCCGACTACGCATTGTGCTTTGATGCAGGACATATGCGCCCATATAGCCTCCTCAAAAGTGTCTGAGACGCCAGTATACAGGTGATGGGTTTCGCTCGACCGACGTCGCACAACACAACAAACACGTATATAAAATACAAATGTAAAATACAAAAACACATATGCATTGTGACATATCGGAGTCCCAAAAAAGAGAGGACACATGGACATTAAATACAAAGAAAGAAAAATTCTAAACTAGAAAAATAATTTACCTTATCGATTTCAGAATATCGTAAAATAAAGAAATCATTGTAAAACAAGAAAAGATCGATGAATCTCAATTTCTTTTTTCAATTCAGAATCTCTATTAAAAAAAGAAGATGAGTCCTTGTTTGCAAAAAATGACCGCGCCGTTCTCGAATATTAACGATCGAAAAAAATTAAAGAGAAAACATAACCTGAAATAACTCTTAGAAACTTGTTTTTGAGACACTAGGATTCAAAATACACTATTTTAAAAAAAAGTATGTGTGGGTGTGTGTGTGTGTGTGTATGTGTGTATGTTTGTGTGTGTGTGTGTATGTGTGGCTTTGTATGGACGTGGACCGGCATTACTCTGAATATACACGGTGAAACTTAATGTTTCAGGACACAATTTTTTTAAAGGATAGGGGGACAAGAAACCTTTTTTTCGATGTTTTTTTTGTTTTTATAGCGGTTTTTCGATTATTGGGTTTTAGTTTTTTTACGTTTTTGGGTACATAAGCAATAATGTCATCGACCCAGCAAATAGGCATTTGAAAGAGCATACAATTACTTAACTTTTCCGACCTGAAAGTTTGGGTAAGATCATTCCCTTCTTTTGTTATACACAAAAACGTAATTTTTAGTTTAAACGGTTATATCTCGGAAAGATATATCAATTTAAAATTAATTTATAAGAACAAAGATTTTTATATTGAAACAATTAATTTAGTTTGAGAAAGCTAAGTGCCAATGAGTTGGCAGCGTATTTTTCCTCTTAGTATGATGTAAAACCCTCAGTCCACTGAGATCAATAAATATAAAAGGCGGGCGTGAAGCGCGAGCGTCGGCAGTCGTGCCTTACATGCAAAGATTGAATATTTTTTTCGCATGTGATACAAGGCACGGAGGCATTTCTAAGCTTGCTCGCTCTGTAGCGCAGGAGCGGAAAACCCCGCGATCTGCCGACCACAGGTCACAGACCGCGTGGCGGGCTAGTTTGGACATATAATCAAGTTCAGCCTTATCAATTTTTCATGATAATGATCAGAGATGTCTGTACTTTTGATAATATTTTAAATAACGTGCTACGGAACTGTCAGTTGCAGAACTCACCTATTATTTTGCTTTGAAACTATTCTCGCAACTCGTAGACATAACATGCAACCTTCTCCATAGATATGCTTTTAAGTTTACTATATAGCTTCTTAAAAACGTTTTGTGTTTAGATACGCAGTGATTAACTATTGATTTATTTGTGCTTCGAAACTGACATCAGTTTTTATAGAAAAATAAAAATAATAATAGGGGAGAACGGGGTAATGCCAGTCACTGACTAATTCCGGTCACTCTTATTTTTAATAATCTAAACATTTTTAGGTAATAATTCGAATAGTATATCAAACGCAACATAAAATGTAATTAATCTAGTGTTCAAACAACCTTCTATTCAGTGATTGGAAGGTTTGTATGATGTTAATACGCACACTCGTTTCTTAAAATTGATTTGAACGTCTATCTTTGATAAAATTTCGATGGTTGCTTCTAACAGCAAATTGTAGACGAGATTTTTAGAGTGTCTCATACACTCTTTAACAAAAAATCTACTATATTTATTAGAACAACAGAAACAACTACTCTGCGGGCAAATACCCCTCCCAGCATTGAATTATAAACTGTTAATTCATAAAATATGTAAATGTAATTAGTATTAAAAATTCAAATATTTTTCGTATTTATCCTGCAAGTTTCTCGTAAACTTGTTAAATGAATTAACAGTTTAATTCAATGCTGGGAGGGGTATTTGCCCGCAGAGTAGTTGTTTCTGTTGTTCTAATAAATATAGTAGATTTTTTGTCAAAGAGTGTATGAGACACTCTAAAAATCTCGTCTACAATTTGCTGTAGGAAGCAATCATCGAAATTTCTATTCAGTATTATTAAGGAATTATACACAATTAAAGTTTAGGTCTACATTTCTTATAAGAAATCTGGTCTATAAACTAAGCTTTTATGCATATTATTTATTACGTTATGCAGTTATTTTATGCAACTTTATTAATTTGAACAATCTAAGAATACGAAGCAGTGAAAAAAAGGAGTATAAACCTATTGTTTTTTTGTCATTTCAATTTAAATTACTAAGCAGAATTGGGGTAATACCGGTCACAATGTTATTTATATGATGCTCCCGAAAGTGAGGCTAAGAAAACATTCCGCTGCGCTCTCAGATACGGCAACTTTGCTCAAGTATTTTTGATGAAACAGTGGCTATGTGTTACATATTTCACTATGTAAGTGCGAATAATAATGCGACTGATCATATGAAGGTTCACATAATTGATTTAAGGAAATGGATTACCTATAAAAGTAACTTTATAATATTGACCGGAATTGTACCAATGCAGACCGGTATTACCCTTTGATGTGGAGTAAATCCAGTCAAAATGCTTCTTTTTATTTCGTCTTATAGCTTCGACATCTTACATTTTTATATTAAACCAATAAGAAATATTTAAAGTCAATGGTTTGAACTAACATAATAATTATTTAAAGTTAATAAATAACAATTTGAAAGTAGAAATAACAAGCACTTTTGCTTAGGTGACCGACAATACCCCGTTATCCCCTAACACTAATAGTAAACATGATAAAGCAGTTACCATTTATACAATCTTCAAATTTTATAGATTGTTTTTTATTATTTTCTTTTCACCGCTGTGAATTAATGTTTACGGGCAAAGTTCCAATATCCTATGACTATGAAAGGATTGAAGGTTTTTCTTTAACACGCCGGCCATTGTGGGTCAACTATTGTTTTTTAAAATTAAGACTTCAGATTTTAAATCCAACCCATTGAAAACCTCTAAATACTTAATTTATGCTTATGATTTATACTTTGTGTAGATACTTTTAGATTACGTTTATTGCTAATGAGTCAACTTACAATTATTATTTCTCAATTTGTGTGTAAGTTAATTGTGTGTAAAAAATCAACAAACATTTGTTTGTAAACCAACTACGCATATTCTGTTTATTTGAATAACATACAAAGTGTGTGCTATTCATCTCAAACAAACAAAATATGTTCATTTTTTTATCGTACACTGTTAATATAATTACCATACGGCCGTCAGTCTTCGCAAATATACATACCATGATGGAAGAGCATATTGTTGACCCAGAAGTCACCGTGCGTGATCGTGACCCAAGGTTCGATCTCTTTAGCCTTCAGGAAGGAATCAAAACCTTTACTTATTTCAAAGGACTTATTAATACGATCCTTGTATTTGGCTATGCGCGCATCCTTGCAAATGGTCTCGAGCGTGTGATCGGTCACATCCTGGAACTCTCCTTCCATCAAACGGAATCCTAAGACGTCCAAAGGTTTCCTGACCTCCGCGAACAATGCCGGTTTTTTGCGCTTCAATGCCATACCCAAGGCGTGATACCGAGCGAGTTCGGTTATGGCTAATTTGGTATGATTAAAGTCCAGACCTGTTAATTGTAATTTAAAAATATTTCCATCAAAGCTTTATTTTTCCAACGAACCCACTTTTTTATTTATAAACGACCCCACTTTATCTTCTAGTTCTAATTATGGGTAAAAATCAAAAAGTCGACCAAGTCGTGTCCCCGTTATTTTACACAAATTTAAAACGATATATCGGCCTAATTAAAACCAGATATATCAGATATAATATTTAGAACATTACTGAAAAGTTCCAATATTATTGATTGATTTGATTTCGAATTAAAAATCAAAAATACCATGAAATATCTTGTGTGTCCCGTGTCCGCAACCAACTTTCTCTGATATAATTTTAAAATTTTATTACGAGATGATGTTTCAAGAGAAAACTAGGCAGCATATTGTTTAAACTTATTTTCAGCTATCAAATAGATTAAGTGTAATATCTTAATTTTCATGCTGTGAGTATTTAAAAATGACTTAAAATCTGTCCCTCGATTTTGGCGTCAGTGTGTCCCGTCCTTTAAAATTAAATTTATGCTCATCTGAACGAAAATGGTCACTTTTTTCCCTGAAAAGCGAGACCAAAATTACACTTTTTGCCCGCAAAAATGATTAGCGGAAAAAAGTGACTTCACTAGAAACCAAATTCCTTTATTTCATCAAGTTCTACCAACAACCCTGATTTTCGATTGTCTTGTAACAATATTGTCTTTATTAGTCCCGCTATTCATGTCAAATAGTCACCACAGTTGAGATGGGCATAAAGTACTATATGTAACTCGAGAAAAAAGTCGATTTTCCCTCGGGTGATACTGTCCTCGCTTCGCTCGCTCGGGCAGTAAACTCACCCGCGGGAAAAATATTCGACTTTTTGACCTTGTTACATTATGTACTATTGTATAGAGATGTGTAAATCGGTTATCAATGCAGGTTATATTTGCTAATTTAACCATTCCTTTTCATTTATTGGTAATTTTAAAAGGTTTCATTGTATATTTTAAAGTAAAGTCGAATTATAACTGCTTTTTGTCTTGCGTACTTTAATTGATATTATGTATGTCCAGTGCTTTAACTAAACAGATATCAATAAAATTTAAAAAGTAACTTCGAAAATAAGTTTATCGTATGAAACAATACAAGAATTGTTTCTTCCGAAATTTCATTTAAGTTTAAATTACGAGTAAGGAAGAAATTATCGTGAAAATTTTGTGGCTCGTTTATCATGTGTATCCCGATGTTTGATCAACTATACTGTAGTGTACACTCGCACCGCCACAGCAGTCTTGTCGACATACTGTCGCGGAGCATAGAGGAGAAGTAAACAAACATAATATTAACCTCTTAAACAGTCGTACATTTCAGTTACAAATAGTGCGCAAAGATCAAACTAGATTATTTTCATTTCTATTAAAATGTGTACAAGAAAGAGATTTAATAATACTAATACTTAAGAGGTAACACCACTCTAGGTACACCTATTTTTGACGATATTTTGTGGGTAAATAATAAGTAAAATGAAAAATTCGTTCAAAAAAATTTTTTTTTAAAATGGCGGCCACGGGAGCGCGTAGTATGCCGTTACTTTTCTATTGACGCTCAAATGGGAGGAGAGTTTTCTCGTACATTAATAACCCTAGAACAAAAAAACAAAGTTTTCTTAAAGTACATATTTTTAGGGGTGGTAGTACGTAGGGATATTTTTTAAATCAAATTGTAAAAAAATAGTGCACATTTAAGAAAAAAAATTTTTGTCAAAATCGAAACTTTTATTGCAAATGTGCACCATTCTTTTAAAATTTGATTTAAAAAAATCCCTACGTATTACCACCCCTAATAATATGAACTTTAAGAAAAACTTTGTTTTTTTGTTCTAGGGTTCATCATGTACGAGAAAACTGTACTCCCGTTTTAGCGTCAACAGAAAAGTAACGGCCTACTACGGGCTCATGTGGCCGCCAATTTAAAACTAATATTTTTTTTACAGTTTATTAATTATACAGTAAAGTTCTTTGAACGAATGTTTCATTTCGATTATAATTTAACCACAAAAAATCGTCAAAAATAGGTGTACCTAGACTGGTGTTACCCCTTAACAAATCTTTTAATAGTTTAAAAATAGTGATGATCTTGGTTAAGTAGATTTTTCGCATCTGAATAACCAATATTATTTTAGAAAAATGCATTTTTATTAATTTAGAATACTTTTTATTTCTTAAATTCCATACCTGAGAGTGGTCGACTTTTTGACTTTTACCCTTATACAGATATTCAAATGTAGCTCACTTAACTAAGGGTCCCTATGATCAATTTTACTAATCAAGTATCCTCAAAGCAAAATTTGTATCAACTTATTATATGTCTTTTAACCACTATTACAAGCTTTAAAATTAAAACTGCATAAATATAAGCTTTCTATGAACATCAAATGATAAAATTGTGAAAGCAATAAAATTCATCCACCAAAGGATAGCAGAGAAAGAAAAAAATTATATCGGCACAATCCGAGTCAATGGTGAACACAAATTATTAACGGGGCAGAAAGAATTGAAATAGGGCATTTCGATAGGCAATTTTAATTAAGTTAAAACAAAGTTTAGTTAAGTTTACATTTGCATTAGAGCAATTAATTAATTAATTAACATAATAAAAGAAGGACTAGTCAAAGTAAATATATATTTAATGTTAAAAATGTTATAAAAGAAATTCTCTCAGTAAAATAAGTTACAGAAGCCTTAGAAGAAGATGAAGAATATCTAGCAGAATAAAGAAGATGGATGAAAAGCATAAAAAAAATTAAATTTCAAATCAGAAACTATACATAAACCAATAACAGGAAATTAGAAAAAGAAAACAGGAAAGTGCTTTCTGGTATCTAAAAATGAAGCCTAACACCTGTAGTTTGTTCTAATGGGCCTTTGTATTTTAAATATAAGCTATTTGACTTCCAATATGCGTTATTTTAGTGAAAAAATGTACCTCTTCTAGAGATTATAACTGTGCATGTCTTAGTACTAGAAACAATTGCTGAAAGATAACACAATTGGCGGATAGAACTTTAATTCTACCTGTATCGTTAAAAAATATTAATCTGAGTCAAAGTTATTAATAATTGAATATTGTGACTAAAAATGTATGAGAAATTAACGAAATTAATACAGTTTATAAATGTGAATGAATATTCAAAGAATATTCATAAATAAATGGTTCGAGCTTCTACCTATATAAAATGTTAATAATGTTTGTAATAGCACCTTTGTAGACAAGTTATACCTATTTATTTTTCCTACAGTGATATTCTCAAATATTCATGCATTTTGAGTCACCATCTTTCATTGTTTATAACTTTGGCTTAGATTAATATTTCTTAACGTTACAGATCTCAAATTAAAGATCTTTCTGCCAATTCTTATCATCTCTTGGTCCATTTTCTCTAATATTAAAACATGAATAGTTATAATCACTAGAAGAGGTACCGTTTGTTACTAAAATAACATATATTCGGGGTAAATAATAGTATATTATGCACCTAGGGAGTAAAGTAGGCTATTGACGTCTGCATGTGAGTTGCCGCCCGAGCGATGCGAGGGTAGCAAACTCGCAGGCTCCAATAGCCCTCATTACTCCCGAGTGCAGTATAGGTTTTTTTCTCATGCCTGGCGGAAAGTTATTTGTGTTTAATCCTCGATTTCAGAGGAAACGTCATAACTTCACGTCTGGAAACTGCAACACGTATGCTCGTCCCTATATTTTTACTTCCGACTAGCTGGGAGTAAAAATAGACAGACGTGCATGCGCGTAACAGTTTCTAGACGTACGATAATGTGGCGTTTCATTACCTGGAAACGGCAAATAAATACGATACTTTACGCCAGAGTATAAGAAAAAACCTTTAATCTAGAATATAAGGGCACATTAGAATAAACTACGGGAGCTGGACTTTATTTTTGGAGACTAGTAAGCACCTCTTAAAGCCTCATCGAAATCCGAATTCCGCAGGGTTGGTGTTCTCTTTTATTTATTAAATAACCACAACAGTTGTTAAAGTATTATAACCTTTCGCTTTGATTGTCAACGACACATTCAAGTTGTTTGTATCGGTTACTGTGCATAGAGATTCACATTTTCATTCGCCATGGGAGGAATAGTGAGGAAAAGCATTTACGATGGATTGACAAAAAAAATGAATACGATGTTTCAATTCAAAATGCATGCATTATCAAAAGATATGAAATTAAGATTTTTTCTGTATAGGAAAATCATAAATTTTTTCAAGGAGGTTCAGGAGTGTCACTGGGTGCCTGGAAGAGAGAGGGACTCCCCCCTTTCTCCGCACGCAGCCAACAAGCTTGAGTTTTTGTATACATTATCGTTGATTTCTCCGAATTAAATGCGGTAATACGGGTTCACATTTCGCATACAGCTTTCTAAATATTCACTTAATAAGTATGTAGTTTTTCATTATTGCCTCTGTATTTTTACATACATCGCACCCTATGTTAATCTGTGTTCATGACTCGATAAGAGCCATGTATAACCGGTAAACTTGTAATTAAAATATCTTCAAAGTATGTGCGGTATAAAATATTGAAAAAATTCAGGCAACTTTGTGATACTCTAAACAATTATAGTTTTTAATTTTATTAAGTTCTCTGTATTTTTTTATATTTCCTGAACCTCCTTAATTCATTATTCAAAAAATTATTTGTCCAAGTTTCATTTCCATCCTTAAGTTTACAAAAGTTCCATCATCCTACATAGCCAAATTTTATAACTACATCTTATAATCAATTTATAGAATGAAATACATACAGAATTGTTAGTAAATGTGTTTTTACCTAACATATATTTGCACCAAATTATAAATGAGCTGTTATTATAATACATAATATTATAATACTACTACTATATAGCAAAAACTATATAGCAAAACTGTATAAAAATATATCTACCTTTCATTCTATCCATCGTTCTATAACCTCGCGCTATTAGATTCTCGAGCAGCATGACAGTGTCTTCGTCGGCCTTATCGGGGCTTTCCTCGTTCCTAGTAAGTCTTCCCCCATAGAACTTGGCGAATACGCCGATTAAATCTTCCTCTTTCAATCCAGCTTCTCTCTCCAAATCTTGATAATATTTGCTCAATTTCTCAAATATGTAAATCTCTCTAGAAAACGTCTCACTAACAACCATGTGTCTCTTTTGAAATTCTGAGGTAGGTATCATTTTTGCTACCAGGTGAAGTGACTCCTGCGGTGAATTCTTAGATCTTTTGATCAAAGCCTCGACCTTCAGCATCGTGCTGCTGTAATTTTCGCCCTTTGGAAGTAAGATTTTTGTCGTGTATTCGATGACCACAACATCACTGCCGATGGTTTTGACGAGAAGATTTTGCAGGTCGCGAAGGACGACTTCGTCCTGGTCTGCATCTTTCGGAAGAATGCCACCCGTAGACATTTTCTTACAACTAATGAATACTGCTACTTAAGATTTTTAAACTTAAAAATATACTTGTTACACTTTGAAATTAGCTGATAGTTAATACTTTTGAACAGTATTTTCTCGATACCGTTTCGTTCTTTAGAGCACCCAATAAATGACGTGATCCGTATTCGTTTTACCATACAATGTAGACAGAGCTCAATTCTAAAGAATACGGCTCAATTCTAAGCGTAACAGCAATGTGCGCGCATTAGTTAATATACTAAAAGTGACCTCATCAGTTTATGCAGCCTTGAGATCATCTGATTTGAAATGGAGAAGTATCTTTTGATAGCAGTAATTGTTATTGTGGTTAATTGATATCAGCACCAGCTACACTACGCACGTCGTATAACATAAATTCACACCGACAGTTGTGATTCTACTGCACGCGTGTGTGATAACTGATATATCGTTTCAATTATTATCTAGTACTAGGATGCGAGCTAGTTTTTTTATAGCTTTTATAACAACACTTCAGGCAATATCACTGTGCAATGATACTTCGTTACTTTGCTTGATTGCCGAGCCAACTATATGTATTTCAGAGTGCTAGAACAGAAGTTTCCTCGTTTCAATCAAGAGTATATTATCATTATTTGTTATTTATTTTGTTTAAATTTAAATAGTAGGTAAGCAAGCACTTTGATGATTTAGTTTCATATTAATTACACATTTGTAAATGTAATCTTTTATGAAAACGCAATCTTTATTGTAATTATCATACTAAACACTTATTGCATAAATTTGATGTACTTTGGTAGAAATGTTTGATCCCAAAAATAGAAAAAATAACGTACTTACAAAAAATATCTTATTAGTATACTAGAATAAAATAGCATATTACTATATTAGCTAACAATTTATTTTTATTTGATTTCTAATCAGACAAACACTTGGTCAGTTTTCAGCACGAGAACATTTTTATTTTCATAACAAGCTTCATATTTTTTTACTGGTAATATTGTGCCGTAATGTGCAATGCACGTGTCACTAAGAAAAATAATGCCAAGTGCACGTAAATTAAGAAAAATGTTAGCATTCAAGCGATATTATTTTTATCATAATTTTTTCTATATTTATCAAGATTATTATAAAATCAATAACTGTTCCTTTTTAGTTTTTGCTTCCTCAAAAAGGAACCTTTATGACAGTAAAAAAACCGCTGCCAATTCATTGTTAAATATGACTTTTTTCGTGTATAACAAAAGAAAGGAAAGAGCCTATTCAAAATTTACGGTTGAAAAAGATAGGTAATTGTATGCTCTTTCAAATGCATTATCACTCTTTCGATGATATTATTTCTACGGTATCAAAAAACCCGATAAACTAAAACTCAAATATCGAAAAACCGCTAAAACTACAAAAACACAGATAAAAAGAAATTTTTGTTTCAGCCGCTGTCCTTAAAAGAAAACAAAAAAGTCATCCCTTAAAAATTAATTTTCACCGTGTATACTCAGAGTAATGCCAGTAAAATAAAATAGTGTATTTACACAAGATCATATACTCTCTGTATAGTTGTAGATCTTTAAAAATATTCAACTCTTATTTACAAAAATGTGTACAATATCAATTTTTATCATAAAAACTCAGAACTAATTATGGTTTACTATAGCTACATTTTTTGGTTTCTCAAAGAGGAAGCTTTATGATAAAAAAGAAGGTTTACTAAAAAGATGCTAGAAACATGTTTTAAGACTTAAGAAATCAAAATACACTATTTTTAGAATGTGTGTGTGTGTGTGTGTGTATGTGTGTGTGTGTGTGTGTGTGTGTGTGTGTGTGTGTGTGTGTGTGTGTGTGTGTGTGTGTGTGTGTGTGTGTTTGTGTGTGTATGGCGTTTCTTTTGCGGTAAAATCCTGTACTTCGAATTATTTTGAGCATAATAATAATTTAGTCCGTATTTTTCACGGACGAAGCCGTCGCGGGTAATGCTAGTTTTCTTCTATAAATTTTAATTGAGCATAACTTTTAACCAGAATATCCTTAAAAACGCAACGTCCGCGCTAATTGCTGGGCTTGGTCTGAAGCGCTGGAGCGGCAAGTCACGCGGCTTGCCGGCCGTAGTTCGTTATATAAACATATGTGAAAAATTTTAAAAATTCATAAGAAGAAATTTTAAGAAAAATGGTAGAGACCCACCGTATGAAAATGCAAGGTTTTCGAATGAAAACCTCGTTTTGTGAAAAATATTATTTAACACCATTTTGAAGGTTTTTCTTACTTCTAAAAGAGCGGTAGGTCATTTCGATAGATTTTTCTCCGTTCGAAAAAATCACAAATTCTTGTCATAACATTGTCCTGACTCTTCTTCGAGGTTTCATTAAATCAACTTAACTAGCGCGAATAAAAAATTAAACATTGATATTTGACAAAATTCGAAGAATTAGTCAAATGCCCTTTCTTCTGCCATAACCCATGAACACAAAAACAATGAAAAATACCGTTAGTCACGCCGTAGACCATTTCTTACGAGTTTATAAAATGTCTACACATTTGAATGAATTTAATATACCGCAGTAAAAAATACAAACACTTTTCTACACTAAATAAATAAAACAGCGAAAAATGCGGTTCATCATGCCGTTACTGTAACTAAGAGAATTTCTTATGACTCCCAAAATTTCTACAAATTTGTTATAAAATTCAACCGGTTATTCCGAGAGTTTATCCTAAATGGGTTTAGTATGTCCCGAAAATGTGAAAACAGTAACATAAAATAAAATATACCATCAACATACTTCTCTTGTTGTAATATAAAACATCGCACTTAGATTTATCGCGTTTATTTGTTGCAGAATTTTTCTCCCATTAGTTAAAGATTTGCGAGTGTCTTATGCAAAAAGCACAGCGTTTTACTTTTAGCGATGTTTAGAAAATAATGTATTGTAAGGATTTAAAAAATTTTAAAAACGTTCGCGACAGAGGAACGTACTATTAAGTGTACATTGTAGTGTTATAATAGTTCAGTGTTGAGGCTTTAATTTGAGTCTTCATAAAAGTCCAGTATAATGTCAAGTTTATTTTCTACATTATTTAAATAATGACCAAAACCAGTTTTGTTTTTACTTTTCAAAAGCACAGCGTTTTACTTTTATCGATGTTTAGAAAATAATGTATTGTAAGGATTTAAAAAATTTTAAAAACGTTCGCGACAGAGGAAAGTACTATTAAGTGTACATTGTAGTGTTATAATAGTTCAGTGTTGAGGCTTTAATTTGAGTCTTCATAAAAGTCCAGTATAATGTCAAGTTTATTTTCTACATTATTTAAATAATGACCAAAACCAGTTTTGTTTTTACTTTTCAAACCGGGTTTTTTATAACAACACGGCATAATGGAACACATTCATTATCAAATAGATTACGAATAAGAAATATATGTGAAACTGTGTGTATGTGTTATTGCATATGAACGTGTGTAAGTAAGTGAAGTTTAGTGGGTGAAGCAATGCAATTAAAGTAGTAGCACCGCAGAGCCGGTTAAAACATATTGAAGTAGAATGGATGCAATCTAGATGTAGTGATATTGAAGTGCAGCAGATGTGCACGGTAGTGCAACTAGATGTGAGGTAGCAACCGTGTGAAGCGTAGCGAAAGGTATTGTCGTCCATTGTAAGTGTAGACATACGTGGCAAGCTCAATTAACGTTTCTGAGTATTGTTCACGCATAGCCTATAATTACAAGAAATAACTGCACAGCAGCTTATGAAGAGTAGCAAGAGTGTAATTTGCAAGCTTCCCAAGTTCATGTAGAATATCTGTAAGAATATATTAGTTAGTGAATTTGTGTGGATTAGTGAGAGTAACTAGATTTAATGCATCCCAGCTATCCTATAAAGAAAATTTGATCCTGATGGATATTTTTTTCGAAAAACCAAATTTTCATATATATTTTATCGGCGGGTAAAGTAGGTTTGATAGATCCCTTAAGGTGATCTTACGGAGTAAATACCTCTAAGGACTGTAAGGCCATTGGAGCTCAGTATTTAGTGCAGTTTGTAAATGCACAAAGATGCAGAATGAATGTCGATCTGGTACTTTCTTTATTGCAGTTGGCGGCGAAGAAGACGTACAAGCACTGAACTTTATGAGAGACCAAAGCGCTTGTGTACCGGCTGTTACGATAAACACGCGAGAGCGTTTCTGGCAAATTTCGAAAGCGCGCAAAAGTAACGATCACGGAAGAAAAGCGTGCCAACATTTTACGAATACTGAGCGTCATTATACAGTGGTGCTTCAACAGCGGTTAGTCGCCCGTCATGGTTTAAACACACAGAGCAAAAAAGAATAGACAGAGTTGAGCATCATACTATTTTCATAACCGAAGCACAGAACAGCCGTTGGAGTATTGAATTCTTAACGAGTATTCAAGATAAATTTGTGCACATACAGACCACCGTGAAGCCAAATTATATAAAAATATTAGATAAAAATAGCAATATTATATATTTCTTAGCGTATTAGCACAGTACAATAAAGTACAAATTCTATTCGCAACTCACAAGTCAAGGAGAATAATAAACCTTTGCAGCGTTTTAACATAGTAAAGCACATAACATACATTATAGTAAAGCGTTATTGAGATCTTTAGGTATTGGGATTTAAAGTATCATGGCCGAATCAAGGCAGAAACGACAGTTTCTTATTAATAAATTAGCATATCAAACGGGTGAATATTAAAACTAATTATATACAAAAATTCTATATGTTTTACAGTTTTAGAATCTGTAAAGAAAATAATTTTATGTCAACTTTTAAATAGTAAAACACGATTAAAAAATATATTAGATTTAAAAATGCTAGAGTCAGTTCAAATAGAGTTAATATCTTTGTCACCTATTTATTTCTTCACTTGTACATCTAAAACCACGGCAACCACTTTTTAGTACAATTGTTACGTATAATTAGTTTTATAATCAATCCGTTAATTTTACATGCTTATTTAGAAATTGAGAAATTACCATTACTGCCTTGCATCGGCCATGACACTTTAAATCCCAATAGCAAAAGTAAGTTTGTAACGTAATGATGTACCGTGACTAAACAGCAAAGTAGACGTAGTAGAAAAATACACTGCGCGCCAACACCACAATCCGTGTTCGCATGTCGCATGAATAAAGCAATTAACAACCTTCAAAGAACGCTAATCGGGTCATCAATGGACTAAATGTTTCCTAGTGATAGAGCAGCACAATAATAAAGCACAAATTGTATGATGCAATAATTATTTATAAAAATATTAATAAATAAGGTGAATGTAACTGTCGTCGCAAGCACAACGTTTCTACTTAAACTGATGCAAGCAATGAGCAAAAGACGCATCGATTCCTGAAAAACGCGGAAAACAGTGCAGAATATGAATGTGAAATATACGTGTAAGTTTAAGTGCATGTATGTATGACTATTATGCGGAGCAGCGAAGCGCGAATTCTATTTCTGGTATCGGAGAGCGGAGAGGTGGTAAGATCCGGTGTAAATGTGAACAAGTATTAGTGCAAGCTATAAGTATATAAAGGTTTGAACTAGTTCAAGGTCTTTTGTGTCTGTTTTATCGACCTTTTTTGTATCGACCATTATAACTTTTTTATTTTCGTATGTTGGCGCTAAGTAATCCTTTTCTACCACTTACCTTAGCCACATATGCACCCGGGGGATTGAAATTGGATCTACCTTCGATGTACTAGTCAGTACCATCAACTGATTCAGGTTTCAATCAATACTTTAGAAATGAATCTTACAAAGAAAACATACACTGATAATTAGGTTGGAGAACCTAATTTTTAATAAAAAATATTTATTAACATAATTTTGTATAGCAAATAAAGAATATAGTCAACGAGTGTAATACGAAATAGATTAATACATTAAAATATAATAATTATAGAATGTAACAGTATAATTATTATTTAACAGACTATAATATGAACATTTGTTAACAGTAATGACTAATTTTTACGAATTTGTTACAAAGAAACGTAGAATCCAAAGTATCACTTGACAATAAGCATACATTTGTGAATGATTGAGTGTAAACTTATAAATTGTATAGTACAAAACGAGGAGAAAGTTCTCAATACCATTGAACAATACTTTTTGTAAGATATCTTACATGTCACTTGCACTGCTGCATTGAATCTTACAAAGAAAACATACACTGATAATTAGGTTGGAGAACCTAATTTTTAATAAAAAATATTTATTAACATAATTTTGTATAGCAAATAAAGAATATAGTCAACGAGTGTAATATGAAATAGATTAATACATTAAAATATAATAATTATAGAATGTAACAGTATAATTATTATTTAACAGACTATAATATGAACATTTGTTAACAGTAATGACTAATTTTTACGAATTTGTTACAAAGAAACGTAGAATCCAAAGTATCACTTGACAATAAGCATACATTTGTGACTGATTGAGTGTAAACTTATAAATTGTATAGTACAAAACGAGGAGAAAGTTCTCAATACCATTGAGCAATACTTTTTGTAAGACATCTTACATATCACTTGCACTGCTGCACTGCATTTTAAATATTATTAGTATTATTATTATTAGTATTATATGGAATACCCTAAAAGATAATAATACACCCCACATTAAATCAGATCATCCTCATATCCATCCTTTCTCAACGAACTTAGAAACGATCTTCCATGAACGCTCAATGAATAGATTGTTCCCGCTGGCCATCATCACCGACGATTTCATGTCGTTTAAATCTAAATCCTGGGTCACTTCCAGAGTAAAGAACTTAATCGCTATAAGGCAGTGAAATAAATCCGTGTTTCCGTCTTTCTGCAGTTGTTTTTCAAAGCTCTTCTTTGTGAAAGGCGAAACGTCACAATCGGTGTTGCACAGTACCTCGATGAATCTCTCGTAATACGCGTCCAATAGTTCATCGAAATGATTGTCTATGACCTCTGCATTTGTACTGGCGCATAAGAAATAGGGGAGATCTTTAAGTGGACTGCAAATTCTTGCTATCTGGAAGTCGACAAATTTAACATCGTCGACCTTACCACTCGCATCTAAATAGTTAAGAAAAAAAATGGTTGATAAGTAATATTTCAATGAACAAGGAATTTTGTAGAAAAGAATATTTTTTTAATAAACCAAAAAAAAGTTTTATGTATGGTCATATGTGACCATAGAAGAATCGTTCCTTCCCATAAGAGATTTCAGTTGCAAATTAATATTTATATTTTGCTTAAATAACATACGATGCAAAAATTTACCATGATGAAACATAATGTTGTTGACCCAGAAATCACCGTGCGTTATTGTGACCCAAGGCTCGATCTCCTCGACAATATTAAAGGCCTGAATGCCTTTACTCACTTGGATGGACATCCTCATACGTTCTTCGTATTTGCCTATTCGTGGGTCCTTGCAGATTGTCTCGAGTGTGTGTTCAATCACGTCGTCGAACTCGTCATCCTTCATATCGAATGGAAATATGCTCATGGGCTTTCTGGCTTCTTCAAACAATGCCGGTTTCTTGTATTTTAGCGTCATACCCAGGGCGTGATACCGAGCTAGCTCAGTTATAGCTAGTTTGGCATGATCGAAGTCGAGACCTGCTCATTTGTAATTTATGTCAGCAATGATTAATAATTGTTTATTAAGTTCTTTACAAAATTAGTAATCGTGTAAGTCACGTATTACGGTTCATAATATTATAATTCTCGTATTTACTAATACCGAACAGGTGACTATTGTTTAAGGTTGTATATTTCATACAGTCTCTATGAAACGATAGTTTTTACCTAAAAAGAAAAATAATTCCTTGTAAAAATATTTTTACAATTATCGATCCCCGTTAGTCTATACTGAAGGGTTGGGTAACTTTTTAATTTTTAAAAAGTTAAATTAGTAGTTATTCAAAATCAAAACTAATTCAGTTTATTTAATAGTTACTAATTGAAATAATAATAAAGTTAAAAGTCAAGTTATAAAGTTACAAGTTAAAAGATATTTTAAAAGTTAATTTTATTAAAAACCAATTTTTATTATTTTCAAAATGACATTAAAAATCGTTCTCGCCGAGCAGATTATAAGACATTTAACACGCACGCTAAACCCGTTAGAACAAGCTTTTTCTTAGATAGGCTTTCACATTTACACGCTAAACCCGTTAGAGTGAAATAAATCACTCTAATTATAGTGGATTTTTCACTTTAAAAATAGAGTGGAATATTTCACTCTTAAGTAGAGTGGAATCTCACTCTAATTTAGAGTGAATACTTTCCCGATGGACGTCGACGACAAACTAACCTATTTTTTTACTTTTTAAGTTTATAATATTGCAAGCGTGATATTAGATACACTTTTCCAGTAATAATAGGTTTACCAAAAAATACTAAATAAAGTCGCAGTAGTTTATATACACAAAATGAATTCTTCCGCATGTTTCATTATATAAATATTTTATACTGTTTCAAAGGAACTTTCAAACAATTCTAAGCTATAATAATAGAAACTACGAACTAACTACTATTTGAACTATCTTCAAATTAAATAACACTATTAAAACAAACTTTCAGAGAATTATTTTTTTTTAAATTTTCCTTATTTGCTATTTTACATAGTCTTTTCAGTATATGACTGAGAATAATGATTAAAAACTTAGTAGGATTAAAGTTTTAGGAGGAGAATTTTACTAGGTGAGTACCAATCGCAATGGTATCAACCTAACCTAAAATATCGTAAAAACACCGTTTCCATTGCAAATTTCGTGGTTACAATATATATTTTCTTGTATTCTGTGTTGTAATGATGGTTTTTGCATTAAAAAGTGTTACTAGATAACTGCTTATTGTAACAGTATCAACCTAACCTAAAAATATCGCTAAACACTTCTTTGGAATTTTCGATGTCAAAATATGATTTTTTGGTATTTTCTGTGTAATAATTTTTGTATTTATATCAGAGTATTACTAAATAAATACTAAATATAGTAGTGTCAACCTAACCTCAAAATATTGCAAAACCATATCTTTGAAAATTACGTAGTCAAAATATGTAGGTATTTTTGTTATTTTCTGGGTGTTTAATTAATGTTTCTGCGCTAAAGAGTGTTACTAGATGAGAACCAACCGTAATGGTGTCAACCTTACTTAAGAATATCGCTAAAACACTTATTTTTGTTTCAAATTTCATGATCAAAATATTACTTTTTTTGTATTTTTCGGGTTGTAACTATTGTTTTTGCACGAATGAATGTTACTAGATGAGTTCTAATGGTAATAGTATGCATATAATCTCAAAATATCGCAAAAACACCATTTTTGTGACTAATTTTGTAGTAACAATATTACTTTTTTGTGTTTTATGTGATTTAATTATTGATTTTTTAGCTGTTTATCTCTACTCACCTACACAGACGCACACGTATACGCACACACACGTGCACACACATACATACGAATACACACACACACGCACATCTACACGTACACGCATATTACACACACAAAAAATTTGAAGAATAATTATATTGCGATATTTTGAGGTTCGGCTGAAAGTATTACGATTGGTTCTCATCTAGTACCATTCTTTGATGCAAAAAATCATATTTTGATCGCGAATGTTGAAACAAAATACAGTGCTTTAGCGATATTTTGAGGTTAGGGTCACATTATTAAAGTTATTTCTCATTCTTATATATTCTCTTACACTCTTTGATGCAGAAGCAATATTTATAACATAGAAAATACCAAAAATGCATATTTTGACCGCGAAATTTGCAGAAAAGACATTGTTTGACAATATTTTGAGGTTAGGTTGACACTATTACAATGAGCACTTAGCTAGAAACTTATACTATAATAAAAGAACAATTATTATAACATAGAAAATACAAAAATATTATATCGTAACTACGAAATTTGCAAACAAAGCGTTTTTATGATATTTAGAGGTTAGGTTGACAACAATTAAGATTGGTACTCTCTATTCATCGT
Organism: Gastracanthus pulcherrimus; assembly: GCA_949152435.1. NCBI lineage: Eukaryota > Metazoa > Arthropoda > Insecta > Hymenoptera > Pteromalidae > Gastracanthus > Gastracanthus pulcherrimus. The sequence continues at coordinate 26,059,908 of OX424574.1, read as the reverse complement.
CAAAAGATTGAAGATTATTCATTCGATCTTTTGCCGACTCACAACTCACATCACAGAACACGTGCGAATACGCCGGATTGACGTACGAGGCGACTGTTAGCACCATATATACCAACTACTTATTCGCGTGTATTTCGAAATTAATTTTAATTATTGAGATTCAAATTTGCGATAAATAAAATAAAATTCGTATGTGTTGCCATTTCACTCTAACTACTAGAGTGAAAATTAGAGCGCATAAATATCACTCTATTTTCTAGAGTGAAATCTCACTCTAAAATCGGTTCACTCATTTTTTAGAGTGAAATTTCATTCTACCGGGTTTAGCGTGTATACACAGACTTATATACACACGTGAAATATAAAATGTGGTACACACTGTTTTCCGTAAAACAAAAAAGATGTATAAATTAAATTAGGATTGCTTACGAAAAAAGCCTGCATGTGAACCTGCACGTGAAGGTGCATGTGAACATGCGTGTAAACATGCATGTAAGTACGCATGCAGACCTGTATGTTTACCTGCATACAAATCTGTAGACATACGTGCATATGATATGCATGTAGGTGAGACTGCATAGTGGCCTATATGATAACGTGTATGCAAGTGTGCATGTGGGCCTGCATGGAAACCTGCCGAAAATTCGCGAAATACTTGCATGCGAACATGCATGCAAACGTGCATGCAAACATAATTGCAAATATGCATGCGAACCTGCATGCGAACGTGCATGCGAACTCGTATGCAACTCTGCATGAAAACATACATGCAAACTTTCAGATAACACTACACATAAACCCGTAGGTTAATCAGCATTCACACTCGCATGCGATACTGCATGTGAACATGCGTATTTTTGTGTTTCTTATACGCTTGACTGTACAAAATATATATTGTAAAAAATATCTAAAAATATTATATGAGAATTTTTAAAAAATCTTTGAATTCAATAAGAAGAACATCGTGTCTTCCACACGAATCAGAATGTAATTATTATACCATGATTTGATAAAATAAACAATTAATTTTTACCTTAGGAAATTTGTTTCAAGTAAATTATGCATCTCGATTTGCTTCCCATCTCAGTGTTACCGAGATGGGTGCTATGCGACGTATAAAAGTCGCCAATTAAGTAGCCAAGAAGCTTTAAAAAGTTACAACGATGAATTTGACTGATCAATTATAGAAGGCGCATCTGAATAGCTTCAGGGAATCTTTCTTGAAACTGATCTGAAAATAAAAAAATTCGACAAAGTACACTACATTTAAAAATGTATGAGGTTATAGTTTAAGGTTAAAGAAATAATATCCATCTATTTTAAAATTCATTTTTGTAAATATAAAATTAAATTTAATGTTTATTATACTTATCTGAATAGTCCAAATACTATTTTAAATTATAGTTGACGATCTTAATTCATTACTGAAAACTCTTTCTATACTTCCGCATAAAATTTTGTTACTGAAAGAAAGTCAAAGGCAAACAACCTGAAGTTGATTTGCTACCTATGTATTAGCATTAAATTATCACTTTTTCCAATGATTGGCTGCGGCTTTGAAACAAATTTCAAGTTGTTTTACCTTCGATACTTTTTCAGTAACAAAATTCTTGTGCGTAAATAAGAGAAGGGCTTCGGTGCCATTAATTAAAATAGTTATCTCTCATAAATTTATTCAACCGTTAACTATAACCTCGTACATTTTGAAATGTGGGCAATTTTACTTTGTGCAATTTTGATTTTTCACATAGGTCTCAAGAAGAATTCTCTGAAAAAAATGTGTCTACTATTATTGCTCAATTGCAGTCGTCAGTGTGAATTTTTAGAGTTTCTTGGCAAATCTTAGACTATGCTGGACCTGCAGCAATAAGGCGATAACTTGAGTTCATCGGCGGCTTTTATACGTCGCATCGCCCCCAGCTGGTAACATTGAGATGGAAATCAAGTCGAGATACACAATTTACTTGAAACAAATTTCCTAAGGTAAAAAATAGTTATTTATTTGACTAAAGTATAGTATAATCTTATTGCTTGTTTGCTTTATTGAAATTAATTATATAATCTTTATAAATAATTACATTCTGATTCGTGCGGAAAACACGATGTTTTTCTTATAAAATTTAAAGATTTTTTAAAAATTCTCATATAATATTTTTAGAACTTTTTTACAATCAAGTGTATATGACACACAAAAATATGCAAGTGTGCAAGCAATATGACCTACGGGTTTGTGTGTAGTTTTATGTAAAACTTTGAATGCATGTTTTCATGAAGACTTGCATTCACGTTCGCATACAGGTTCGCATGCGTATTACATGCATGTTCGCATGGGGGTATTTCGCGAATTTCCAACAGGTTTCCTTGCAGGCCCACGTGCACATTGTTTTAACAATTGCTCTACGTGCACGTGTAAAAAAATAAATCTGGGACAAGTCTGGCAAAAGTCTGGCTACGAAGACGATCCCAGACTATAAACTAGATTATATGCCAGACTTTTGTTGAATTATGTCACGAAAACTTACTTTTACATACAAGTAATTAGTATACTACACATATTGTTAATATTGACCGGAATTGATATTACAGAGTCAATAAGGTAAACAATAGGAAACAAATCCAAGAATTTTAATCAAAATGATGTCCGAATACAATAAGATTTGAATTATATAGGAAACGATATATTCAATTCAAACGTATACATTCATCCTAATTCTCCAGAACTGTAATAATTTGAGATTAGCTTGTAAAAACAAACACTGAGTTTTTACAGAATTTTGAGATCTTCCGTAAACTTTTTCTATTTTCTAGCATTTTATTTTTATAAAACACATGAGTCCTTCTAGCTTATTTCTCTTTTGATGATAAAACTTACATTAAAATTAAAATTAAAATTAAAAATTAACATGAATGTAATTGCCCAAGACCGATAAGACACAATTTTTCACTTCTTACAATGAACTTTAAGGTAGTTCTTTCACGAGAATCGACCTTAAATATAAAAATTTATGTAATAATTTATTTACACATTACAATATGATAAAGGTCATACTGCGAAAGAGAGTTACTTCAAGTGACAAGAAATTTTGTTTTATGAATATTTTGATATTTCAAAATTAGATATCACGTTAACTGAAGTTTGATTTGACAAAAGATCCGAATCTCTTTTTTTCACCGGACTATAATTAAAAGGACTTAATTTTGTTTCTTGAAAGATTTCAGGGGGACGTTTACTCAAATACAGAAGTTAAAAAATAATCAAAATCTGCAAAGTTTTTGCGTGAGCAGTATAAACTATAGGCTGTTACTTTGTAAGTTTTGATTATTTTTCAATTTATAGTGGTGAGATTTCTTATAATCTTTCAAGAAACAACTTTTGTCAAATCATTCTCTATTTGATGTAATATCTAAGTTAGTATTATCAAAATATTTTTGGTCACTCTTAAAGTACATTTCTTTCATATAACAAACGTTTCTTATATTTTAACATGTAAATAAATTATTGTAAAAATTTATATTTAAGGTCGAATATCATGAAAGAACGACCTTAAATATAAAACTTTCGATCTAAATATAAAATCTCATAGTTCTTTAGAAGTTTATATATTTAAGGATGCCAGCCACTCAAATTTCAGAAAAAATAAATATTTTTTTGCTATATTCTTCATTATTGCTTAAAAATACTACACTAGTTATAAATTGTCCTGGCGTAAAAACTTGCAAATTAAGAAATTTTCTTAAATATTTTCATCGTAAAATTTAAAATGAAGAAATTTGTGAAGTTGATTTAACTCAAAGTTAAAATAAAAAATATCTCCGTAGTTAAAAAGTTGAAAAGTTACAAGTTACTCTAAAATAATTAACTAGTTAAATTTAAAGTTACTAACTTTTTAACTTAACTTGTAATTTTTTAACTAGTTACTCCCCAACCCTGGTCTATAGTATTATATATAATAAGTTGGTTTTTTTTTATGATCGTAATTTTCAATTTGAACATAAGATAGCTTACTTTGTTTAGTTTAGTATTTTCTATCGATTCACGATAAGCTTTACGTTGAACAAGAGCATTTTATAAAGAATTATTATCTGTTTAGATATCGCTAAAAGCTGACTGAGCGTTAATTACAAAAATGAAATTGATAACTATTCTTTGTAGAAACCTTCGTAAAATGTATTTTTAACTTTGGGCTAAGGAAACTAATAAATAATACTAAACTAAACAAAATGCGACATCGTAATCTCTAAATAAATCAATATTCGAAAAGTGGCATTGTCTTATGTGATGTCGAATGATATACCGAAAATTACGAATATAGGAACCTAGAATCTTATTGTTTCTAAATCATTTTGTTCAGTTAAGTATCTTCTATAGATTTACTAAATCAAAAATTGTAAAAATATCTTTACGCGGTATTATTATCGATATTACGTAAAAACTATATTTTTACACGGACTGTTTAGCTTACATAACCTTAAACATTTATGCTATAAAATACACTTAAAATGTTATACTCGATTTCGCGTGGACATATTTTGTAAGTAGAAGATACTACACTATAATTTTTAAAAATTAACAAACTTATTTGGAAAATGAATTTTTGTAAAATACCTTTCATTCTGTCCATCGTGTCGTAACCGCGCACTTTTAAATTCTCCAGCAACATGACAGCATCTTCATCGGCTTTATCCAGGATTTCCTCGTTTCTCGACAATCTTCCTCCGTAAAACTTTGGCAATATGTCGATCAAATTTTCATCGTTAACTCCTGCTTCTCTCTCCAAATGTCTGTAAGCTGGTACCAATTTTTCAAACACATAAATCTCCTTAGAAAATGATGCAGAGCAGTTAATATGTGATCTTTGGAACTCTGAGATTGGTATCATTTTCGCAACAAAGTGAATCTTCTCCGTCGATGAATTTTTCGTTCTCTGGATCAATGCTTCGACCTTCAGCATCGTGCTGCCATAATTTTCGCCCTTCGGCAGTAACATTGCTGTCGTGAAATCAACAATCTTTACTTCGTTACCGATACTTTTTTGTAGAAGGCTTTGCAAGTCGCGAAGAACGACTAAGTCTTGGTTCACGTCTTGTGCAACGTTGCCGTTCGTCGTCATTATGTTAAAATTGAAAAATATTCCGCTCGTTAAATTTGGCAAATTTCTCCGTTTTCGGATAATGAAAAAGAACACTTATTATAGCTAATATTTTGTATCTATCGATATTTACACTTTAAGACAGGACAATATACTTTTTGTGTTTTCAAAGCCAAAAATGTTAATGTTAATCTTTAACTGTTAACGTATGTATCGTGTTTCACACTTAAATGATAAATGATATAAAAAATGAGTTCTACGCGCCTCTGATGTTACGTGCACTGCCGTCCGCGCGAATAATAGTTGACGACAGATTTCTAACGGAGATGCTGCTATTAAGGCCTGTTATGCGATATCCCCCGCCACGTCTCTTCCGCAATAAATGGCTTTACTGGAGCACCAGTAACACAGAGTCGCCGGTTTCACGTCATTTGCGATTACTGACGATTCAACAGCAGCTCTCTGTAATTATCGCGTATGTGGAGAATTTTTAGTTTATTATATAGGTTTAATGATTGTTGGGTTGTCCCAGTGTAGCAAAAGTTAGCAGGATATTCGAAACGTACAAAGTTTTCTTGTTTAAATTAAATCTTTTACTCCACAAAGAAAAATATTTACCTATAGATCAATTTTAATTCTCAAAAAACACAAAGAGATTGAAAAGTAACTAGATTTGTGGCTATGAAATTTGCGTCTAAAACTAGTTACTTTTGAGTTTGTTATTACAACCGTAGAGCGCATGCCCCCTACAGTGTAGCCCCCAATCGTTTAGTAACATAAATATTTGTTTTGGAATTTGAAGATAAGTGTTTGTGTGATTGATTCCGTTACTCACTTTAATCCGTGATTTATTTATCTTTTTCAAATAATTAAATGATTATGGAACGGCATTGCACAGTTGAAGAATGCAAGAGTGGCCAAATTTCCGACGTATTACAAAAGATAGCACAAAATTCGGAGTAAGTTTGTTAAGATTATTTATATTAAAAAAAGCGTGGTAAAAGAATGTTAAAAGTTAAATTTTTGGTAATATTTACGTGCAATGGATAGATGTTAAATGCTTAGAAATTATTTGCAAAAATTTCAGGTTATTTATTTATTTATTTATTCGTTCATTTATTAAGGTTATAAGTGTGGTATATAACTTTATCAGTATGCAACTGTAATTCTAATATTATATCATGAAAAGTAAGAATTTGAAATAATTTAATTTGTTTAAATAAATATTATATTTAAATAGCATTGGATTATATATGGGTGGTTCCATGTCAAATGAACATGTCCAAAAATAAAATGAAACTCTACAAAAATGTTGGTATGTGTACCCAGAGTATGTAAAATAAATTTCATACCGTGAGGTGTTATATGTTAAAGGCAATTAAAGTTTGAAAAATGCGTTTTTTTTAATATTTTGAGATTTTGCCAATATTGTTTGATTTTTAACTCAAAACTGATATTTTGTGATCTCATGAATTGTAATATATTGTGATATTAAGATTCTAGAAAAACGTCACAACTTTTTTCAAAATAAAAAGTCTTAAAATTTAGTTTTTCATATCTCCGTTAATTCTAGACTAGTTCGGATATGGTCTCAAGCTTAATATAATTTTTGCAGAATTTTTGAATAGCGCACTTTTTTCGGTATTTCCATTGTGTAACTGTAATAAAAAGTCACCATTTAATAGCTCTGCAGGAATTATATTTAGCTTGAGATCATTTTGCACAAGGTCTACAATGAAAGCTCACATGAAATATTAAATTTTAAGATTTTTTGCTTTGAGAAAGGTGATGGCGATCAGCTAGAATTTGAATATTACATCACAATGCATGGATTTATGAAGAACAAATACCGATAAAAGTGTTCCTACACTTTTTTCTCAAAAGTCCCTAGTATTTGAGTTAAAAATCAAACAATGTTGGTAAAATCTCAAAATATTAAAAGAAAAACGCATTTTCAACCTTTAATTGCCCTTGACTATAACACCTTAGGGTCTGAAATTTTTCTTACGTACTCTGGGTACACATTCCAACATTTTTGTAGAGTTTCAGATATTTTTATTTTTGGACATGCTCACCTGACATGGAACCACCCATATGTATTATTATATATATATATATATAGTTGTTTAATCCCCGTCTCTGCGATTTACAGCGTCGACTACAGTCTGAAATTGACGCGGAAAATCCGCCGTTTTTTTAGTATTAAGATCGGATTCCTTATTCTAGTCTTCATGACTAGTAGTTTCCTAAACTCATTTAATTTTTACATCATATTTCACAACTTTTATTTTTAGTGCCAACAGCGGATGAGCGAACGCGTAAATGCCCAAGGTTAAATCAACAGAGATACTATAGCAAAAAACCGCTGACAGTACATTGGCACTCAGATTCCTAAAACTTAAACAATTACTCCTATATGTAAATTTCAACTACTTTCATATTTTCGTTTATTTCAAAATCGGATTAGAAATGAAATATGAATTATGAATTTGTTCATGAAATTTTTAATTTGCTAGAGTTGTTTTTATCGATTTGCAGTAAAACAAAATTTTTCTTTTCTTTTAGTTGCACAATTTTAATTTACAAGTTTTCTTGTACTAACAGGGTTACCTGGAGAAACTCATAAAATAACAAAAACAATTTGATTTTTTGATTTCAGATGATCGAGTGCCCAGAAATGACCGTTACCGCAAATTATCATTTTTTCGAGATGTCTCCGGAAATTGGCTGACAACGGCTTAGTTTTCGATATTTTTCACCTAAAATTTAACAAAATAGTTTTTAAATGATATTTTACAATACTGTAATTAGCTAATTTAAAATACATTATCTGTATCTTTAAAAAAAATTAACTTAATTAATAATACCCCCCCCCCCTTAAGACAGCGATATTTGAACGTTTTAAGCATGCCGTCTGGTTGAAAATATATTTTCTATAATTCCCGACCATAGCTTTCGGAACTATTTTTATTTGAATCGAAATAAAAAATTAAAAAAATGAAAGGTTATTAGGCCCAAAAATTTCCATTATTATTAACTACTAAAAAAATTCGTCATTTTCAAAATCGAGTTAGCGATGAACCATTTACTTCCCAGAAAATTCCTTGCTGAAATTTGTTCTAGGATATAAAACAAAGAAAATTACGCTGGGTTATTTTTAAAAATCATTTTCAATATTCTCGAATAATTAAAAATTAATATTATAATAATCCACATCGCATGCCTGTTTCACACAAAATTAGTCGGGAACCTTTATTTATCGTACATTTTAAAGCTTACAGCATAAGATCGGGAATAATTGATCATATGTGACATAATAATGGACCAAAAACTATGCGACTGTGAACCGGAAGTATACACATTGAAAGTAGCTAACTTGAATTATTTGATGTCGGTTTCACTTGAAATCCGTGGAACCCGTTATTTATCGCTCATTTTTAAGTTTACAGCATAACTTAGAAGACAATTGATCATATATGATATAATAATGGATCAAAAGCTATGCGGATGCGAACCGAAAGTATCTCAAAAATAAACTGGAAGAGATTTTCTTACACTTGGAAAGTAGCTAACTTGAATTATTTGATGTCTGTTTCACTCGAAACCACGGGAACTATTTTTTATCGTTCATTGTTAAGCTTACAGAATGAGATGGAAGATAATTGAGGATGTGCGACATAATAATGGACCAAAAACTATGTGGGTGTGAACCTGAAGTTTCTCAAAAATAAATGGGATGTGATTTGTTTACTCGTTGAAATTAACTATATGTTACTATATATTTACTACATATTTTTGTTAGTATCTCGACTACACAGTTTTCTCTTACGTATTACACGTAGCATGCATCGACTTTTTTCTAATATATACATTTTTTTAAGCAAAGAATAGCATGTGCTTATTCATATGCGTGTAGATTATTTTGCAATCAAACAGACAGGTTCATGAATTATAACGGTTCCCCATCACGCGTGATTAGTTCCAAGCCATCTTTAGAATAATCTCGTTAATTATCGAATTAGCGACGCGCAGAACTAGAACGCTGACAAACTGACTACGTTACAGTGAAATATTGAAAATAAGTGAGCCTTGGTCGGCAATTTTGTCTTCTTCTGCTTATTTTAAAATGGCGTTGTCGTACTGCCACATGCAGATGTGACTTAGAGAACGCCGAATATCTCTCTCTTTGTCTACTTGAGTTTTCATTTATAATTTTATAAGTCGGTTTTATATGATTGTTTTGTTTTCAAGAAAATTTTCACAAACCACGAGGGCCAAATAATTGGAAATTAACCTTTACATGTTAAGTTTGTAAAAGATTTTTCGAAAACAAATCAATAATATGAACCAGCCTGAACATATGTTTAGATTACTGTAAAACAAAGCGAAGACAACTCTTATTTTCAAAAAAATGATTTTTCTTAAAATTATGAATGAAAACTCAATTAGACCAGGACAGATACATTCGGCGTTCCCTTGGACAAGACGAGATTTAAGTAAACCCGACAAATAAAAATATCTATTGGAAGAGTACAATTATCATCAATTTGAGGGGGTTTGACCTATTTACCTACCCCCTAAGGTTACTGACACAGCAAAGACTGTTCGAAGCCATAATCCACTGTCCACACGATTCTAAGGCAAACTAGCGATAATATGTCTGGAAACTCATAGATGTTACTTTTCAATAGAGTAAGAATGGTTATTACTGCGGAGGCCCCGATTACTGTGGATTTACAAAAACGATAAAAATACTACTTTTTAGTAAATATTCCTTTAAAAATGATTTATTATTGCTTTAACTTTAGAGAATATGCATGTTTATGAAAGAAAACACATATTTTCCTTTATTAAGTTGTATAAATACAGAATTCTACCGCAGTAATACACACCACGCCTATGCTTGTATTACTGCGGGTCCTAATCTGTCAATTGTATACACAGTAATCGGCGCGCAGTAAATACTTGCCGAGCTGAAGTACGAGTAATATAAACTAGCGACAGTGAGTGTTACTAAAGCATTTATTAAAAAATACAAGCCCTGGGACCTTCCTTTTTTTATGAATCGATTCTTGAAATGGCTAGATTTGATCTAGAAAAAGAATCACATCTAAACCTGACCAAAAACTCCGCAGTAATACCCACACTTACTTAACATTAGTTTTCATATGAATTAGGGAAATTAAGTTTCAAGTCGTATGAACAGTTTTGCATAAGTATGTATGATCATATAATTGAAATCAATTAAAAAATTAATTGAAAAATTAATAATATGTAAACATGAATAAGTAATTTCCAACTTTAAATATAACCTTTTATTCATATGAAAACTAATGTATTGAAAAGTAACATCCATGAGTTTCCAGACATATGATCGCTTGTTTACTTTGGAATCGTGTGGACAGTCAATTGTGTCTTCGAACAGTCTTTGTTCTGTCACGTACTTCAGTGGGAGGTGAAAAGATCTAACTCTCCTCAAATTGAAGGTAATTCTACTATTTTTAAGAAAATTTTTGTTTTTATATAAAATTATTTACACGTTGCTAACAGTTATTTTTATTTTTCGGTTTTAAATGTGCATTGTCCACTTAAGTCACATCTGCATGTGGCAGTACATTTTAAAAGGCCATTTTAAAATAAGAAGAAGAAGAATAACAGACGAAGGCTCATTTGTGACCTTGCGTAACGATTTGCGCTCCTAAATTGCTGGCATCTTACGGTTTCCCATTTTGCTACCTAAATTCTTTCGTAACCTCAAATCGAGCGTAACTTTCCGATCAAATATCCTCAAGATGTTCCGACCACGCAAATTAAAGGTCTTAATGTCAGCTTTCTTTTGTACATATGTAGAATCATCAGTAATGTATAATTAGTCACGTAAATTACGTCAGACTTTAACAGTATTAAACTTATTATAAAACTTTAATAGTATAAAACTTAGTATGAAACTTTAATAGTATAAAACTTAGTATGAAACTTTAATAGTATAAAACTTAGTATAAAACTTAGTATAAAACTTAGTATAAAACTTAGTCTAAAACTTAGTATAAACCTCAGTATAAAACTTATCATAAAACTTGAAATCAAACTTAGTATAAAACTTAGTATAAAACTTAGTATAAAACATATTTCTTGAAAGTTAGAGCTTAAACGGTTGTCATATAACAAAGTTACAGGATAGCCAACTTGACGAATTCCGACAAAGTATCTATTTTCCAGAGGCTGTAACTTTGGCTATTCGAAACAGTTTTGAACGTACCAAAAGATGAATTAAACGCATTTTCGAGACGAAAAAGGGTTGATTTACATTCAGCTCCGTAGAGGTTGCAAATTGAACAATTATGGGGTTCTAATAATCTGTTTCTTAAAGTTGGCAAAAAGACGAATAAAACCTGTTTTACACATTTAAAATGGTAATAATAGCTCTGTAGAATTATTTTTAAATGCCGTTTTATGGTCATTTTCGAAAGTTAAAAATACTCTGGTAGGCTGTACTTTCATATAAAAAATCGGTGGTCTATATGGCTAACCCTGTTTTTTAAAAAAGTTCAGAAATAATCGTTATATATAACTGTATATGATTTTTATATAAAGTTATATAACTATATATGACTCATTTTTACCCGGGATTACACTATGTTTAAAAAAACTATAATCAATTCGTCTAAATTTCAATATATATTAATTATTAATCAAAAAACGAACAAATTAATTATTATAACTTATATATTAGATCAATGTTCATTTCATATTGGAGTAGTCAATTAGTTTGCAGGAAGCTACGTGCCAATGCATTGGCATGGGTTTAAAAGTTTGTCTTACTTATTGCTTCCTCCTAGAGGAAGCTTTGTAATATTAAAAAAAGGTTGTCTTAAAAACATGTTACAATCATATTTTCGACCTTTTGGAAAAACCCACTACCAATTCATTGGCACTTGCTTCATCAAACTAAATAAATTGTTTCAATGTAATTTTCATTATTTTAATACATTCATTTTAAATTGATATATTTATTTCTAATTAATAGCTCAAAAAGGTGTGTTTTTTATTATTAATTGTTTGTTAAATGATAAATTACAAAATTATATGAGCTTATGATCATAAATTATATTATAAATTTCAAAATATCGTATAATAGAAAAATAGTTATAAAACAGAAATGAATCGAGGAATCTTTATTTTTTTTCTAATTTCGTATATTCATCAATAAACAAAAAAAATCATTGGTTTAATAAAAAAAGATCGCGACATTCACAAGATAAGCAATCATCATTTAAAAAAATATAACCTCAAATATCTTGAAAAATAAAAGACCTCATAGTCTAGACAAAGAGTTCAGCAAAGAGATAGTGGAAAGCTACCTCTTTCAGCTCAATTTAATTTAAAGATTTTCCATCATATGTTTCGTGTGTGTATACAAAAAAAATTTGAAAGAAAAGCAGGACCTCAAATATCTTGCAAAATAAAAGTCCTCAGGATTTGAGCAAAGAACTCAGCCAAGATATAGTTAGAAACAGAGCTGTGCGTAATTGACCACAAAATTTATTCGATTCACAAGTTGATTCGAGAAAATGCAATCACGATTCAAATCACAATTCATTGCAATCGAGATTTGAATCGCGATTCAATTTTTCGATTCAAATGAATCGAGATTTTGAATCGTGATTCATTTTTCCCAATTCATGCATGAATTGAGATTCAAATTTTCCTGATTCAAATGAATCGAGATTTTGAATCTTTACTCAATTGTTCGATTCAAGATTTTATGGTCCCCTTACACAAATTGAGCTATCAATGTTTAGGCCCCTCTAAACGCGTGGTATCATCCGGACTGAACCCCATGCTTAGGGGGCTAAACGCTTTTAGGGCCCATTTTATACAAATCAGGGTATCATAATGTTTAAGCTTACACAAGTAAAGTAGGTCCTAAAAATGTTTAGATACCCTAAATATGGGGTACCATCAATATGATACGATACGTTTAGGGGGGCCTAAACACTATGATAGCCCGATTTGTGTTAAAAAGCACTTGAAATTTGAATCAAAAAATGGAATTGCGATTCAAGTTCTCGATTGATTTGAATCGAAAAATTGAATGGCGATTGAAAATCTCTATTCACTTGAATCGAAAAAATTGAATCGCGATTCGATCCTTGAATTGAATCGAAACATTTAAATCGCGATTCAAAATCTGGATTCAAATGAATCGAAAATATTTGTATCGAGATTCACCTTTAAATCGATAAATTTGAATTGCGATTCAAAATCCCGATTCAAATGCGTTGGGAAATTGAATCGAATTCAAATGAATCGGATTCAAAATTTCGATTCTGATGAATCGAAAATGAATCACGGCCACTCGATTTACACACACGCAAAGCTCTGGTTAAAAGCTACCTTTCTGGAAATTTTCAATAGGAATAATGCCGTGTTACTCAAGTTATTGTATGACATAGAAAATCGTTTTTTCTTACAATTGGATTTTAGGAAGCAGAAAAGTATCGAGCATCAAAAATTTTTCTGAATATTCCTCTCGATGTTACTAATAATCAGAAATTTTTTCAATAAGTTTCAATGATATATTTTCTAGATATAATCATTTTAAAAGGAAATGACGTTCTCGTGTATAGCAAAAGAAGGGAATTGCATTATAAAAAATTTCGGGTGTGAAAAGATAGGTAATTATGCTCTTTTAAATGTTTTATTACTGAACTGATGATATTATTTCTAAGGTATCCAAAAACCCGAGAAACTAAAACTAAGAAATCGAAATACCGCTAAAAAACATAAACGCATCGAAAAATACAGAAATATAGTTTACAGCCGCCTTCATTTTCGAAAACCAAAAAAAAAATGAGCCTAGCAACATTAATTTTTACCGTGGATTACTCGAGATATACAGAGATATACACACACGAAACATATGATGGAAAATCTTTAAAATAAATTGAGCTGAAAAAGCTAGCTTCCCACTATCTCTTAGCTGAACTCTTTGCCCAAACTATCACATCCTTTATCTTTAAAGGTATTTGTGGTTATATTTTTTTTAATTTTGATTGCTTATATCTCGAGAATGTCGCGGTCATTTTTTATTAAACAAATAATTTTTTTTATTTTTTGATGAAGATACCGAAGTAGACAAAAAGTAAAGATTCCTCGATTCATTTCTGTTTTATAACTATTTTTATATTTTACGATGTTTTTAAATCTATAATACAATTTATGATCATAAGCTCATATTTTTTGTAGTTTATATTCTAACAAACAATTAATAATAAAAAATACCTTTTTGAGCTAAGGAGGATCTTTCGCTAAATATAGGTATGAAACAAAAACATTATATGAGAGCTTATGAAGGTCTTATGATGTAACTTATGAAATGTACTTAATAATTGTCCATAAGTACATGAAAAGAAAATTGTTCCAAAAAACAGTGACGTCACAAGCGTAAAAATCGTCAATTTAAAAAATACTTAGTTAAAATTAACGGAAGGTAACTATTAAATAATATATCTGCAATAAAAGAAAGCAAATTATTTATAAAATTGTACGCGTTTACTTATAAATAATTAGTTTTCTCTTATTACATGTATTATTGAATAGTATAGATAAAAAAATAAAGAAGGTAGATAGAAATATATCTATTTAAATTTAATGTATTAGATAAAGAAATTTATATTGGAATAATTTATTTAGTTTGAGAAAGCTAAGTGCCAATAAATTGGCAGCGGTTTTATCCTTTTATCAGCCCTTAATTATTATAATGATTTATTTAGTTTATTTTAAATATAATTAAGCACTGTTTCATCATACCCCAAGAAAGTGTCTCATCATTATACCCCGAGACTTTCAGAAACCGCGTCTTTTGAGGTGTTCAGATTATTGTATGTACTTAATTGCTGCTATATACCAGGTGGTATGTAATATAAAAATTCAGCAGTAATGCAGATTAATGTTCTTTAGATAGTTAGTAAATAGATGTAATTTCATTTTTTTCAAAATAAAGTTTTCTCGTGAATTCTAGAGTACATTTTACTTTAGTGTCTCATTATACTCCTCTCTATCTTACACATTCATTATCGGATCGTACACATTATCAATCCATATTATTGCAATATATCAAACACTGTAAGTAGAAGCTACAAACATTTATTTTCTAAATAAAATTTAGCTATTTACCTTTGAACCTATCCATTGTATCATACCCGCGCATGATTACATTTTCTAGCAGCATGGCAGTATCCTTGTCGGCCTTATCCGGGCTTTCCTTGTTCCTCAATCTTCTCCCGTAAAACTTAAGGAATACGTCGATTAAATCTTCCTCCTTCACTCCAGCCTCCCTCTCCAAAACTCGATAGTATTAGCGCAATTTCTCGAACACGTAAATCTCCTTGGTGAAGGATGCGCTTATGTTTATAAGTTGCCTCTGGACTTTCTTATTGATAGGTCTCATCTTGGCTATGAAATGCAAAAACAAAGTCGTTGTCAGGGTTTTGTTTTTATTAATTTTTATTATTTTTTCAGTAACAAATTTACATAAAAAAATTAGCACATGCTTATTTTTGAATGCTTTTTTATTTGTTCAAATATTTGCGGGAAACTACGCTTTTTGTAATCATGAAATATAAAACTCCTTATATTCTTTACTTTATATTAACTTCCCAGGAATAAATTTGGATTTAAACAGTTATAAATACGTTACTGTGTATTTTATTTGCATACTTACGAAATTAATCGGAATACTAACCACAGCTACAGCAAAAAATAGCATATTACGGATCTAGGGAGATAAAGAATTGGCGAGTTCATAGCACGTGCAAAATGCCACCCCAGCCGAAGGCGAGGGTGGCAAGCCCGTGATATGGGATCGCCAATTGACCTCCTATGGTACGTATACTATTTTTCCTCACATCAGCACCTAAAATACACATTTCTCTCCAGGCGCCCGGGAGAAATAGTGGTGCTTTCGGCGCAGGTGTGGGGAACAAATGTTTCCTCTTTTAGAACACTTTTATTAGACGATTTCCTAAATAGTTCCGGAAATAAAAAATCGCTGCCCATTCAATGGCACTTAGCTTCGTCAAATTTTATGACTTGTTCGAATGCGAAATTATTCATTCTATTTAATACTGTGGTGAAAAATAAAAATAACAAGTCTATTGCTTTCTAATATGTCGAGATATATGTATATATTTAAATTTTATAATTATACTTATGCAAACCATAGCATAGATTATGAGACAATATTGTTGATTGAAATATTTTTTAATGTATATAATACATACTATTTTTACGAATAAATTTAAAATACGATGATAACATATAACTAAGAAAATCTTAAAAATGTTCAATAAGTGTAATAATTCGAGTTAGTTATTCAAAATAATTTATTCAAACTCATTTTAACTCGGAACTCAAATTTTAACTCAATTAAATATTATTCCTTACAAATTGAATTGGAAAAGAAAACATAAAAATATACCGATTAACTAATAAATACTAATATATATAGTCTTCTTTTATTTAAAACTATTAAATAAAATTATTTTTTAAAACTTATTGGAGAAACGAATATTTTTGTGATATAAACGTGGGTTTTTATGAAATGTTCTTTACGCATACCTATTAGACAAAATCTATTTTAAATAATTCAAGAAAATTTTTAACTATGAATGAATGAAAGTTAATATTTTTGACTATGTTTAAACTCAATTTATGGTCTGAAATAAATAAAACATTTTTTGAATTTATGCAAAAGTATAGCATAGATTATGAAAAATATTTAAATTGTATAAAAACTTAAAACGTTTTTGCATATCAAGCTACATTTTTTCAATTGTCAATAATAAAATTTAAACAGTATAATTTAATTGCTGATTAAATTTTATTTATGAATATAATGCATACTACTTTTACAAATAAATTTTTTTCGTATTTTTGTAGCTTTGTTCGAGTTTATGAACAACAGATTTATTCATTAATTACAAAAAGATGCTGCCAACTGATTTGGCACTATCATTTCCCAAAGAGAATTTAATTAAAATTATTATATAAATAAGGGAGACCTGTGCAGTACCGACCGTCATGGTTATTTTCCTGTCTAACTATTTCCATTTAGTGATTTGTGCCCTACTGAAAAGTGAATATTTTTCAATAAACCTATTATCGTATATCAGGGTGTCAGCGATGTGTCATAGATTCTAAAATCTATTTTCATCTATAAAATCAAATGAAATCTATATCTATAAAAGATAGAATTACTGTTTTTTTTTTTAGCTGCAAAAAAAATCAATACGACACAAACACGCATCATTCTTTAAAATTACTCATTTAAAAATTTACTATTACTTAACATATACTAGTTTACAAATTCCATCATCAAATAGTATAAAAATTATCATTTTTCTATGCTCAATTATAGATAGATACAGATTCAATATTGCAAAAATAAATTATGTCATAACTTTCCATTTTTTAGATTTTTTCGTGCAATTTAATACAAAAAGTTGGCTAGAAGTGTAGCATAGCAAATCTCATATACGTGGGTAGTTCAATAAGTCTTTAGAATGACCAACAGATGGCGCGCGAATCGCTCCAAATCATCTGTTTTCAGTCAGCACCACTCCCGACTAGATATATGGTGCAGTCACAGTCCACATCTTCTGAGTTTACGTGTTTTTATAACCAATTGAAAAAAAAAAATTGCTTGTTAAGAAAAATGGAAAAAAACGAGTTCAGAGCGGTAATTAAACATTTTCATTTAAAGGGTTTAACTCCATATGAGATAAAAAATGAATTGGACTCAGTTCATGGCACATCTGCCCCTGCCTTAGCAACGGTTTATAACTGGGTAAATGAATTTAAGCGTGGTCGTACATCAATAAGTGACGAACCACGTTCAGGAAGGCCCGTAGAAGCAACTACTCCCGAAATCATCAATAAAATCCACGATATGGTGTTGAAGGATAGAAGATTAAAAGTGCGTGAGTTAGCTGAGGCCACAAGGATATCTATAGGTGCAGTTGTTTCAATTCTACATGAAAAATTAGGCATGAAAAAGCTATCGGCAAGATGGGTGCCGCGTTTGCTCTCAGCTGAGAATAAACGCAATAGAGTGGTCGCCTCTGGGGCTCTTTTGGCGCGCATAAGTCGGAATCCTGAGGAATTTTTTCGTCGATTTGTGACTGTGGATGAAACATGGATACACCACTACACTCCTGAGACAAAGGATTAATCCAAACAGTGGATTTCCACAGGCGAACCAGCTCCAAAGAAGGCAAAGACCGTAAAGTCAGCTGGTAAGGTTATGGCTACAGTTTTTTGGGATGCACGTGGAATTATACTTATTGACTACTTGGAAAAGGGTAAAACAATTACTGGTGAGTATTATGCATCATTATTAGAGCAGCTGAAAGAAGAAATTAAAAAAAAACGACCACATTTGGCGAGAAAAAAAATTCTCTTTCATCACGACAACGCCCGAGTTCACACATGCTTCGTTTCAATGGCTAAAATTGAAGAACTAAAATTCGAATTGGTCGAACACCCACCGTATTCACTAGATTTAGCCCCCAGTGACTTTTTCTTATTTCCAAACTTGAAAAAATGGCTCGGTGGACAGAGATTTACGGACAACGAAGACGTCATTGCCTCTGTAAGTGCTTATTTTGAGGAACTTCCGAAAACGCACTTTTCTGAAGGATTAAAAAAACTTAAAAAGCGATTGACCGAGTGTATAGAGCTCCAAGGAGATTATGTTGAAAAATAAAAAAAAATTTACCCAAAAAAAATTGTTTTTATACTTTATTCTAAAGACTTATTGAACTACCCTCGTATAATAATACTTAATATCTACAAGAAAAAGCACTACGATCGATTCGCTTCGAGATGTCGTGATATACAGGGTGAAAAAGTATTGTTTTAATGGAATAATTTCTAATATCTCAGAAGATTATGAACCAAATCGGCTCAAAAATATTCAGCCAATATAACTTGATACCTAACAAATATTGTCTGAAATTTTCGAGGCATTACATCAAGTATTACTCAAGTTATCGCTGTCAATAAAAATGCATTTTTCTGACATTTTATTTTCTCTCTCAGAAAACAAACCGTATTAGTACCAAACATTTACAGAAATTATCGCTGTCAATAAAAATGTATTTTTCTGACATTTTATTTTCTGTCTCAGAAAACAAACCGTATTAGTACCTAAAAGTTTATAGAAATATAACAGTATATTTTATTTTACTAGACATTGTATTTCTTTTTTTTTATTTCTAAAAAACAAAGTATTTATCTTACCATATATCTTTATTATAATAAAAATAACATTATCAATGAGTTGTAAAATGATTAACTATTCAACTATATGTTATAAAAATTTTAACCCGTTTTTGGATACATAACTGAACATTTCTAGTGATATATTATTATTATTATAATTATTATTATTATTATCACAGTTGCCAGCCATTAATGATGCAAAGCAGTGATAATGGTTAAAATACCGCAGCTCCTATATCCGCTGTGGTCATGTTCGCCTCATCACCGTAGCCACCATTCATGGTAGTCCATAGCCTTGTTCACACAATCACGCTATTTCTCTCTACTCATTGCAAGGTTAATCCAGTTTTCCTCATAGTATCCTATTTCTCGCAAGTCGGCCCTAACATTGCCTTCGCACCTTCGTCTTGGTCTACCCGCAGGCCTAGTACCTTCTGGTTTTCCTACTAGTACTCTAAGTGTTGTCCCATCATTTTCCATCCTCGCTACATGCCCAGCCCATCCCAGTTTTGGAGATTTTATAACTCTAGTAATATCCGCTTTACTGTATAACTCGTTTATTTCCCTATTGTGTGAGATTCTCCATTCTCCGGTTAACTCATCAATTTTGCTTCTAAATATCCATTTCATAACTCTGTTCTCAAATACTCTGAACCTATTCACCTCCCGCTTAGTTAGTGCCCATGTTTCGCATCCGTATAGGACTACTCGCATAATAATTTCCCTATATATCTCTAATTTTGTCTTCCGAGAGTGTACTCGTGTCTCATTTTTGGAGTCAATTATAGTGCTGAGGTATTTAAATTATTCTACTATTTTAAAGGTTTTGTCTAACACCTTCAAGTCGCTATACTCATTCACGGGTGCCATTCTGTCAGTGACCATGTATTCCGTTTTCTTTTCGTTAATTTCTAGACCTATTTCTTTTGCCGTTTTTATTAGTATTTTAACGTTTTTTATTATGGTTTCCCTGTTCTGTCCTATTATATCCATATCGTCTGCATAGGCTAGCAATTGCGTTAAGAAACCGTTCAGTATTACTCCTTCCCCGCTTTCTTTACGGCCCTGACAACGTATTCTAATACTAGGTTAAACAGAAGTGTTGATAGCGGATCCCCTTGTCTTAATCCATTGTGGATTTCGAATGGTTCTGATAGACAATTTCCTGCGCGAATTATACCCGTGCTATTATCTAGACACATGTTTATTAAATTAACTAGTGTTTTTCGGATCCCTAGTAGTATTAACCAATTTCTTCCCAAGCGGCCATTTTATAGTCCATTGGTTTTTTGCCTAAAAAATTGTCGAAAAAAAAATAATAATAACCAATTGCACTTTTCTGAAGTAATATTGTCCGCTCTTTCCGATTCTGAAGTCAGAATTTTTTAATTTCTGTTGGAAAATTTTTTTGACAATTTTTTAGGCAAAAAACCAATCGACTATAAAATGGCTGCTTAGGAAGAAATGAGTTAAGACGTGGTACATTTTAGCCCTTATAATCGAGTCGTATGCTTTTTTAAAATCAATAAATAGTTGTTGTACCGTTTTGCTATATTCCCATTTCTTTTCTAAGAGTTGCCTAACAGTGAACATCTAGTCGTTAGTCCACCAATTTCGGCGAAATCCACACTGATAATCCTCAAGGATTTCTTCCGCGTGGGGAGTGAGTCTCGCTAGTATTACGTTGGGCAATATCTTATAACATGTACATATCAGAGAAATACCCCTGTAATTATTGCAATTTGTTTTATCCCCTTTCTTGTGAATCGGGATTATGATTGAGCCTCTCCATTCCCTAAGAATAATTTCCCTTCTCCATATGGTACGTATATGAGTGTGAATTATTTCAATAAGTGGTCTTCTCCCCTTTTCTTTAAATAGTTCCGCTCGTAATTGATCGACTCCCGGGGATCTGTTATTTTTTAGCTTTTTGATTGCCGCATATATTTCATTAAAGGTGGGTTGCTCGATGTGTGGTTCAGTAGTGTGAATTTCGCTGAAGTCCGAGATGAATTGTTGCTCGTGTACATTTAGGAGCTCATCAAAGTACGAGGGTAGTTCAATAAGTCTTTAGAATGACCAACAGATGGCGCGCGAATCGCTCCAAATCATCTGTTTTCAGTCAGCACCACTCCCGACTAGATATATGGTGCAGTCACAGTCCACATCTTCTGAGTTTACGTGTTTTTATAACCAATTGAAAAAAAAAAAATTGCTTGTTAAGAAAAATGGAAAAAAACGAGTTCAGAGCGGTAATTAAACATTTTCATTTAAAGGGTTTAACTCCATATGAGATAAAAAATGAATTGGACTCAGTTCATGGCACATCTGCCCCTGCCTTAGCAACGGTTTATAACTGGGTAAATGAATTTAAGCGTGGTCGTACATCAATAAGTGACGAACCACGTTCAGGAAGGCCCGTAGAAGCAACTACTCCCGAAATCATCAATAAAATCCACGATATGGTGTTGAAGGATAGAAGATTAAAAGTGCGTGAGTTAGCTGAGGCCACAAGGATATCTATAGGTGCAGTTGTTTCAATTCTACATGAAAAATAAGCATGAAAAAGCTATCGGCAAGATGGGTGCCGCGTTTGCTCTCAGCTGAGAATAAACGCAATAGATTGGTCGCCTCTGAGGCTCTTTTGGCGCGCATAAGTCGGAATCCTGAGGAATTTTTTCGTCGATTTGTGACTGTGGATGAAACATGGATACACCACTACACTCCTGAGACAAAGGAACAATCCAAACAGTGGATTTCCACAGGCGAACCAGCTCCAAAGAAGGCAAAGACCGTAAAGTCAGCTGGTAAGGTTATGGCTACATTTTTTTGGGATGCACGTGGAATTATACTTATTGACTACTTGGAAAAGGGTAAAACAATTACTGGTGAGTATTATGCATCATTATTAGAGCAGCTGAAAGAAGAAATTAAAAAAAAACGACCACATTTGGCGAGAAAAAAAATTCTCTTTCATCACGACAACGCCCGAGTTCACGCATGCTTCGTTTCAATGGCTAAAATTGAAGAACTAAAATTCGAATTGGTCGAACACCCACCGTATTCACCAGATTTAGCCCCCAGTGACTTTTTCTTATTTCCAAACTTGAAAAAATGGCTCGGTGGACAGAGATTTACGGACAACGAAGACGTCATTGCCTCTGTAAGTGCTTATTTAGAGGAACTTCCGAAAACGCACTTTTCTGAAGGATTAAAAAAACTTAAAAAGCGATTGACCAAGTGTATAGAGCTCCAAGGAGATTATGTTGAAAAATAAAAAAAAATTTACCCAAAAAAAATTGTTTTTATACTTTATTCTAAAGACTTATTGAACTACCCTCGTAGCTTCTCTACCTGTTTAGTATCTCTGCTGTATCGGTTATTAGGCTTCCTTGTTCGTCCCTTAGAAAGTCGGAATTGTTCCGTGTTCCTTTCCTGATCAAATTTACCCATGCGTACATTTCATTAAATTTATATTTTTCCGTTTCTCATAAAAATAGATATTTAATAAATTATACCTAGTCATTTTAAGTTTCCGTATTTTGGATGTACAGATAATAGATATACTCTAATGTTATATGGTGTGTTACACAAATTCTATACCAAGGTGATGTCACGCAAACTTTAACTTTCTGTATGTACTTAAATTTTTGAAAACTTGAAACTAATACGATCTTATTTGCATAAACTGTTAAAATATCAAAGGACCTTTAAGAAGCTATAAATTTTATTTTAATTTTCTATTCCCAATACGAAAAGAAGTTTTTAATTTAATCAAAAGATATGTTCCATTGAAATTTTATAGCTTTTTTGTAGTTAAAAATGTGCTTTATTCTTTTACCTTTCTAGTACATATTAAAGAGGTTTCAATCGGTTTAAGGTGGTGGTCCTATAGTAAATTTTGAAAACTTTGCTAGTTACATGATAACATTTTTTTAAATTGGTGGTTATATTTGTTACCTAGAAAGAAATTCTTTTGTAAATTTTCATAAATTTTTAGACAATTTACCCATAATTATGTAGGAAAAACTATCAATTTTCAATTCTGACCTTACGCATAGGAATGGAAGTATAGCATTTGAAAAAAATTATGTAATATCTAACACCTGTACCACATAGAACTGTGAACTCCAAATTTTCAAAAACACAATTATAAAGAAAAATAAAATTATATTGAATTTTCATTGTAAAAATAACTTAAAAAACCGACATTTTTAAGTCTATTCATGGGTAACACTTTCTTAATAATTTTTTTTTAAATCGGAGTTCATGTTTTCAATGCGAATAAATTGAATACGATATCCTTAAAGTTTCAAATTAATTAATTGTATTCATATGCGCATAAGACTTGCTTAACATTGAAAAACCATAAATCGAGAAACCCGCCCTTTTGTAAAAAGAAGAAATAATTTTCTGACGATTTTAAAACAATTTTTCTATCGCAGAATATCGATCAAAATTTTTTTTTAATAATTTCTGTTTTCTGAAGTTTGTCTGTATAGTATAGAGTAGATTTGGACACGGGGTTGGATTCGGTTAGTGTAGAAACACGCTGGATTATGTGCAATAAAAATTGGAAGAAAAATACGTATAAATAACTATTCAGCTCATTCAAATTATTTTTATGACCAATATTGCCAATACAAAATCATTTTCTGGTCTAAAAATGTACAAAGTATCAGAAAATTAAATGAAAAATAATCGAGTTTTTCGCCAAATTTTACTATAGGACCACCTTAATACGACGCAACGTACAACACGAAATAAAGCTTGTACCCTGTTTTGCCTTGCATTCCAATTTGCCTTAGCCTCCTCTGTACTTATAATGATATGCTCATTACTACATAAAGTCATTTTTAATACGCCTGATCCAAAATTTAATATTTACATGTAGTTTACATATATGATCATACGAGATCATACTCAATCATATATGTACATATATGATCATATCAAACCATTGCTTAAATATCGCGAGAATATATTGCTGCATTGCATTACAGGAAAATCAGTATCACGTATGTAGCCTATTTGATTTTCTAAAAGATGAGCGACAAAATGTTTTTGCAAAATGTTAATAGTGCGTCCTCATATCCATTCCTTCTCAATGAACTTGGAAATAATCTTCCACGAGCGATCGAGATACAATTTGCTCGCGTCAGACATCATTATCGACGACTGGATGTCACTCATGTCCACGTCCTGGGCTCCCTCCAGCGTCATAAATTTTATTATAAAGACGCAGTGAAAAAGTTCGTCCTGCGCGTCCTTGTTCAGCTGCTCCTCGAAGTTCTTCTTGGTGAAGTGTGAGACGTCACAGCCGTAGTAGCGCAGCACCTCGATGAATTTCTCGTAATATGCATCTATCAGTTGGTCAAAGTGGTTGTCTATTACTTCGCCGTTGATGCTCGCACACAGGAAGTGAGGCAGATCCTTCAGCGGACTACAGATCCTGGCTGTCTGGTAGTCGACGAACTTGATGTCATCAACCTTGCCGTTCTCCGCTAAAAATATTATCGATAATAATTGATAAGATTCATAACAACAACCAACTATTATTAGAAAAATGAACTGTAGAAGAACGTACACTTGACGTACAAGGCATCTAATTCGAAAAATTTTAATTTTTTTGAAATACTGTAATTTTATTTTATTAAATGCATATTTTTGCTAACTTCATTGGAGGATTTCTAAAAAATTCAAATCGTTCGAATCAGATGTTTTGTCGGCCGAGCCGGCGAGTGTACAAAATAACGTTTTTACCTAGAGACGCATGAGCATTCATGATGGGCATCCTCCTTTAGTGTCAAAATTTTTCTAAATATTTGTGATTATTAATCATTAAGAACTTTTGTCATGGTGTGCGTGTGGGTGTGTGTGTTGTGTGTGTGTGCGAGATTTTTGTTCTTTAATGATTTTTCGGTTTTTGGGTTTCAGTTTTTCAAGTTATTTAGCACGTTAAAAATAATAACATTGTTTCAGTGTAAATGCATTTAATAATAAAATTATATTTTGCGACCCAAAATTCCCTTGTCTCGTTATACGGAAAAATGTCATGTTTTTTTTAAATAGTTATAACGGCGTTATAAGTAGTTGTAACGTCGAGAAGAATATTGAGTTCAATTTTTAAGTAATTTTATTTTTGTATACTTGAGAAGAAAATCATTATGTAAAAAATTGGATTTCCCATGGCCTACGATAACTGGAGTAAAACATCATGAATCTTGCAGAGAATTTACATTAAGGAAGCTTTTTAGCATTTCTTGACTTTCTTTTCCTAGATTATAAGGATTTTCTGTGAAGACTTTTTGCAGAAATTTATGTACCCAGCAGAGTAGAAATGAAACCGACGCGTACAAAAAATACATTAAGAACTGCAACATACATAGTAAAATGTTTACATTGATTAATTACAAGGAATAAATGACATATCAATGCCGACGTTATATACTTATTTTTAGACAATGGCTTACTTTATTTTTAATTAAAAAGCAGTTTAAATGTATGTATTAGAACAGTAAATTTCATATTAAAACAATGTTATTGTTTACTCTCTAAAATTTTTGGAGTGAAATTCGACTCTATAATCATGAAAACACAGTCACTTATTGCATTTGGAGTGAGATTTTCACTTCAAAAATTTTAGGGAGTAAGTTTGAGGAAGTTCGTGTTAGCAAATTGGCAGCTGTTTTGATTCTTTTTTCAAGAAATCCCTCTTTTATAAAAAAAAATTACTTTGTAAAGGGCATCTATATAGGCCCGTCTATAAGTACCATGATGAAAGAGGATGTTATTGACCCAGACGTCGCCGTGTATAATCGTGACCCAGGGCTCGACTTCCTCGCGAATTACGAAGCACTCCAAAGACTTTTTTGACAAGATGGAATTTCTGACGCGGTCCTCATATTTGCTAATACGCGGATCCGAACAGAGCATCCGGAGCATGTGATCGGCCACGTCGTCGAACGCCAGGCTATTCATGTCGAACGTGATGTCGTTCAAGGATTTTCTGGACTCTGCGAACAAGGCTGGCTTCTTGTACTTCAACGCCATACCCAGGGCGTGATATCGAGCTAGCTCAGTTATGACTAAACTGGCATGTTCATAGTCCAGACCTATTAAGTAAATTATGCATAATCATTAAATAACATTTTTGAATAAATCATTTTGTATTTACACTGAGAAAACAATACAGTAAATTTCATATCGTAAAATTACGATATCTTAAATTTGCGGTACATATATGATAAAGCGAATTCCTTTTAATCCAATCTTATAAAATCATGAGCATGGGATCAGCACATTATATTTCGTCTACTAAAAAGAATTAAGCTATTAAAAAATGTATTCTTAATATAAAAATTAAGATTTCGGACTGCTTATTTTACGATATCATATTGCATTTGACGCTGAATAATTACGATATCGATACGGAAATTTTTACGATATGATGTAGCGTGAGTTACGATATATATCGTGTACGTTACGATATAGTTTTCTCAGTGTAGTATATTTAGATTGCTATTCATTCGAAAGATTATATTATATTAAACATTCATGTATGCAGAGAAATGTTTACAGCTAATTTAGCATGGACAGTTTTATTATATTGTACTAAACTCGTGCGCTTAAGGAGTATGCGTTTATAGACAGCAAGAATATTTTGACACAATCTAAGTTGATGCCAGTTTTTATTAGACCGCTTTAAACGGTTTTTATAGTCCCTTGCAAATTCACTAATCTACATTATTGAATTTAAGCCTTTTTAACCACTTCCCACATGTTTTTGAATCAGGGATGCATTTTTCATGGTCACCGAGGCTTCAAAGTGTTCTTCAGATGTGTACTCACGGACTTGGAGCTACATTTAAAAAAAAAGATTATTTTCAATTGTTAGACACACATGTATCAATAATAGTAGTATTTTTATAATATTTTCATAGTATTATTAGCGATATGTGTGTTTCTAACAATTGGAAATAATCGTTTTGTAAAAATGAAGCTCCAAGTCTATGAGTACACATCTGAACAATACTGTAAAGCCTTGGCGATTATGAAAAATGCACCGCCTGATTCAAAAACACGTGGTAAGTGGTTAAAAAGGCATAAATTCAATAATATAGATTAGCGAATTTTCAAGGGACTATAAAAACTACTTAGAAGGGTCTCATTTGTGGCAAAATCACATATAATATACATATTTAAGATATAAAAACTTGCATCAACTTAGATTGTGTCAAGATATTTTTGCTGTCTATAAAATGCACAATGATTTTTACAGAATTTAACTCAGGCTTGACCACTTCAAATGGTTCTATACCCAAAAAGTCAAATTTTACCAGCTTCCGAAACAACGCTCTAAATTTCAAATATGTTAAATATAAGCATATCAGAAAGTTATTTGTGCATTTTGAACTTAAAATCATCAATATAATTTAGTTTTATTAACAGATAACCAATTAAAATTGCGAAAAAGGACAAAATAGGCATCTTTTATCGCGTTCCATGCGCATACAATTTTTTCAAAGACTTTTCTATCACATTTTTTATATTTTTGACACAAAAATAAAAACATTGTATGGTTTACATTTTCAATCTTTTTCTTTATTTTAGTATCCGGCACAACAAAGAACATTTCAAAAACACGTAAAGATGTACTGCTTTTGAACCATATTTTAACTGATTGAGGCTCTTATTTTTCAAATATGAATTTTATGAAAAAATTAAAACATATAAAAGTTTCCAAATGTTAATGTAATAAGTATTATCTTAGAACTGTCTTATCAAAAAAATTAAATCTCATGAGCGCGGAGTATCATGAACATATAAATGAATGTCGAGAAAAATGTATTATAATTTTTATTTTCTATGCTACATAATGTTAATTACTTTATTAAAATTATTATAACTTTATTTAGCTTTAGAGTTATGATATCGATGAGATCTTAAAATATGCATTTGATTATACACTATAATATAATGAAATAAAAGAAAATCGACTTTTTGAGTGATTTTGGGTATAGAACCACCTTAAAGCATATACGGTGTTGTACTGAGGTCTATGTTATAACCTGCGTGAAAATAAAATTGTGGAAATATATTTGAAAAAACATGGATCTACTATGGTCTGGAGACTTGGTGCTAAAGATCATATCCCACAATTTGAAGAAAAAATTTTCTCTGTTTTTGGCGAAGAAAACGATAAATTATGGAAATTTACTTTCAACTTTTTATTTAATGATTATTTTAAACTGCGAGAAAATTGTGGATTATTATCTTATTTTTCATAATTTTATATAATGGATAATAAAAATTAAAACATTTTATAATAAGAAATATTAATATCAATAAAATCAATATTGTAATATAATCAATCGATCAATATTTTTATCATTTCTAATTTTATTTAATTATGTAAAAGAAAAATCATTATTAGCAACATATTTTTGTATAATAATTATTGCTTCGTCATAGAGAAAGCTTTGATATGGTAAAAAAAAAGTTATGCTAAAATCATTACAGAAACATGTTTTGAGACGTTAGGAATAAAAATACATTATTTTTAGAAAATGTCTGTATGGTTGTGTATGCGTGTGTGCGTGCGTGCGTGCGTGCGTGTGTGTATGTGTGCGTGCGTGCGTGTGTGTATGTGTGCGTGCGTGTGTAGATGCGTGCGTGCGTGTGTGTGTTTGTATTTGTGTGTATGTGTGCGTGTGTGTATGTGTTTGTATATGTGTGTGTATGTATGGATGTGTCGATCTGCATTACTCGAAATATTCACGGTCAAAATCAATGGAGACTATGCACATTCTACATATTAAAACTTTACACTGTGCTAATATTCTATACAAAATACAAGACGTAAAATTGTATGCGGTAAATTTGTGCACAACGATTCTCTACACCTAATTAGGATTCTAAATACATCGTTTATAAATCTCCACGCGAAAAAATACTACAGTACAATTTTCTAGACGTAGTTTTCAATGATATTGTGTCAATTGGAAACCCGGACCACCTGTAATTATACCAAAAACTATGGGTAGAAAATTGTTGTGTTGTATTTTTGTGTGTAGAGATTTACAATCGATACATTTCCAATCAAAATTAGGTGTAGAGAATTATTGTATGCAAATTTGCCGTATACAAATTTCCGTGTATAATATCATCAGCGTGTATAGTTTGAATATATAGAGTATGCATAGTCCCAATCAAGTTTCAGGGCTCATTCTGTTATTTTCATTTAAGGAAGTGGGGTTAATTTTTGTTGTTTTATGATGCGTTTTTGTTTTTGAGCGGTTTTTCGATTTTTAAGTTGTAGTTTTTCTAAAAAGTTCTTCTAGATAAGCTGATTCTCTTATTTGGCTATACATGGAAACGTGCTTTTTGTTGAAACGGTGATATTTTGGAAATATAAGATTGAAAAATTAACAAAAAATTGAGGTGATTAGGAATATGGAGAATAATTAGATTCAGTAAAATTTTCCAGACTTTACCCTTTTCTTGTATCGAGAAAGAAATCTTTTGTAAAAAAGAAATAATTTTCTATTTTCAACAATTACTAGACTAAATAAGCAGCATTTTATCTGAAACATTCCAAAAAGGTAACTTTTCACTATCTCTTGGCATGAACAATATTAGTATAATAAGCGTTATCACAGTCATTTTTGATCCGTGCGTAATGCCCTGTCTTCACTGGCAGTTTAATATCGTCTCGCTTTAACTTTCAATATTGAATAACATTTGTGCTGTTTAGAAAAGCAAAACTTGTTCAGTATGCATGAATAGAAAAAATAATTCACTGCGCAATGGAACACTATAAAATTTTCTTGCGATTATCACTGTAATGTTATTTAATATTAAAAGTTAAAGGGATCCTCTATTAAAGTGCCATGATAACGAGACATAATTTATTTAAATTATTTATATTACATTACATTATGTAAGCGGACGTTAGTACGTCGATTTACTAAACATTCTTCTATATGTTACTTATAACCATAAATTTTTACAAGGATTTTCCATCGTAGGTTCCCGAGATATAACCGTTGAATCAAAAAATGACGTATTCCTGTATAGCAAATGGAGGGAAATAATTTATCCAAAATTTCGCGTCGGCAAAGATAGGAAATTGTATGCTCCTTTAAGGAAGTTCGGGTGCTTTAAATCTAGCAATTTTTTTTCTAGGTAGTTAGAACTTATCAGTATCGATATTTGTATATGTGAAAAAAGTGTATAGATTATGAACATTAGAAAATTTTTTTATTAACAATTGTGATGTTGCAGACATAATTGTTGCCAATTGAAAAAAATATTACTAAAAATGCAAAAACTTTTTCGGTCTTCAAACAATTTTAATGTTTGAGATCTTATTATTTTCCTTAAATGTTTTTTTATAAATCGGCCAAAACAAAATTTGAAAATAGGTTTCGTTGGTAAGAAAGAGTTTATAGTTTAAACTGAACTTATATGAATTCACTTAATCCAATTAAACAATTAGCTCATTTTTAACAATCAAAAATTATTTTAAAATTTTGTTTCGGCCGATTGATAAAGAAATATTTGAGAAACATAATAAAATCTCAAACATTAAAATCGTCTGAATACCGAAAAAGTTGACAATAGGGAACTTGCGTAAAAATTTTGTCCTTGTCAGTGTCTGCGATATCGATAGAGACTGTAAGACGACTTTCAAATCCGTATG
Source organism: Gastracanthus pulcherrimus (assembly GCA_949152435.1). Lineage (NCBI taxonomy): Eukaryota > Metazoa > Arthropoda > Insecta > Hymenoptera > Pteromalidae > Gastracanthus > Gastracanthus pulcherrimus. Next base: position 26,028,828 of record OX424574.1, on the reverse strand, counting down.
AATTTTTCAAAAAAATTAAAATTTAAAGAAATTATAGCTTCTTGAAATTTCTTTGTGACGTCACACTGATGTACAATTCAAAAGAGCCAACACAGCAATGTGACGTCACGACCATTTTCATACCGCTGTATCTTCTTTAGTTTTTTATGTATTGCAAAAATTTTAAAAGTTCACAAAGGAAATGTACTATAAACTATCAGAATGTGATATAAAAAAATTTCATGCAAATTTCGACTGTTGATAAATAATAGTATATTATGACACTGTTGTGGGAGATGGTTTTCTACCTTGCTCGAGGGTTTTCGCACGAGCGAAGCGAGTGAGAAAATCGAGCAAGGTAGAAAAACACCTCCCACAACAGTCTCATACGATATTTTATAGCACAACAACCTCAAAATCGACAATAAAGTTGGCATTTTGAGGTTAGTGTGCTATAAAAAATTTTATAGCACTGTGTGACCTAAACCCGCACTTAGGCCACGCTTATCCGTGACCTAAGTGGCGCTTTATTACACAGTGTAATAATGAATTCACATAGGCCACAGATCCGTAGTATACTATAATAAAGACTAAAAACACTCAAAATAAACGTTTTCGTTTATAATAATAGAAAGAAGAAGTAGTAAACCTGGTAAATACGCATGCCAAGTATCAGAGAATAATTATAAATCCTTAAAATAATGCTTCAAATTAAGAGGTTAGTTTAACTGATTGTATATGATAATTTGGCGCGATTTTTGAATATTAAATATGGAATTCAATTTAAAATTCAGTATTAATTTTTTTTTCATTATTAATATTAAAAATTTATTAAAATTTAATTTAAATAATTTCAAGATAGGGTAAATAAATATATTCAAATTAACTGTTAACAATAAACATTTATAATTTTTTCAAAAAACAAAATATCTTATTTATATAAGGTTCTATTTAAACAATGTATAAAGATTGACATTGATTACATAGTCCCACAAAAAAAAATTGTAAGTCCCAAAAAACCTTTTGGGAAATAAGACCTTAACACAAACCTTTTGGGAAATAAGACCTTAACACAAACCCAAGATAGTCAACATTAATCGTCTTGGGACTTACACCGAGAGAGAAACCCGATAATGAAGACAGCTCTGCTGACGGTTCTTTTGAGCTGTGGTTTTAAACATGGATGTTACAACCCTAACGAGTGGAGATTGTTCAATCATCAAAATATTAAAGAGCAGTACAAGAACATGTTTGATTTAGACATGAACATTGATGAATTTGATTGGGTTCCTAAAATCATATGCGCAATATGTAGGAAAATGCTACAGAAAGACAAAAATGGTAAAACTGAAGTAAAAATGAAAGTGCCTACGATATGGAAGGAACCTTTAAGAAAAGAAGACTGTTATTTTTGTAATACGAATTTGCATGGAGTTAATAGTAAAAACAAGTCGCAAATTAATTACGCTAACGTTGTAAGTGTCACGAAACCTATATATGAATCGTCAATTGATAAAAGAGAAGATCCACTGGGTATGTACGCAAGTGGAAGTATGGATCTTGAGGAAAATTTAGAAAGACATGATGAAGATGAAATCTTAGAAGAAGAAATGGAGGAAGGAGATATTATTGCGGAAGAAGAAATAGCGCCTGATGAAGACAATGACGTTGCTAGTACAAGTGATACAAGTGACGAAGAATACATCCCCTACAATACTAAGAAGGAGAAAGGTCCACTTACACAGGAAAAAGTGAATGATCTCATACGCGATTTGGGCCTACCAAAGAATGGGGCGGAGTACTTGGCTTCATGGCTAAAAGAAAATACTAATGAAGCTGGAAAAATTAAAGTTTCTTACTACCGAGACAGAGATAAGAAATATCGTGATTATTTCGCTAAAGATGAAGAATTTTCCTTAGTTTACTGCAAAGATATAGTTGGGTTGATGAATTGCTTTAAACATGGATGTTACAACCCTAACGAGTGGAGATTGTTCATCGATTCGTCAACGAGAAGTTTAAAAGCCGTTCTGTTACACAATACAAATGTTTATTCAGCCATTCCCATAGGATATTCGGTAATACTGAATGAAGAGTACTGTAACATGAAAGTAATATTAGACCGAATAAAATACAATGATCATAAATGGCAAATATGTGGGGATCTTAAAATCATAACAATACTTCTGGGGCAACAATCGGGATTCACAAAATATCCTTGCTATTTATGTGAATGGGATAGTAGGGATAGAAAGAATCATTACATAAAGAGTGTCTGGCCCCTTAGACAAAAGTTCGAACCGGGTTCTAAGAATATAAAAGATAAGCCACTTGTTGATCAATCAAAAATTCTTATACCACCTCTGTACATTAAATTGGGACTTATGAAACAATGGGTAAAATCTTTAGACAAAGTTGGTAGCTGCTTTAAGTATCTGCGAAATCAGTTTCCCAAATTAAGTGATGCTAAAGTAAATGAAGGAATTTTCGATGGCCCTCAGATTCGTAAGATGATAAATGATGAAATTTTTGTTACGAAAATAAATCATACAGAGAGAGAAGCATGGTTATGTTTCAAGGACGTAATTAAAAACTTTCTTGGAAATCATAAGAGCCCAAATTACCAACAAATAGTTTTAAATTTAGTAAATAGTTACAAAAATCAAGGCTGCCTAATGAATCTAAAATTACACTTTTTATATTCGCATGTTTATGAATTTCCAGAAAACCTAGGTGATAACAGCGAAGAGCAGGGAGAGAGATTTCACCAAGATATCAAGGAAATGGAGCGCACGTACCAAGGAAGATGGGACGTAAATATGTTAGCAGATTACTGTTGGTCGTTAAAAAGAGATCTACCATCAACATCGGAGAAGCGGAAGCGTAATCCACTTCGTAGATCATTTGACAATAAAATAGTTCGTTACCATAAAAAAGAGTAATGGGCTTAATATTTTTACGGGTATTTTATTGAATTGCATATACTTCTAACAAATTTAAAGTAAATGAAGGAGCAGCAAACTATGATATAGTTTTAAAGGATACGATTGTACTTGCATATACATTGCTCTTTGCTTTATGGTTTACATTACCTTTTGCATTGTTTCAGTTTATAACTAATTTTTTCACTCTCTTTACGTCCATGACCTTGAACTAACCTTGAACTGACCATAAATATAACCTTATGGGACTATACTGACCCTGGATTCGGATTCAGCGACCCCAAAAACCCCTAAATGTCATGGTTTGACTCTACTTTTTATAAATCTTTCTGATTTGACCTTCAACTGACCTTGACCATGACCTGATAGGGTTGTAATAAGCCCGGATTCAGATACAGCGCCCCAAAAAAACCCAAGATACCATGGTTTTAGTGTATTTTTCATGTATTTCGATAATTTGACCTTCAACTGACCTTGAGAAAGATCTGATTGTTTAATCTGACCCCGGATTCGGATTCAGCGACCCCAAAAACCCCAAGATACCCTGGTTTTAGTATATTTTTCATGTATTTCGATAATTTGACCTTCAACTGACCTTGAGAAAGTTCTGATGGGGTTAAACTGACCCTGGATTCGGATTCAGCGACCCCAAAAACCCCAAGATACCATGGTTTTAGTGTATTTTTCATGTATTTCGATAATTTGACCTTCAACTGACCTTGAGAAAGATCTGATGGGGTTAAACTAACCCTGGATTCGGATTCAGCGATCCCAAAAACATATAAGTACCGTGGTCAAGTTTTTGGGACTTACAATTTTTTTTTGTGGGGCTGGGTTATTTATTAACTAATGAATTTTGGTTAAATAATAATTAGTTTATACGATTGATAATTTCCTTAATTTATTTTTAATGTTTTTTGGATTATATTTTTATTTTTTTTCATGAAGGGGGGGCTACGCCCCCCCCGAACCCCCCCCCCCCGTCTCCACACCCGGCCCACCCCCGCACCCTACACCCTCCCCTATGTCGATGGCGGGTTTATGTCACTCGTGCTACAAAATAGTATACGATACTAGTGACCTAAGTAACCATAATTGCACGGCGCGACGGTATCGCCCTCGCTACGCTCGGGCGCTAACTACGCGCCGTGCAGTTATGGGCTACTTAGGTCACATGTATCGTAATATACTATAATGTCATAATGTACACTTTCTTCGCGTATATAAATATCGACATTGATAAGTTTTACCTACGTATAAAAAAAGAATTGATCGACTTAAACATTTCAAAAACTCTGAAAAACTAAAACTCAAAAATCGAAAAAACGTTAAAAGAACAAAAACGAATCAACCAAATATGTTTCTAACATTTTTTTCAAAAATTGAGGAAGTATAATTTACAAGCATATTATTATCAATTAAATGATCGATTTTCAAATATCGAAAATTAGAAAAATAGTTATAAAACAAGAATAAATCGACAAATCTATAAAATTCTTTTTAATTTCAAATCATCAAATATTAGAAAAAAAATATGTTTGATTGGCCAATACTGACCGCGTATTATCCAATAAATAAGCGATAAAAAATGTTTTGAAAAATATGAATATCATAAAAATAAAAAAAGGCACAAAGCAAAGTTTTGATTGGTCAAAAATTACCGCACAATACCCAAGAAATAAGCAATCAAATAAAAAAAATATAACCTTAAATATCTCGAAAAATAGAATTTCTCATGATCTGATCAAATAACTAAGTCAAGAGATAACGAAAAGCTACCTTTTTGGAAATTTTTGAAGAAATGCAAATATCTTGGTTGTACGTCAAACTTTTATTCACTAAGTAATAGTGTCATTTTTTACCTTGGAATCTGTCCATTGTATCGTATCCGCGTGTTTTTAGATTTTCCAGCAACATAACAGTGTCCTCGTCGGCCTTATCCGGGCTTTCCTTGTTAATCTTCAGTCTTGCTCCATAAAACTTGGGAAATATGTTGATCAAATTTTCCTCCTTCACTCCAGCCTCCCTCTCCAAATCTCGATAGTATTGACTCAATTTTTCGAATACGTAGATCTCCTTGGTGAAGGATGCGCTCGTGTTTAGAATCTGCCTCAGGTACTCTGTGGGGGGTATCATCTTAGCTATGAAGTGCATTTTCTCCTCTGCTAAATTCTTCTTTCTCTTTATTAGTGCCTCGACCTTGAGCATCGTGCTTCCGTAATTTTCGCCAGCCGGCAGCAACATCGACGTTTTGTAACCGATGACCACGACATCGCTGCTGATAGTCTCGACGAGGAGACTTTGCAGGTCACGAAGGGCGACTACGGTCACGTCCGCATTTTTCGATGTGGTGTCGTTCGTAGACATTTTGTCAAAATTAATAAAGAACTATTTAATTTTACATTCAAACTTGCACATAACATATACTGTTCGTGTTCAAGAACGAGTATTCAAATAGCAGTCGACTTGATTCTGTTTCGGTCGAGAGTGAGAACTGGCAAAAGTGATCCGTTTTCGTCTAACATAATATGTTATCCGTATCAGATAACGTAATCATCTACCCGATTCTACAGAATTTTAACACCACCAGTGCTTTATTTTAGAAGCTTTATACGCTCGTATTATTCGGTAGCAATTCACGTATTGGTGGTCGCGAGTCTGCGTCCGATTTTCAGTCAATCATTCAAACCTGTTACGCGATAAGCATGAGTGCCGTTGTAACGTTATACGTAATTTATAAATGGCAGGCATTTGAGGGAATCAACGCGCGTGCGTGGATATGTATATATATATATATATATATATCCTTTATGATCGCTGTCATCACCGATCGCCGTAACTATTGCACAACATCGGAAATGTAGCTGGCTTTTTGTCGCGCTTATTAATTTTATTAATGTAATACTCGGAATGGTGCAAGGGTATTTACTCAGTTGGTTTAATTGATTGAGCCAGAAAGAATATAATATCTGCGCTGCCTATAACAGTTTTACTGGTCTACAATCAAGAGCGTACGGGTTATAGTGAAAATCTCACTCCAATGAATGTTAATTTCGCTTATAATCAGCGACCTAAGAAACTCTTTTGAAATATCACCAGGTACGAAAGTACTAATCGAGCTTCTTCAGTAAATCTATAGGTATAGTTAGAGGAACATAGTTAGATGTACCTACTCCAAGTACTTTGGTACCTAGCCCAAGTTTTGTACAGACGTTTGATATATTCCTTTTATAATCTTATTTTAAAATTTTAAAACTTTTTCATTTTCAAGACATAAAATTTATTACTTCTTGATCTTTAAGTTGATCTTAAACTCCCCTTCCCCGTTATTGGCAAATACGGGGAACAACATTTCTCATTTAATTTTCATTTTTGATCCTCATAACATCCTATTTCTCGTAGATCAATTTTAATATTGTCTTTCCACCTTCGTATCGATCTACCTAGGGGTCTTGCACCTGTCGGTTTCTCTACAAGCACTCCAAGTGTCACCCTTTCGTTTCTCATCCTAGCTACATGCCCAGCCCATCCTAGTCTTCGAGATTTATTCACTCTGTTAATGTTTGGCTTCCCGTATAGCTCGTGTATTTCTTGGTTACGGAAAATTCTCCATTCTCTAGTAATCTCATCAATTTTGCCCCCAAGTATCGTTTTAAGCATTCTATTCTTAAACACTCTAAATCTATTTTCTTCCCGTTTGAAAATCTTGGGACTTTGATTCAAAGTGTTTCAAGCGTTAATGTAACTTTCATAGATTTGGGGTATGCTATATTAATGCTATTATATACTGGCAGTACCAATATGATACATTTCATTTATAAATATGTTTTTAGTAGATAAACAGATTATACGTTAATTTATTAAAATTATTTTATTAAAAAATCTACAGATAAGAAATAAAGTGAGAAAATGTATTAAATTTTCAGACGATTTTGCACCTCATTTGGCAGTTGAACGCACCTGAATTTTTTTGTAGTGACCTAGAAAAATAGCAATTTTTTTATTACAATTTTATATACACTGATACATTTCATATAAACTAATTTCTATGTAAATTATTTTTAGCGAAGAACGGCGAGGTTGAAGATGTCAAAATTATCCATTTTCAGTTAGCAAAGTTTGGTAGACCACTAAAGAAACTTCTTGGATGGATATGTGGTTTTATTACCCTATCTTATAGCGATTAAGAACGAAAGTTGACGATTAAAGAAATACACGAGGACATCGACATATAGGCAACCTGAAGGGGCAGCTAATGACAAATAAAGGTAGCAGTTTGTACATCGAGCGCTCATGGAAAATTGTTTCTAAATTCATTGTGAAGGGACCGGTATAAAGATAATTATCCAATTCGGCATTTCCTGAAACAAAAAATGTTTTTTGCCCACTAGATCAGCCTGAGAAGACAAAACAGTTTTTTTGTTTACCTACGGTTGGAAAACGGCTATATTTAGTTCCGCTTCATAAGCATAAAAAATGCGTAATCCAAATATGTGTTACATAAATACATATCATTATTTTCAAAAGATAAATATTTTGTTATGTTCGTCTACCTTTATTAGGTTAACCTTGGATATTACCGCATTCATTCATTAGTCTCCATTAATATATAATAATTAAAAAATATGATGTCATATAAAAGACATTAAGTCGAAAAAGTTGACTACTGCCTAAAGGTACAAATTATGCAACAGTAGATATTGCTTCCTTCTAAAGGAAACTTTGTAATGGTAAAAAAAAGTTTTCTTGAAAACATGTAGAAATGTTTTGGGCCATTTGGAATCAAAATACACAATACAATATTTTTAGAAAATGTCCGTATAGATGTGTATGTGTGTGTGTCACCATATCTCGATTAATCCACGGTTAAATGTAATGTGTCAGAATCATTTTTTCTGTTTTTCAAAAGAAGGCGGCTCCAAAATAATTTTTTCTTTATTTCGATAAGTTTTTGTTTTCTTATCGGTTTTTCGATTTTTGTTTTTTAGTTTTTCGGTTTTTTAACACCTTAGAAGTAATATCATTGATTTAGTGATAATGGATTTGAAAGAGCTATAAATTAACTATCTTTTTCGACCCGAAATTTTTTATAAGCTATTTCCCGTTTTCTTTTATACACGGAAATGTCATGTTTTTTTAAACGGTTATATATCGGAAATATATGATGGAAACATATTGAAAAAATTTGAGATAATCATTAACATAGAGTACAATATTCAATAAGCTTTTAAAGCCATTTTATTTCTCGTTTGCCGAGAAAAAAATCATTATGTAAAAAGAATCGATTTTCTATTTCGAACGATAACTTGAGTAAAACGGCATTATTCTTTTTCAAAATTTCCAGAAAGGTAGCTTTTAACTATCTCTTGATAAGGTATTTGCCCAGATCACGAAGAGTTTTATTTTTCAAGACATTTGAGATTATGGTTTTTTACAAACTTTCTTTGATCGCTTACATCTCGAGAACGGCGCCGTCAGTTTATGCCAACTGGGACTCATTTTTTTCATTTTTTAATCACAATTAAGAATTAAAAAGATATTTTAAGATTTATCGACTCGTTTTGGTTTATAACCATTTTTATATTTTACGTTATTCTGAAATCAATGAGATAAATTAATTTGGTATGTAGAAATAAAATGATCACTTCAGTGTAAATGCATTTGAAAGAGAATAAAATTATCTATCTTCCCCGGCACGATTTTTTTTATAAGCCATTTTCCTTCTTTTGTTATACAAGAAAACGTATTTTTTTAACGGCGATATTTTGGATACATATGATGAAAAATCTTTATAAATAAATTAAGATGGAAAAGGTTTCTACTATCTCTTGGTAGTCTTGGCTGAGCTCTTTAACCAGAATATGAAATCTTTTATTTTTCAAGATATTTAAGGTTAAATTTTGGCATTTACTTTTGATTGCCTATTTCTTTGGTATTACACAGTAAATGTTTACAAATCGTTAATTTGTTTGTGTTTGATAAAATGAAATATTTTTTTTAAATTTATCGACTCGTTTTTGTTTTATAGTGATTTGTCATTAATGATAAAAACACACCTTTTTAGATATAAATAAGAAAGAAATAGGGAAATTTAAGAAAAAGTATTAGAATAAAGAAATTCACATTGGAACAATTTATTTAGTTTGAAGAAGCTAAGTGCCAATGAATTGGAAGCAGTTTATTTTGCTTCCTCAAAGAGGAAGCCTTGTGATATTAAAAAAATGTTTGCTAAGAACATGGTAGAAACATGTTTTGAGAGTTAAGAAATAAAAGTACACTATTTTTAGAAAATATTTGTATGGATGAGTGTGTGTGTGTGTGTGTGTGTAGGGGTGGATGGGGTATTGCCGGTCACCTAAGCAAGAATACATATTATTCACGTTCTAAAATAGTTTTTCATAAAGTGTAAATGATTAGGATAAAGTTAAAGTTATTTACTTTAAATATTTCTAATCAGTTTCGTTTATAATTAAAACGTATCAAAGATATAAAACCAAATAAAAACAATAGATTTGGCTGGAATTGCTCTGAAGCATGAGGTAATACCGGTCAGCCTTTGTACAATCGCAGTCACTATTAAAACATTACTTATATAGGTAAAACGTTTGTTTTAATTAATTATTTGAGCCTCAATATGACCAATCACACTATTATTTGTAGTTTAACAATGAAATATGTAGTCCAAAAGACACTGTTAAACAAGAAACACTTAAGCAAAGATGAACTATCAGAGAGCGCAAAACAACGCTTTACTAACCTCGTGTTTGATGGGAGCGTCCATATGAATAACATGGTGACCGGGATTGCCTCAATTCTGCTTAATGATTTAAATAGAAATTATAAGAAAATCAAACACTTTATTTGATTTCTTCTTTACTAATTCATATTGTTAGAGTGTTCAATTTGGTAAAGTAGCATGAAGAAACTGTATAAAGTTTAAATAGTATGCTTAAAAGCTTAGCTTATAGATCAGATTTCTTATAAGAAATGAACGCCTAAACATTATTTGCGCATAATTAACTAATAAACCAGAACAAAATGCTGTTTGAACATCAGATTGATAGCATGTTATGTTCCGTATGATATACTATTGGAATTATTATGTACAAATGTTTAAATTATTAAATATAAGGATGACCAGAATTGACAAGTGACCGGTATACCCCGTTCTCCCCTATGTATGTGTGTGTGCGTGAGCTCATTTTTTTTTATTTTTCGTTAAGGACGGCGGCTCAAAAAATATATTTTTTTATTTTTGGTGCGTTTTTGCTTTTTAGCGGTTTTTCGATTTTTGTTTTTTAGTTTTTTGCATTTTTTGATACCATAGAAATAATATTATCAATTGAGTGATAATGCATTTGAAAGATAATGCATTTGAAAGATCTTTTCCCACTCGAAATTTTGAATAAGCTATTTCCCTTGTTTTACCTGGTAGAAAATTAATCTAGAACTATGTAGATCTATCTAGTTTGCCAAGGAAATAATCGAGGGCCTCGATAAAACTAGATAATTTTCTACCAGGGTTGTTATTCACGAAATCGTCTCTTTTTCGGTTATAACTATAAAACGGTTATATCTACGAAATCTAAAAATGAAAATTTAGAAGAGAGATTAGGAATATGGAGAAGAATATTCTGCAATATTTTTGAGGTTCTATCTTTTATTTCGAAGGGAAAAAAATCTTTTTTTTTTAATAATTGATTTTTATTCAGTTGCGAATAATGGAGTATATCGGCAGCATTTGATCTGAAACTTTCCAAAACGGTAGCTGTTTAGTATCTCTTGAACGAGTTATTTTCCTAAATTACAACGACCTTTATATTTCAAGGTATTTGAGGTTATGTATTTTTTGAAAATTTTTTGATCGCTTATATCTTGTGACGTCCAATAGACTACAATAAGACTAAAGCCACAAGCTTCCAAACGCGCCTTTTATTTTGGCATATGCCTTCGCACAATAGTCAGGGTCTCTTAAGTATTTCGTATGTAATTAATTTCTATTGTCTTGAACCCTTACTAATATTGATATTATAAAGCATTTCATATGTTGCTAAACATATGGGGATTCTTGACCTTACTTCAATTCTTAGGAATGACTTCTCTTTTAGGAAATCGATTGATATTACTGGAATTTTATTAAATTACTACCTTCAGATACGCAGATTAAGATAACCGCGAGGTTCAAAAGTAGTTTTATTTAGTAGTATATACTGTACGTGATTAAATATTAATCTCGAGGCATATATCTATAAACATTACTTTAGTATGCTTTACGCTTTCATATAATGATGGCGAGGTGCATTACAAAGCATGTTGTTCTATAATTCTGAGGTACGTAAGCTAAAATAGCCCGCGAGGTTCAGAATAAGTTTTATTAGTGGGATATACTGTACGCGATTAAATATTAATCTCGAGACGTATATCAATAAACATTACTTTAGTATGCTTTACCCTTTCATATCATTATAAATATGATATGAAATATCATATTTCATAAACATATTTTATGATGGCAAGTTGCATTACTAAGCATGTTGTTCTATAATTCTGAGGTACGTAAGCTAAAATAGCCCGCGAGGTTCAGAATAAGTTTTATTAGTGGGATATACTGTAGACGATTAAATATTAATCTCGAGGCGTATATCAATAAACATTACTTTAGTATGCTTTACCCTTTCATATAATGATGGCAAGATGCATTACTAAGCATGTTGTTCTATAATTCTGAGGTACGTAAGCTAAAATAGCCCGCGAGGTTCAGAATATATAGAAATCACAGGTATGCTATACGTTACTAGATACTAACGGAGAAGTGCATTACCATGTAATGTATTACGTTCGATTTTATGTATATATATTAGGTAATTGTATTAAATTTGAATCTTTTATTAGTAAATCTGTTTATTAAAAGTATTTTATACAAGAAATAGCTTAAAATAATCGATACAAAATTGTAAATAAAATATAATTACTTTTCGGATGTTTATTTTGAAGTTATGTTGTTTAAGACAAAATCGTTAAATAGTTTATTTTGAGTTTTGGGTATTTTAACCCGTAGTATTTATTTCGAGTCTTGGGTATTTAGCCCGTAATATTTATTTTGTCTTGGGTATTTTAACCCGAAATATTTATTAATAAAATAAAAGAGCGAGCTAAGTCTTTCTACTATTTTGTCTTGTACATGCCTTGCTTTACCTGAACAGATACTGCTCTGGAGGCGCTTCGGCGAGTAAGACGTTTTTACTCTTACTTCAGCACAAACTTTGCTTTACCTGAACAGATATTGCTCTGGAGGCGCTTCGGCGAGTGAGAGTTCGAGTTTAGAGTTCGACACAAGCTTTGCTTTACAGGAACAGATACTGCAAATCAGCAAATCACCGAAACTTTTAACATTTAGGATATTCACTTTCATTAACGTTTTATAAGAAAATTATTAACTTTTTAGTATTTTGTGCAGAAATATACTATTTCTATAAGTTTAGAGATATATTTCTTTAGCTACCCGGCTAAAAAAGATTTTTTATATAATCATATATTATTATATATGAAATTTTTGTATGATGATATACAATCATATATCGACGCTCCGTACCAAGACTAGCACAACTCAGAATTCTCAAAAAACAACAGTTTTAATCAAAATCCTCCTACGAAACTAGGAGTTTTCAGGTTCTTGAACAAAAACTATCACCTTTTCAAAGGTTCTGAAAAAAAAATTTGTATTTATTAGAGGATCTAAAAAGTGCTAGTTTTATAAGAGGTCTTGGAAAAGAACTAGCTGTTTTTGAGAATTCTGAGCTGTGCTAGTCTTCGTACGGAGCGTCGATATAATCATGTATGATCATATATGATCATATACGATCATAATATATGCACATATCTGAATTTTGGCTTTAAAAACATTTTAAAAAGGTTGTATCAAAAGATCTTTTAACGTTTAAATGAATAAGTTAAACAAACGTCTTTATAACGTGTTAAAAAGGTGCGAAATGTCCGCAATTTCGTTCAGTAGGCTAAATTATTAACCATTTAAAAAACGTTTTCAATTTTTTCAAATAATTATACATACGACGTTTCATATGAATTTACTTGGAATTTACTTGGCAGTCCTTTACAGCACGGTCTGTATTAACGCTCGAGCGTAGCGTGGGTGCTGAACGCCGTGCTATGAAGGACGACTTTTGACACAAGTATCGTATATTATTATATAGCACTGCTTGCCTTAATCCGCTGTCACGCCTAGCCGTGCTTTAAGTAGACCAGTATTGCACCGTGAGGTTAGCGTCCGAGCGTAGCGAGGGCGATAAGAACGGTGCAATAATGGACTACTTAAATCACGGATAGGTGTGACTTAAGTGCGGATTTATGCCACACAGTGCTATAAAGTAATAAATATATCTTTTTTATTATATTATAGATTGAAAATATTGGGCTGACTATTAAATATTTATTAATGTCATTAATAAAAGTCAATGTTTCGGTCATTTAGATTTTATTTATGGACAACTTTTTAGAGTTGGAGCGATCATTAATAAAAATCGATAACTTTTTACATTTTAAAGAGTTACCTTTTGAACTCGTTTTTATGCTTAAATTTTTTTTCAATACTAATACAAGGTGCCTGCTTCTGGCTGGAAAGAAAATTCCCGCTATTTTCCCGCTTCTTCCCGTTGATATATATATATATATATATATAGAAAATCTGGGGCCACCGATCAAATTATAGAAAAAACTAAACTTAAAAAATCATTTTTAATACGTAAAATTATGGAAAAGAGCTGTTGCTCGCATTTCAGTATATTCCCAGCCGCATAACACCTACGGTCCGACCCGCTTTCTGACGCTCCACTGACGCCTGCCGACTAACTACTGTGCCGCGAAACTTACACACACACGCTCTCTCTCTCTCTCTCTCTCTCTCTCTCTCTCTCTCTCTCTCTCTCTCTCTCTCTCTCTCTCTCTCTCTCTCTCTCTCTCTCTTTCCCTCTCTCTCGCGGACGTATTATCTACGAATAACTCACTCAGTCAACATATCTATAGCCACGCGTGATTATTTCCAAGCCATCTTTAGAATAATCTCGTTAATCATCGGATTAGCGACGTACAGAACTAGAACGCCGACAAATTGACTATGTTACAGTCAAATATTGAAAATAAGCGAGCCTTGGTCGGCTATTCTTTTCGCCTTCTTCTGCTTATTTTAAAACGGCCTTATCGTACTGCCACATGCAGATGTGACTTAGAGGACGCCGAATATCTCTGTCCTTGTCTACTTGAGTTTTCATTTATAATTTTTATAGCACACTAACCTCAAAATGCCAACTTTATTGTCGATTTTGAGGTTGTTGTGCTATAAAATATCGTATGAGACTGTTGTGGGAGGTGTTTTTCTACCTTGCTCGATTTTCTCACTCGCTTCGCTCGTGCGAAAACCCTCGAGCAAGGTAGAAAACCATCTCCCACAACAGTGTCATAATATACAATAAGAGAAAGCATTATTTGAAAAAATAAGGATTGTCCCCACTTTGCTTTACAATAATCTAAACATATGTCCAAGTCGATTTTATATGATTTTTTTGTTTTCAAGAAAATTTTCATAAACCGTGAGGGCTAAATTAGTGAAAATTAACCTTTACATGTTAAGTTTGTCAACGTTTTCTCGAAATCAAATCAATAATATGAACCAGCTTTGACATATGTTTAGATTACTGTAAAACGAAGCGGAGACAACTCTTATTTTTTCAAAAAATGATTTTTCTTAAAATTATGATTGAAAACTCAATTAGACCAGGACAGATACATTCGGCGTTCCCTTCGACAAGACGAGATTTAAGTAAACCCGACAAATAAAAATATCTATTGGAAGAGTACAATTATCATCAATTTGAGGGGGTTTGACCTATTTACCTACCCCCTAAGGTTACTGACACAGCAAAGACTGTTCGAAGCCATAATCCACTGTCCACAAGATTCTAAGGCAAACTAGTGATAATGTGGTTGGAAACTCATAGATGTTACTTTTCAATGGGGTAAATTTCTTTTATTTATTTGTATAAATACAGAATTCAACTGCAGTAATACACACCATGTCTATGCTTGTATTACTGCGGGTCCTAATCTGTCAATTGTATACACAGTAATCAGCGCGCAGTAAATATTTGCCGATCTGAAGTAATATAAACTAGCTACAGTGAGTGTTACTAAGGCATTTATTAAAATAATACACGTTCTGGAACCTTTCTTTTTTTATGAATCGATTCTTGAAATGGCTAGATTTGATCTAGAAAAAGAATCACATCTAAACCTGACCAAAAACTCCGCAGTAATACTCACACTTACTTAACATTAGTTTTCATATGAATTAGGGAAATTAAGTTTCAAGTCGTATGAACAGTTTTGCATAAGTATGTATGATCAAATAATTGAAATCAATTAAAAAGTTAATTGAAAAATTAATAATATGTAAACATGAATAAGTAATTTCCAACTTTAAATATAACCTCTCATTCATATGAAAACTAATGTATTGAAAAGTAACATCCATGAGTTTCCAGACATATGATCGCTTGTTTACTTTGGAATCGCGTGGACAGTCAATTGCGTCTTCGACGCAGTCTTTGTTCTGTCACTTACTTCAGGGGGAGGTGAATAGATCTTACCCTCCTCAAATTGAAGGTAATTGTACTATTTTCAAGAAAATTTGTATTTTTATATAAAATTATTTGCACGTTGCTAATAGTTATTTTCATTTTTCGGTTTTAAATGTATCTTGTCCCCTTCAGTCACATCTGCATGTGACAGTATATTTTAAAAGGCCATTTTAAAATAAGAAGAAGAAAAATAACCGACCAAAGCTCATTTGCGACCTTGCGTAACGATTTGCGCTCCTAAGTTGCTGGCATCGTACGGTTTCCCATTTTGCTACATACATTTCTTCGTAACCTTAAATCGAGCGTAACTTTCGATCAAATATCCTCAAAGATGCTCCGACCACGCAAATTAAAGGTCTTAATGTCAGCTTTCTTTTACACAAATGTAGAATTATCAGTACTGTATAATAAGTAACGTAAATTACGTCAGACTTTAATAGTATTAAACTTAGTATAAAACTTAGTATGAAACTTTAATAGTATAAAACTTAGTATGAAACATTAATAGTATAAAACTTAGTATAAAACTTAGTATAAAACTTAGTATAAAACTTAGTATAAAATTTTAATAGTATAAAACTTAGTATAAAACATTAATAGTATCAAACTTAGTATAAAACTTAGAATAAAACTTAGTATAAAACATTAATAGTATAAAATTTAGTATAAAACTTAGTATAAAACATTAATAGTATCAAACTTAGTATAAAACTTAGTATAAAAGTTAATATAAAACTTATTATAAAACATTTTTCCTGAAAGTTAGAGCTTAAACAGTTGTAATATAACAAAGTTACAGTGTAGCCAACTTGACGAATTCCGAAAAAGTATCTATTTTTCAGAGGCTGTAACTTTGGTTATGCAAAACGGTTTTGAACGTACCAAAAAATGAATTAAACGTCTTTACGAGACAAAAAAGGGTGGGTTTACATTTAGCTCCGTAGAGGTTGAAAATTGAGCAATTATGGGGTTCTAATAATTTTTTTCTTAAAGTTGGTAAAAAGACGAAAAATACTTGTTTTGCCACATTTAAAATGGTAATGATAGGATTAATAATCTATAAATTTTTTTTTAAATGCTGTTTTATGGTCATTTTGAAAGTTAAAAATACTCTGGTAGGCCGTACTTTCATATAAAAAATCGGTGGTTCATATGGCAGACCCTGTTATTTAAAAAAGTTCAGAAATGACCCTTATATATATATATATATATATATATATATATATATATATATATATATATATATATATATATTTATATATATATTTATATAGTGTCATATATAGTTATATAACACTATATAAAAATCATATACAGTTATATATATATATATATATATATATATATATATATATATATATATATATATATATAACTGTATATGATTTTTATATAGTGTTATATAACTATATATGACTCATTTTTACCCGGGATTACACTATGTTTAAAAAAAACTATAATCAATTCGTCTAAATTTCAATATATATTAACTATTAATCAAAAAACGAATAAATTAATTATTATAACTAATGTATTAAATCCATGTTCATTTCATACTGGGGTAGTCGATTAGTTTGCAGGAAGCTACGTGTCAATGAATTGGCATGGGTTAAATGTTTGCCTTACTTATTGCTTCCCCCTAGAGGAAGCTTTGTAATATTTAAAAAAGTTTTCTTAATAACATGTTAGAAACATATTTTGAACCATTTGCTTCATCAAACTAAATAAATTGTTTCAATATACTTTTCTTTATTTTAATACATTAATTTTAAATTTATATATTTCTAATTAATAGCTCAAAAAGATGTGTTTTTTTTATAATTAATTTATTAATCAATTAATCAATTTATTTTAAAGATTTTCCATCATATGTTTCGTTTGTGTATTGTTGTGTCATTTGTTTCAGAAATATCGTTTAAACAAAAAATTACGTTTCCAGTATAACAAGAGATGGGAGATAGGTTAATAAAAGTTTTGTGTCAGAGACGATAGGGAATTTTGTGCTCTATCAAATGCATTTATACTGAAGCGATAGATTTATTTCTAACATACTCAAATAATTTACATCATCGATTTCAAAATATCGTAAAACAGAGATATCGTTATAAAACAAATATGAGTCGATGAATCTTCAAATTTCTTCTCAATTCAGAATCTTCATTGAAAAAGAAAATAGATCCCCAGTTGGCGAAAAGTGACCGTGCCGTTCTCGAGATATAAGCAATCAAAAGAAAATTGGAAAAAAAACATAACCTCAAATATCTTGAAAAATAAAAGTCCTCAGGATTTGGGCAAAGAACTCAGCCAAGAGATAGTTAGAAGCAGAGCTGTGTGTAATCGACCGCAAAATTTATTCGATTCACAAGTTAATTCGAGAAAATTCAATCGCGATTCAAAATCACGATTTATTTAAATCGAGTTTTGAATCGCGATTCAATTTTTCGATTCAAATGAATCGAGATTTTGAATCGTGATTCATTTTTCCCAATTCATGCATGAATTGAGATTCAAATTTTCCTGATTCAAATGAATCGAGATTTTGAATCTTTACTCAATTGTTCGATTCAAGATTTTATGGTCCCCTTACACAAATTGAGCTATCAATGTTTAGGCCCCCTAAACGCGTGGTATCATCCGGACTGAACCCCATGCTTGGGGGGGCTAAACGCTTTTAGGGCCCATTTTATACAAATCAGGCTATCATAGTGTTTAAACTTTGTGTAAAGTAGGTCGTAAAAATGTTTAAGTCCCCTAAACATGGGGTACCATCCAGATGATACGATACGTTAAAGGGGGCCTAAACACTATGATAGCCCGATTTGTGTTAAAAAGCACTTGAAATATGAATCAAAAAATGGAATTGCGATTCAAGTTCTCGATTGATTTGAATCGAAAAATTGAATGGCGATTGAAAATCTCTATTCACTTGAATCGAAAAAATTGAATCGCGATTCCATCCTTGAATTGAATCGAAACATTTAAATTGCGATTCAAAATCTGAATTCAAATGAATCGAAAATATTTGTATCGCGATTCACCTTTAAATCGATAAATTTGAATCGCGATTCAAAATCCCGATTCTAATGCGTTGGGAAATTGAATCGCGATTCAAAATCCCGATTCACTTAAATCGACAATATTGAATCGCGATTCTATCCTTGAATTGATTCGAAAATATTTGTATCGCGATTCACCTTTGAATCGATAAATTTGAATCGCGATTCAAAATCCCGATTCAAATGCGATGGGAAATTGAACCGAACTCAAATGAATCGGATTTCAAATTTCGATTCTGATGAATCGGAAATGAATTGCGGCCACTCGATTTACACAAACGCACAGCACTGGTTATTTTTTTATTTTTTTTTTTTTTATTTAACGTCGCCATGTTTGTGCTCCCATGTGGTGCTAATCGACGACGGGGGTCTGCGATGTGTTTGTAAACAAAGCACATGTAATTTTTACAGAGGTGCTTGTATCAATCGGCAGAGACTAGGATTCGAACCCGGGTCACCGGCGTGGGAATCCGACACTCTACCGACTGAGCCGCCGCAGGCCCCCACAGCACTGGTTAGAAGCTACCTTTTTGAAAATTTTCTGTAGGAATAATGCCGTTTTACTCAATTTATCGTACGACATAGAAAATCTTTTTTTTTACAATTGGATTTTCTTCTCGGAAGCAGAAAAGTATTGAGCATCAAAAATTTTACTGAATATTCCACTCGATATTACTAATAACCAGAAATTTTTTCAATTAGTTTCACTTATATTTTTTCGAAATATAATCATTTTAAAAAGATATTACGTCTTGTGTATAGTAAAAGAAGGGAATTGCAGTATCAAAAATTTCGGGTGAGAAAAGATAGGTAATTTTGTGCTCTTTTAAATGCTTTGTCACTGAACTGATGATATTATTTCTAAAGTATTCAAAAACCTGAGAAACTAAAACTAAAAATCAAAATACCGCAAAGAAACATAAACACATCGAAAAATATATTTTAGTGCCCCCTTTATTTTCAAAAACCAAAAAAAATGAGCCGAGCAACATTAATTTTTACCGTGGATTACTCGAGATATAGAGGGATATACACACACGAAACATATGATGGAAAATCTTTAAAATAAATTGAGCTGAAAAAGCTAGCTTCCCACTATCTCTTAGCTGAACTCTTTGCCTAGATTATCAGATCCTTTATCTTTCAAGGTCTTTATGGTTATATTTTCTTTAATTTTGATTGCTTATATCTCGAGAATGTCGCAGTCATTTTTTATTAAACAAATGATTTTTTTTTTATTTTTTGATGTACATACCAAAGTAGACAAAAAATAAAGATCCCTCTATTCGTTTCTGTTTTATAACTATTTTTCTATTTTACGATATTTTTAAATCTATAATACAATTTATGATCATAAGCTCATATTTTTTTGTAATTTATATTCTAACAAACAATTAATAATAAAAAAACACCTTTTTGAGCTAAGGAGGGTCTTTCGCTAGATATAAGTATAAAACAAAAAAATTATATGATAGCTTATGAAGGTCCTATGATGTAACTTATGAAATGTACTTAGCAATGGTCCATAAGTGCATGAAAAGAAAATTGTTTCAAAAAGTACCTAGTACCTTCTGGTTTTCCTACTAGTACTCTAAGTGTTGTCCCATCATTTTCCATCCTCGCTATATGCCCAGACCATCTCAGTTTTCGAGATTTTATAACTCTAGTAATATCCGCTTTTCCGTATAACTCGTTTATTTCCGTATTGTGTGAGATTCTCAATTCTCCGGTTAACTCATCAATTTTGCCTCTAAATATCCATCTCATAACTCTGCTCTCAAATACTCTGAACCTATTCACCTCCCGCTTAGTTAGTGCCCATGTTTCGCATCCGTATAGGACTACTCGCATAATAATTTCCCTATATATCTCTAATTTTGTCTTCCGAGAGTGTACTCGTGTCTCATTTTTGGAGTCAATTATAGTGCTGAGGTATTTAAATTATTCTACTATTTTAAAGGTTTTGTCTAACACCTTCAAGTCGCTATACTCATTCACGGGTGCCATTCTGTCAGTGACCATGTATTCCGTTTTCTTTTCGTTAATTTCTAGACCTATTTCTTTTGCCGTTTTTATTAGTATTTTAACGTTTTTTATTATGGTTTCCCTGTTCTGTCCTATTATATCCATATCGTCTGCATAGGCTAGCAATTGCGTTAAGAAACCGTTCAGTATTACTCCTTCCCCGCTTTCTTTACGGCCCTGACAACGTATTCTAATTCCGTTTTCTTTTCGTTAATTTTTAGACCTATTTCTTTTGCCGCTTTTATTAGTATTTTAATGTTTTTCATTATGGTTTCCCTGTTCTGTCCTATTATATCTATATCGTCTGTATAGGCTAGCAATTGCGTTAAGAAACCGTTCAGTATTACTCATTCCCCGCTTTCTTTACGGCCCTGACAACGTATTCTAGTACTAGGTTAAACAGAAGTGTTGATAGCGCATCCCCTTGTTTTAATCCATTGTGGATTTCGAAAGGTTCTGATAGGCAATTTCCTGCGTGAATTATACCCGTGCTATTGTCTAGGCACATTTTTATTACATTAACTAGTGTTTTTCGGATCCCTAGTAGTATTAAGACGTGGTACATTTTAGCCCTTATAATCCAGTCGCATGCTTTTTTAAAATCAATAAATAGTTGTTGTACCGTTTTGCTATATTCCCATTTCTTTTCTAAGAGTTGCGTAACTGTGAACATCTGGTCGTTACTCCACCTATTTCGGCGAAATTCACACTGATAATCCCCAAGGATTTCTTCCGCGAGAGGAGTGAGTCTCGCTAGTAGTACGTTGGACAATATCTTATAACATGTACGTACCAGAGAAATCCCCCTGTAATTATTACAATTGGTTTTATCCCCTTTCTTGTGAATCGGGATTATGATTGAGGCTCTCTATTCCCTAGGCATAATTTCCCTTCTCCATGTTGTACGTATAAGAGTGTAAATTATTTCAATAAGTGGTCTTCCCCCCTCTTTAAATAGTTCCGCTCGTAATTGATCTACTCCCGGAGATCTGTTATTTTTCAGCTTTTTGGTTGCCGCGTATATTTCATCAAAGGTGGGTTGCTCGATGTGTGGTTCAGCAGTGTGAATTTCACTGAAGTCCGACAAGAATTGTTGCTCGTGTACATTTAGGAGCTCATCTAAGTAGCTTCTCTACCTGCTTAGTATCCCTGCTGTATCGGTCATATTTTTCCGTTTCTCATAAAAATAGATATTTAATAAATTATACCTAGTCATTTTAAGTTTCCGTATTTTGGATGTACATATAATAGATATACTCTAATGTTATATAGCGTGTTACACAAATTCTATACCAAGGTGATGTCACGCAAACTTTAACTTTCTGTATGTACTTAAATTTTTGAAAACTTGAAACTAATACGATCTTATTTGCATAAACTGTTAAAATATCAAATAAGAAAATCCATGCAAAGTTAGAATTGAAAAATATATAGGTAAATCTTTTGAAAAGATGTGACGTCAAAGGCCCTTTAAGAAGCTATAACTTTTATTTTAATTTTCTATTCCCAATACGAAAAGAAGTTTTTAATTTAATCAAATGATATGTTCCATTCAAATTTTACAGCTTTTTTGTAGTTAAAAATGTGCTTTATTCTTTTTCCTTTCTAGTACATATTAAAGAGGTTTCAATCGGTTTAAGGTGGTCCTATAGTAAATTTTGAAAAATTTGCTAGTTACATGATAACATTTTTTTAAATTGGTGGTTATATTTGTTACCTAGAAAGAAATTCTTTTGTAAATTTTCATAAATTTTTAAACAATTTACCCATAATTATGTAGGAAAAACTATCAATTTTCAATTCTGTCCTTACGCATAGGAATGCAAGTATAGCATTTGAAAAAAATTATGTAATATCTAACTCCAAATTTTTAAAAACATAATTATAATGAATAATAAAATTATATTGAATTTTCATTGTAAAAATAACCTAAGAAAGCGACATTTTTAACTCTATTCATGCGTAACGCTTTTTAAATAATTTTTTATTTCTAATTAGAGTTCATGGTTGTATTGCGAATAAATTGAATACGATATCCTTAAAGTTTCAGATTAATTAATTGTAATCATATACGCATTAGACTTGCTGAACATTGGAAAACCATAAATGGAGAAAACCGCACTTTTGTAAAAGGAAGAAATAATTTTCGAACGATTTTAAAACAATTTTTCTATCGCAGAATATCGATCAAAATTTTTTTTAATAATATCTTTGTTTTCTGAAGTTTGTCTGCATAGTGTAGAGTAGATTTAGACACGGGGTTGGATTCGGTTAGTGTAGGAACACGCTGGACTGTGTGCAATACAGATTGGAAGAAAAATACGTATAAATAACTATTAAGCTCATTAAACTTATTTTTATGGCCAATATTGCAAATACAAAATCATTTTCTGGTCTAAAAATGTACTAAGTATCGGAAAATTAAATGAAAAAATAGAGTTTTTCGTCAAATTTTACTATAGAACCACCTTAACACGACGCAACGTACAACACGAAATAAAGCTTGTATCCTGTTTTGCTTTGCATTCCAATTTGCCTTAGCCTTCTCTGTACTTATAATGATATACTTATTACTACATAAAGTCATTTTTAATACGCCTGATCCAAAATTTAATATTTATATGTAGTTACATATATAATCATACGAGAGCATACACAATCATATATGTACATATATGATCATATCAAACCATTGCTTAAATATCGCGGGAATATATTGCTACATTGCATTACAGGAAAATCAGTATCAGGTATGTAGCCTATTTGATTTTCTAAAAGATGAGCGACAAAATGTTTTTGCAAAATGTTAATAGTGCGTCCTCATAGCCATCCCTTCTCAATGAACTTGGAAATAATCTTCCACGAGCGATCGAGATACAATTTGCTCGCGTCAGTCATCATTATCGACGACTGGATGTCACTCATGTCCACGTCCTGGGCTCCCTCCAGCGTCATAAATTTTATTACTAAGACGCAGTGAAAAAGTTCGTCCTGCGCGTCCTTGTTCAGCTGCTCCTCGAAGTTCTTCTTGGTGAAGTGTGAGACGTCACAGCCGCAGTAGCGCAGCACCTCGATGAATTTCTCATAATATGCATCTATCAGCTGGTCAAAGTGCTTGTCTATTACTTCGCCGTTGTTGCTCGCGCACAGGAAGTAAGGCAGATCCTTCAGCGGACTGCAGATCCTGGCTGCCTGGTAGTCGACGAACTTGACGTCATCAACCTTGCCGTTCTCCGCTAAAAATATTATCGATAATAATTGATAAGATTCATAAGAATAAGCAACTATTATTAGGAAAATGAAGTGCATATGAACGTACACTCGACGTACAAGGCATCTAATTCCAACAATTTAATTTTTTTTTATATACTGCAATATTATTGTATTAAATGCACATTTTTGCTAACTTCATTGGAGGATTTCTAAAAAATTCAAATCGTTCGAATCAGATGTTTTGTCAGCCAAGTCGTCGAGTGTACAAATTTAACTCTATTGTTTAAAACTTGTCAAAATATGCAAATTAAAAACTTCTAGCTCCGAGGAAGTGAATAGAAACTTTTTAAAAATGGGTCAAATTTAATCAATTATAAGTGAAAAAATCAAGATTTTATCAGGCATTTAGTAGTAAAAATAAAAACAATTCACCTCTTTCATTTTTTTACTTTATATAGAAGGGAATTGGCATTTAAATGTTTAAAAGTCTATGAATTCTTCATGCTCATATCAATTTATAGGTTACTAGTTATAACGTTTTTACCTAGAGCCGCATGAGCATTCATGATGGGCATCCTCCTTTAGTGTCAAAATCTTTCGAAAAAATTTGTGATTATTGGTAACATTAAGAACTTTTGTCACGGTGAGCTTGAACTAACTTTAAATAAAAGTAACTACCACCCCTGGTAGAAACGTTAAGGAGTTCTTAGCTATTGTTTAAGTAATTTTATATGGATTAGTTAATATATCCTTAAGGAATTCGCTAAAAACCCCGGTACCTGGCAACGTATTTTCGTTACGGACTAGTTAAAAACTCGTTAATTTAAAAAATATATTCAGAAGTAATTTAATAATGAATCGATTAAGTTTAGTTATCGGAGTAACTATTTGATAATAAGTGTTTAATTATAAATGATTAGAATGTATGTACATTCAGCTTTCAAATCTATCCCCACTTTGTAAATAAATATCCCGGGTTATGGTGAAGTAAAACGTTTTCGCGCTTTTGCGAACAACAATTCTACACAAAATATATATAAGTTTGTTCGTTTCGTCTGAAGAACGTTCACTTTGAAACGTTCAATTCTAAGTCGCGCGAGGGGTTTTTGGGACAATTTTTTTTAGTTTCATATTTTTTTGTACTCTTAACATCTATATTAGTTAGATATATGACACTATTAATGGTTATGGTCCGTTGATCGTTACATCATTTTTAGGTTATTAAATGATTTATATTTTTTGAAAATATTGCGTTTGCTAACAATTATAGTTAATAAATTACTCAATTACTTTAAAAAATTAACAGTATAAATAAATTAGGGTTTTTAACACAAAAAACAATCACGTGTAATCCAATGATGAGACTCTGAAATAAATTGCAACTCCGTTTTAAATATGCGACGCGGTGTAACGGTCTGCTGTATTTTTCTGAGAATTAAATTGGAGCATGCGCTTTTGATTTGATGTACGTGATAAATAAAAAATACTTTTAATTATATACTGCAATTTTTTTATCTGTATAATTTAGATCTCTTAGCGAATCCTAAGCTTGATTTTATCCTTAATATTAGTTAAGATTAGCTAACGAGGTTAGCTAATCGTTGATATCTTAAGTAATTCGACTCGTTAATTTTCTACCAGGGACCCTTGATTTTTGTATTTGATGATACCTGGAGTATTTTCGATCAAAAATCAAAATCTTTCGATTAGCCGTTTTCGAGAAGAGTTAGTTAGAAGTTTTAAACATCGCTTTTTGTTAATAAAAATTCCGCAAAGATTGCAATTTTTTTTGGCAAATAATTATTTTTTTTTCTTTGAGTAGAGTAAAATATTATTATGAATACATTTTTACTTTACAAAATAATAATATTTTTAAGATAACATTATCTTTCAAGTGTTTGAATTTTTCGTGGATTATAATGCGTAAAGTTGGCTAAAAGTGTAGAATAGTAAATCTCATATAATAATACTTAATATCTACAAGAAAAGCACAATGATAAAGCTTAGAGATGTCGTGATGTACAGGGTGAAAAGGAACTGTTTAAACTGGATAATCTCTAATATCTCAGTAGATCATAAACCAAATCAGCTAAAAAATATTCAGTCAGTAACCTGATACCTAACAAATATTCTCTGAAATTTTAAAGACATTATATTAAGTATTACTTAAGTTATCGTTGTCCAAACAAAATGCATTCTTTTTTACATTTTTTCTTTTTTTGAGAAAACAAACAGTCTTATTACCATGAAAATACAGAAATATACCTGTATATGAAATAAGTATTCAGTAAAAATTTGACTGACTTTTACCGTATGGTTTTCGAGTAATAAAGGTTGAAAATTAAAATGTTGCCACACAGTATAACAATTGAACACCGACGCATATACAATCGTTTCAGATCCTAAGATGAAGGATTTTATGAGTACTTTATTGCATAAAAATTTGCTTCCCAAAACCCATTTCTGGATTCAAGAAAATTTAAAAAACCGAAATCTGAAAATTATTAAAAAATTTATACGACCATTTTTGCTTAAACTTTCAAACGCACACCCGGTATTCATAGCAGACATCTGGGCAAAGTTTGCGAAAGCTATACCGCAGATCGAATGAATGGTGACACACACACACACACACACACACACACACACGCACACACACACACACACACACACACACACACACACACACACACACACACACACACGCACACACACACACGCACACACACACACACACACGCACACGCACACACGCACACGCACACGCACACGCACACGCACACACGCGCACACGCACACGCACACGCGCGCACACGCACACGCGCACACGCGCACACGCACACACGCACACACGCACACACTTTTTTGAAGACTAGTGTACCATCACAAAGATTTCTCAAAAATTTGTACCATCACAAAGATTTCTCTTTCAGAAAGCAAAAATGTGTGTATGTGTGTGTGCGTGTGGGTGTGTGTGTGTTATGTGTGGTAGTGTGATCAGATTTTCACGATATACACAGTACAAATTATTTTTCACGAACATTTTCTTTTTTGTTTTTTGCGAGGTGAGGAAAAGTTTGTATTGATTGTTCAATTACTTTATGTTCTTTAGTGATCTTTCGGTTTTTGGGTTTTAGTTTTTCAAGTTTTTTAGCACGTTAAAAATAATAGCATTGTTTCAGTGTAAATGCATTTAAAAAAATTATATTTTGCGACCCAAAATTCCCTTGTCTCGTTATACGGAAAAATGTCATGTTTTTTTTAAATAGTTATAACGGCGTTATAAGTAGTTGTAACGCCGAGAAGAATATTGAGTTCAATTTTTAGTAATTTTATTTTTCTATAGTTGAGAAGAAAATCATTATGTAGAAAATTGGATTTTCCATGGCCTATGATAACTGGAGTAAAACATCATGAATCTTGTAGAGAATTTACATTAAGGTAGCTTTTTAGTATTGCTTGAATTTCTTTTCCCAGATTATAAGGATTTTCTGTGAATACATTTTGCAGAAATTTTTGTACCCAACAGAGTAGAAATGAAACCGATGCGTACAAAAAATACATTAAGAACTGCAACATACATAGTAAAATGTTTACATTGATTAATTACAGTAATGAAGCGATAATGAAAATATGAATTATTTATTTCATAATATTAATGCCGACGTTATATACTTATTTTTAGACAATGGCTTACTTTATTTTTAATTAAAAAGCAGTTTAAATGTATATATTAGAACAGTAAATTTCTTACTAAAACAATGTTGTTGTTTACTTTCTAGAATTTTTGGAGTGAAAATCTCACTCCAAATGCCATAAGTGACTGCTTTTATGATTTTGGAGTGAAATCCGACTCTAAAATCATGAAAACACAGTCACTTATTGCATTTGGAGTGAGATTTTGACTCCAAAAAGTTTAGGGAGTAAGTTTAAGGAAGCTATTTGTTAGCAAATTGGCAGCTGTTTTGATTCTTTTTTCAAGAAATCCCTCTTTTATAAAAAAACATTACTCTGTAAAGGGCATCTATATAGGCCCGTCTATAAGTACCATGATGAAAAAGGATGTTATTGACCCAGACGTCGCCGTGTATAATCGTGACCCAGGGCTCGACTTCCTCGCGAATTACGAAGCACTCCAAAGCCTTTTTTGACAAGATGGAATTTCTGACGCGGTCCTCATATTTGCTAATACGCGGATCCGAACAGAGCATCCGGAGCATGTGATCGGCCACGTCGTCGAACGCCAGGCTATTCATGTCGAACGTGATGTCGTTCAAGGATTTTCTGGACTCTGCGAACAAGGCTGGCTTCTTGTACTTCAACGCCATACCCAGGGCGTGATATCGAGCTAGCTCAGTTATGACTAAACTGGCATGTTCATAGTCCAGACCTATTAAGTAAATTATGCATAATCATTAAATAACATTTTTGAATAAATCATTTTGTATTTACACTGAGAAAACAATACAGTAAATTTCATATCGTAAAATTACGATATCTTAAATTTGCGGTACATATATGATAAAGCGAATTCCTTTTAATCCAATCTTATAAAATCATGAGCATGGGATTAGCACATTATATTTCGTCTACTAAAAAGAATTAAGCTATTAAAAAATGTATTTTTAATGTAAATTTAAGATTTCGGACGGCTTATTTTACGATATCATATTGCATTTGACGCTGAATAATTACGATATCGATGCGGAAATTTTTACGATATGATGTAGCGTGAGTTACAATATATTTTGTGTACGTTACGATATAGTTTTCTCAGTGTAGTATATTTAGATTGCTATTCATTCGAAAGATAATATTATATTAAACATTCATGTATTCAGAGAAATGTTTACAGCTAATTTAGCATGGACAGTTTTATTTTATTGTACTAAACTCGTGCGCTTAAGGAGTCTGCGTTTATAGACAGCAAGAATATTTTAACACAATCTAAATTGATGCCAGTTTTTATTAGACCGCTTTAAACGGTCTTTATAGTCCCTTGCAAATTCGCTAATCTACATTATTGAATTTAAGCCTATTTAACCACTTCCCACATGTTTTTGAATCAGGGATGCATTTTTCATGGTCACCGAGACTTTAAAGTATTCTTCAGATGTGTACTCACGGACTTGGAGCTACATTTTTAAAAAAAGATTATTTTCAATTGTTAGACACACATGTATCAATAATAGTAGTATTTATATAATATTCATAGTATTATTAGCGATATGTGTGTTTCTAAAAATTGGAAATAATCGTTTTCTAAAATTGAAGCTCCAAGTCTATGAGTACACATCTGAACAATACTGTAAAGCCTTGGCGATTATGAAAAATGCACCGCCTGATTCAAAAACACGTGGTAAGTGGTTAAAAAGGCATAAATTCAATAATATAGATTAGCGAATTTTCAAGGGACTATAAAAACTACTTAGAGGGGTCTCATTTGTGGCAAAATCACATATAATATACATATTTAAGATATAAAAACTTGCATCAACTTAGATTGTGTCAAGATATTTTTGCTGTCTATAAAATGGAGAATGATTTTTACAGAATTTAACTCAGGTTTGACCCCTTCAAATAGTTCTATACCCAAAAAGTAAAATTTTACCAGCTTCCGAAACAACGCTCTAAATTTCAAGTATGTTAAATATAAGTATATCAGAAAGTTATTTGTGCATTTTGAACTTAAAATCATCAATATAATTTAGTTTTTTATCAATATAAGACTTTTCTATCACTTTTTTTATATTTTTGACACAAAAATAAAAACATTGTATGGTTTGCATTTTCATTTTTTTTTATTTTAGTATCCGGCATAACAAAGAACATTTCAAAAACACGTAAAGATATACTGCTTTTGAACCATATTTTAACTGATTGAGGCTCTTATTTTTCAAATATGAATTTTATGAAAAAATTAAAATATATACAAGTTTTCAAATGTGAATGTAATAAGTATTATCTTAGAACTATCTTATCAAAAAAATTAAACCTCATGAGCACGGAGCATCATAAACATATAAATGAATATCGAGAAAAATGCATTATAGTTTTTATTTTCTATGCTACATAATGTTAATTACTTTATTAAAATCATTATAACTTTATTTAGTTTTAGAGTTATGATATCGATGAGATCTTAAAATATTCATTTGATTATAATCTATAATATAATCAAATAAAAGAAAATCGACTTTTTGGGTGATTTTGGGTATGGAACAACCTTAAAGCATATACGGTGTTGTACTGAGGTCTATGTTATAACCCGCGTGAAAATAAAATTGTGGAAATATATTTAAAAAAACATGGATCTACTATGGTCTGTAAATATGGGAGACTTGGTGTTAAAGATCATATCCCACAATTTGAAGAAAAAATTTTGTAAACTTTGTTTTTGGTGAAGAAAACGATAAATTATGGAAATTTACTTTCAACTTTTTATTTAATGATGATTTTAAACTGCGAGAAAATTGTGGATTATTATTTTTTTTTCATAATTTTATATAATGGATAATAAAAATGAAGACATTTTATAATAAGAAATATTAATATCAATTTTGTATAACATTTCAAAAACTCTGAAAAACTAAAACTTAAAAATCGAAAAAGCGTTAAAAGAACAAAAACGAATCCACCAAATATGTTTCTAACATATTTTTTCAAAAATTGAGGAAGTATAAATTACAAGCTTATGATTATCAATTAAATTGTCAACTTTTAAATATCGAAAATTAGAAAAATAGTTATAAAACAAGAATAAATCGACGAATCTATAAAATTCTTTTTAATTTCAAATCATCAAATATAAAAAAAAATATCTTTGATTGGCCAATACTGACCGCGTATTATCCAAGAAATAAGCGATAAAAATGTTTTGAAAAATATGAATATCATAAAAATAAAAAAAGCACAAAGCAGTTTTGATTGGTCAAAAATTACCGCACAATACCCAAGAAATAAGCAATCAAATAAAAAAATATAACCTTAAATATCTCGAAAAATAGAATTTCTCATGATCTGAGCAAATAACTAAGTCGAGAGATAACGAAAAGCTACCTGTTTGGAAATTTTTGAAGAAATGCAAATATCTTGGTTGTACCTCAAACTTTTATTCACTAAGTAATAGTGTCATTTTTTACCTTGGAATCTGTCCATTGTATCGTATCCGCGTGTTTTTAGATTTTCCAGCAACATAACAGTGTCCTCATCGGCCTTATCCGGGCTTTCCTTGTTAATCGTCAGTCTTCCTCCGTAAAACTTGGGAAATATGTTGATCAAATTTTCCTCCTTCACTCCAGCCTCCCTCTCCAAATCTCGATAGTATATACTTAATTTTTCGAATACGTAGATCTCCTTCGCGAAGGATACACTCGTGTTTATAACCTGCCTCATGTACTCTGTGGGGGGTATCATCTTAGCTACGAAGTGCATCTTCTCCTCTGCTGAATTCTTCTTTCTTTTTATTAGTGCCTCGACCTTGAGCATCGTGCTTCCGTAATTTTCGCCAGCCGGCAGGAACATCGACGTTTTGTAACCGATGACCACGACATCGCTGCTGATAGTCTCGACGAGGAGACTTTGCAGGTCACGAAGGGCGACTACGATCACGTCCGCATTTTTCGACGTGGTGTCGTTCGTAGACATTTTGTCAAAATTAATAAATAACGATTTAATTTTACATTTAAACTTGCACATAAAATATACTGTTCGTGTTCAAGAACGAGCATTCAAATAGCAGTCGACTTGATTCTGTTTCGGTCGAGAGTGAAAACTGGCAAAAGTGATCCGTATTCGTCTAACGTAATATGTTATCCGTATCAGATAACGTAATCATCTACCCGATTGTACAGAATTTTAACACCACCAGTGCTTTATTAACCGCAAAGAAGAAGTTTTATACGCTCGTGTTATTCGGTAGCAATTCACGTATTGGTGGTCGCGAGTCTGCGTCCGATTTTCAATCAATCATTCAACCCTGTTACGCGATAAGCATGAGTGCCGCTGTAACGTTATATGTAATTTATAAATGGCAGGCATTTGAGTGAATCAACGCGCGTGCGTGGATATATATGGGTGGTTCTCTGACAAATCGTGCACGAAAAAAAATGGATTTTCCAAAAATATTTTTTTTATGTTCCTATAGTATGTATGAGTATCCCTCAATTTTTTCAGATTTTTTCCATCATTATTTTCCGAGTTACAGAGGGTCAAATTTGGCCATCTAAGCATTTTTTGCATTTTTTGGCCATACAAATTAATTTATAACTCCTCAGGGAAGCATTTTTCACAAAAAACGTATACATACTTTTTTTTGTAAAATTTTCTGTAGTTTGCATTAAAAATACTTGCAAAGTCATATATATATATGTTATAACTATCTTATATGCCAATTAAACCTTAAAATGCTGATTCTGAGAGTTCGATCAAAGCCTCGACCACCAAAAAATTCATGGAGATACCTTTTTATAGTGCAAAAGTCCCAGTATAGGTCCCAGAATGGAGGGGAGCCTGTATCTTAGTCTAAAAATTAAGATAATCATCAATTCATGCTAAAAATGATTAAAATCATAGTTAAAACTAGTTAAAACTATGATTTTAATCATAGTTAAAAATAGTTAAAACTAGTTAAAACTAGTTAAAATTTTACAGAAATATAACAGTATATTTTATTTTACTAGACATTGTATTTCTTTTTTTTTATTACTAAAAAATAAAGTATTTATCTTACCATATATCTTTATTATAATAAAAATAACATTATCAATGAGTTGTAAAATGATCAGCTATTCAACTATATGTTATGAAATTTTTAACCCGTTTATGGATACATAACTGGACATTTCTAATGATATATTATTATTATTATTATTATTATTATTATTATTATTATTATTATTATTATTATTATTATTATTATTATTATTATTTCTTTTGCCGTTTTTATTAGTATTTTAATGTTTTTCATTATGGTATCCCTGTTCTGTCCTATTATATCTATATAGTCTGCATAGGCTAGCAATTGCGTTAAGAAGCCGTTCAGTATTAATCATTTCCCGCTTTCTTTTACGGCCCTGACAACGTATTCTAATACTAGGATAAACAGAAGTGTTGATAGCGCATCTCCTTGTTTTAATCCATTGTGGATTTCGAATGGTTCTGATAGGCAATTTCCTGCGCAAATTATACCCGTGCTATAGTCTAGGCACATTTTTATTAAATTAACTAGTGTTTTTTGGATCCCTAGTAGTATTAAGACGTGGTACATTTTAGCCCTTATAATCGAGTCGTATGCTTTTTAAAATTTATGAATAGTTGTTGTACCGTTTAGCTATTTCCCATTTCTTTTCTAAGAGTTGCCTAACTGTGAACATCTAGTCGTTAGTCGACCAATTTCGGCGAAATCCACACTGATAATCCTCAACGATTTCTTCCGCGAGGGGAGTGAGTCTCGCTAGCAGTACGTTGGGCAATATCTTATAACATGTACATATCAGAGAAATCCCCCTGTAATTATTGCAATTTGTTTTATCCCCTTTCTTGTGAATCGGGATTATGATTGAGCCTCTCCATTCCCTAAGAATAATTTCCCTTCTCCATATGGTACGTATAAGAGTGTGAATTATTTCAATAAGTGGTCTTGCCCCCTTTTCTTTAAATAGTTCCGCTCGCAATTGATCTACTCCCGGGGATCTGTTATTTTTTAGCTTTTTGATTGCCGCGTATATTTCATTAAAGGTGGGTTGCTCGATATTGGTTCAGCAGTGTGAATTTCGCTGAAGTCCGAGACGAATTGTTGCTCGTGTACATTTAGGAGCTCATCAAAGTAGCTTCTCTACCTGTTTAGTATCCCTGCTGTATCGGTTATTAGGTTTCCTTGTTGGTCCCTTAGAGAGTCGGAATTGTTCTGTGTTCCTTTTCTGATCAAATTTATCCATGCGTACATTTCATTAAAGTCATATTTTTCCGTTTCTCATAAAAATAGATATTTAATAAATTATACCTAGTCATTTTAAGTTTCCGTATTTTGAATGTACATATAATAGATATATTCTAATGTTATATGGCGTGTTACACAAATTCCATATCAAGGTGATGTCACGCAAACTTTAACTTTCTGTATGTATTTAAATTTTTGAAAACATGAAACTAATACGATCTTATTTGCAT
Organism: Gastracanthus pulcherrimus; assembly: GCA_949152435.1. Lineage (NCBI taxonomy): Eukaryota > Metazoa > Arthropoda > Insecta > Hymenoptera > Pteromalidae > Gastracanthus > Gastracanthus pulcherrimus. The sequence continues at coordinate 25,994,793 of OX424574.1, read as the reverse complement.
AAACTGTCAAAATATCAAATAAGAAAATCCATGCAAAGTTAGAATTGAAAAATATACAGGTAAAATCTTTTGAAAAGATTTGACGTCAAAGAACCTTTAAGAAGCTATAACTTTAATTTTAATTTTCAATTCCTAATACGAAAAGAAGTTTTTAATTTAATCAAAAGATATGTTCTATTGAATTCTTATAGTTAAAAAAAATGCTTTATCCTTTGACCTTTCAAGTACATATTAAAAAGGTTTCAATCGGTTTAAGGTGGTCCTATAGTAAATTTTGATAAATTTGATAGTTACATGATAACATTTTTTTAAATTGGTTATATTTGTTACCTAAAAAGAAAGTTTTTTTGTAAATGTTCATAAATTTTTAGACAGTTTACCCATTATTATGTAGGAAAAACTATCAATTTTCAATGAAAATTGATGGTTTTTAAAACTGTCCTTACGCATAGGAATGCAAGTATAGCATTTGAAAAAAATTATGTGATATCTAACATCTGTACTACACAGAATTGGGAACTCTAAATTTTTAAAAACACAATTATAAAGAAAAAGAAAATTATATTGAATGTTCATTGTAAAAATAACCTAAAATAGCGACATTTTTAACTCTATTCATGGGTAACACTTTCTTAATAATTTTTTTTTTAATCGGAGTTCATCGTTGTAATGCGAATAAATTAAATACGATATCCTTAAAGTTTCAGATTAATTAATTGTAATTATATGCACATAAGACTTGCTGAACATTGGAAAACCATAAATGGAGAAAACCGCACTTTTGTAAAAGGAAGAAATAATTTTCTGACGATTTTAAAACAATTTTTCTATCGCAGAATATCGATCAATATTTTTTTTAATAATTTCTTTGTTTTCTGAAGTTTTTCTGCATAGTGTAGAGTAGATTTAGACACGGGGTTGGATTCGGTTAGTGTAGGAACACGCTGGATTGTGTGTAATAAAGATTGGAAGAAATATACGTATAAATAATTATTAAGCTTATTAAAATTATTTTTATACCCAATATTGCCAATACAAAATCATTTTCTGGTCTAAAAATGTACTAAGTATCGGAAAATTAAATTAAAAAAAAACGAGTTTTTCGTCAAATTTTACTATAGGACCACCTTAACGCGACGCAACATACAATACGAAATAAAGCTTGTATCCTGTTTTGCTTTGCATTCCAATTTGCCTTAGCCTCCTCTGTACTTATAATCATATGCTTATTACTACATAAAGTCATTTTTAATACGCCTGATCCAAAATTTAATATTTACATGTAGTTACATGTATGATCATACGAGATCATACACAATCATATATGTACATATATGATCATATCAAACCATTGCTTAAATATCGCGGGAATATATTGCTACATTGCATTACAGGAAAATCAGTATCAGGTATGTAGCCTATTTGATTTTCTAAAAGATGAGCAACAAAATCTTTTTGCAAAATGTTAATAGTGCGTCCTCATATCCATCCCTTCTCAATGAACTTGGAAACAATCTTCCACGAACGATCGAGATACAATTTGCTCGCGCCAGACATCATTATCGACGACTGGATGTCACTCATGTCCACGTCCTGGGCTCTCTCCAGCGTCATAAATTTTAGCACAAAGACGCAGTGAAAAAGTTCGTCCTGCGCGTCCTTGTTCAGCTGCTCCTCGAAGTTCTTCTTGGTGAAATGTGAGACGTCACAGTCGCAGTAGCGCAGCACCTCGATGAATTTCTCATAATATGCATCTATCAGCTGGTCGAAGTGCTTGTCTATTACTTCGCCGTTGTTGCTCGCGCACAGGATGTAAGGCAGATCCTTCAGCGGACTGCAGATCCTGGCTGCCTGGTAGTCGACGAACTTGACGTCATCAACCTTGCCGTTCTCCGCTAAAAATGTTATCGATAATAATTGATAAGATTCATAAGAATAAGCAACTATTATTAGGAAAATGAACTGCAGATGAACGTACACTCGACGTACAAGGCATCTAATTCCAACAATTTAAGTTTTTTTGATATACTGCAATATTATTGTATTAAATGCATATTTTTGCTAACTTCATTGGAGGATTTCTAAAAAATTCAAATCGTTCGAATCAGATGTTTTGTCGGCCGAGTCGCCGATCCGGGGAAGTGAAGAGAAACTTTTTAAAAAAGGGTCAAATTCAATCAATTATAAGTGAAAAAATCAAGATTTTAACAGGCATTCAGTGGTAAAAATAAAAACAATTCACTTCTTTCATATTTTTACTTTATGTAGAAGGGAATTGGCGTTTAAATGCTTAAAAGTCTATGGATTCTTCATGCTCATATAAATTGTATAGGTTACTAATTATAACATTTTCACCTAGAGCCGCATGAGCATTCATGATGGGCATCCTCCTTTAGTGTCAAAATCTTCGAAAAAATTTGTGATTATTGGTAACATTAAGAACTTTTGTCACGGTGGGCTTGAACTAACTTTAAATAAAATTAACTACCACCCCTAATTTTTGTATTGGATATGATACCTGGGGTCTTTAGGAGTATTTTCGATCAAAAATCAAAATCTTTCGATTAGCCGTTTTCGAGAAGAGTTAGTTTGAAGTTTTAAACATCGCTTTTTGTTAATAGAAATTCCGCAAAGTTTGGAATTATTTTTGGCAAATAATTCTTTTTTTTTCTTTGGATAGAGTATTATAATATATAATAAATAATGTATTCATAAATATTATTATGAATACATTTTTACTTTACAAAATAATAATATTTTTAAGATAACATTATCTTTCAAGTTTTTGGATTTTTCGTGGAATATAATGCGTAAAGTTGGCTAAAAGTATTTTTTTTTAACGTCGCCATGTTTGTGCTCCCATGTGGTCCTAATTTTACAGAGGTGCTTGTATCAATCGGCAGAGACTAGGATTCGAACCCGGGTCACCGGCGTGGGAATCCGACACTCTACCGACTGAGCCGCCGCAGGCCCCAGCTAAAAGTGTAGAATAGTATATCTCATATAATAATACTTAATATCTACAAGAAAAGCACATTGATAAAGCTTAGAGATGTCGTGATGTACAGGGTGAAAAGGAACTGTTTAAACTGGATAATTTTTAATATCTCAGAAGGTTATAAACTAAATCAGCTCAAAAATATTTAGTCAGTAACCTGATACCTAACAAATATTCTCTGAAATTTTAAAAACAATACATTTTTTTTTTTTTCTGAGAAAACAAACAATCTTATTATCTAAAAAATACAGAAATATACCTGTGTATGAAACAAGTATTCAGTAAAAATTTGACTGACTTTTACCGTATGGTTTTCGAGTAATAGGGGTTGAAAATGAAAATGTTGCCACACAGTATAACAACTGAACACCGACTCATATAAATCGTTTCAGGTCCTAAAATGAAGGATTTTATGAGTACTTTATTGCGTAAAAATTTGCTTCCCAAAAGCCATTTCTGGATTAAAGAAAATTCAAAAAACCTAAATTTGAAAATTTTTAAAAAATGTACGATCATTTTCGTTGAAACTTTCAAACGCACACCCGGTATTGATAGCAGATATCTGTGCAAAGTTTGGGAAAGCTATAACGCCGAGAAGAATATTGAGTTCAATTTTTGAATTATTTTATTTGCTATACTTGAGAAAAACATCATGAATCTTGCAGAGAATTTACATTAAGGTAGCTTCTTAGCATTTCTTGACTTTCATTTCTCAGATTAAAAGGATTTTCTGTGAAGACTTTTTGCAGAAATTTATGTACCCAGCAGAGTAGAAATGAAACCGACGCGTACAAAAAATACTTTAAAAACTGCAACATACATAGTAAAATGTTTACATTGATTAATTACGAGGAAAAAATGACAAAAATCCATACGGGTAGATACAGTAATGATGCGATAATGGAAATATGAATCATTTATTTCATAATATTAATGCCGACGTTATATACTTATTTTTAGACAATAGCTTACTTTATTTTTAATTAAAAAGCAGTTTAAATGTATGTATTAGAACAGTAAATTTCATATTGAAACAATGTTGTTGTTTACACTCTAGAATTTTTGGAGTGAAAATCTCACTCAAAATGCAATAAGTGACTGTTTTTATGATTTTGGAGTGAAATTCGACTCTAAAATCATGAAAACACAGTCACTTATTGCAATTGGAGTGAGATTTTCACTTCAAAAATTGTAGGGAGTAAGTTTGAGGAAGTTCGTGTTAGCAAATTGGCAGCTGTTTTGATTCTTTTTTCAAGAAGTCCCTCTTTTATAAAAAAAATTACTTTGTAAAGGGAAACTATATAGGCCCGGCTATAAGTACCATGATGAAAGAGGATGTTATTGACCCAGACATCGCCGTGTATAATCGTGACCCAGGGCTCGACTTCCTCGCGAATTACGAAGCACTCCAAAGCCTTTTTTGACAAGATGGAATTTCTGACGCGGTCCTCATATTTGCTAATACGCGGATCCGAACAGAGCATCCGGAGCATGTGATTGGCCATGTCGTCGAACGCCAGGCTGTTCATGTCCATCGCGCTGTCGTTCATGGATTTTCTGGACTCTGCGAACAAGGCTGGCTTCTTGTACTTCAACGCCATACCCAGGGCGTGATATCGGGCTAGCTCAGTTATGACTAACCTGGCATGTTCATAGTCCAGACCTGTTAAGTAAATTATGCATAATCATTCAATAGCATTTTTGAATAAATCATTTTGTATTTACACTGAGAAAACAATACAGTAAATTTCATATCGTAAAATTACGATATCTTAAATTTGCAGTACGTATATGATAAAGCGAATTCCTTTTAATCCTATCTTATAAAATCATGAGCATGGGATCAGAACATAATCTTTCGCCTACTAAAAAAAATTAAGCATTTAAAATGTATTTTTAATGTCAAAATTAAGATTTCGGACTGCTTATTTTGCGATACCATATTGCATTTGATGCTGAATAATTACGATATCGATACGGAAATTTTTACGATATGATGTAGCGTGAGTTACGATATATATCATGTGCGTTACGATATAGTTTTCTCAGTGTAGTATATTTAGATTGCTGTTCATTCGAATGATTATATTGTATTAAACATTCATGTATGCAGAGAAATGTCTACAGCTAATTTAGCATGGACAGTTTCACTTTATTGTACTAAACTTTGCGCTTAAGGGGTCTGCGTTTATAGACCGGAAGAATATTTTGACATACTCAAAGTTGATGCTAGTTTTTATATCTTGAATATGTATATTGTACGTGATTTTGCTATGAATTAGACCGCTTTAATCGGTCTTTATAGTCCCTTGCAAATTCGCTAATCTACAGTATTGAATTTAAGCCTTTTTAACCACTTCCCACATGTTTTTGAATCAGGGATGCATTTTTCATGGTCACCGAGACTTTAAAGTATTCTTCAGATGTGTACTCACGGACTTGGAGCTACATTTTTAAAAAAAGATTATATTCAATTGTTAGACACACATGTATCAATAATAGTAGTATTTATATAATATTCATAGTATTATTATCGATATGTGTGTTTCTAACAATTGGAAATAATCTTTTTTTTTAAATGAAGCTCCAAGTCTATGATTATATACATCTGAAGAATACTGTAAACCTTGGCGACCATGAAAAATGCACCGTCTGATTTAAAAACACGTGGTAAGTGGTTAAAAAGGCATAAATTCAATAATATAGATTAGCGAATTTTCAAGGGACTATAAAAACTACTTAGAGGGGTCTCATTTGTGGCAAAATCACATATAATATACATATTTAAGATATAAAAACTTGCATCAACTTAGATTGTGTCAAGATATTTTTGCCGTCTATAAAATGGACAATTATTTTTACAGAATTTAACTCAGGCTTGACCCCTTAAGGTAGTTCTATACCCAAAAAGTCAAATTTTACGAGCTTCCGAAACAAAGCTCTAAATTTCAAGTATGTTAAATATAAGCATATCAGAAAGTTATTTGTGCATTTTGAACTTAAAATCATCAATATAATTTAGTTTTATTAACAGATAACCAATTAAAATTGCGAAAAAGGACGAAATAGGCGTCTTTTATCGCGTTCCATGCGCATACAATTTTTTCAAAGACTTTTCTATCACATTATTTATATTTTTGACGCAAAAATAAAAACATTGTATGGTTTACATTTTCAATCTTTTTCTTTATTTTAGTATCCGGCAAAACAAAGAACATTTCAAAAACACGTAAAGATGTACTGCTTTTGAACCATTCTTAACTGACTGCGGCTCTTATTTTTCAAATATGAGTTTTATAAATAAATTAAAACATATAAAAGTTTTCAAATGTGAAAGTAATAACCCTGGTAGAAAATTATCTAGTTTTATCGAGGCCCTCAATTATTTCCTTGGCAAACTAGATAGATCTACATAGTTCTAGATTAATTTTCTACCAGGGAAGTATTATCTTAGAACTATCTCATCAAAAAAATTAAACCTCATGAGCACGGAGCATCATGAACATATAAATGAATGTCGAGAAAAATGCATTATAGTTTTTATTTTCTATGCTACATAATGTTAATTACTTTATTAAAATCATTATAATTTTATTTAGTTATAGAGTTATGATATCGATGAGATCTTAAAATATTCATTTGATTATAAACTATAATATAATCAAATAAAAGAAAATCGACTTTTTGAGTGTTTTTGAACATTTTTCTGTTCAATATTTTAAGCTGAAAATTGTTACTCGGGGGTTTTTGGGGTCGCTGATTACGAATTTGAATTTTTGTTAATTAGTATTATAGAGAAATCTCTTAGCTAATAGAAGAATGTAAAATCATTTATATACACCCATAAATAAATTTTTTATACATAAAAATTTTAGACAAAAGAGGTGGCTATTATAATAGCCACTAAGCCACAAAGGGTTAAAGCATATACGGTATTGTACTGAGGTCTATGTTATAACCCGCGTGAAAATAAAATTGTAGAAATATATTTGAAAAAACATGGATCTACTATGGTCTGTAAATATGGGAGACTTGGTGTTAAAGATCATATCCCACAATTTGAAGAAAAAATGTTGTATACTTTGTTTTTGGTGAAAAAAGCGATAAATTATGGAAATTTACTTTCAACTTTTTATTTAATGATGATTTTAAACTGCGAGAAAATTGTGGATTATTATCTTTTTTTTCATAATTTTATATAATGGATAATAAAAATTAAAACATTTTATAATAAGAAATATTAATATCAATATTGTATAACATTTCAGAAACTCTGAAAAACTAAAACTCGAAAATCGAAAAAGCGTTAAAAGAACAAAAACGAATCCTCCAAATGTGTTTCTAACATTTTTTTCAAAAATTGAGGAAGTTTAAATTACAAGCTTATGATTATCAATTAAATTGTCGATTTTCAAATATCGAAAATTAGAAAAATAGTTATAAAACGAGAATGAATCGACGAATCTATAAAATTCTTTTTAATTTCAAATCATCAAATATTAAAAAAAAAAAATGTTTGATTGGCCAATACTGACCGCGTATTATCCAATAAATAAGCGATAAAAAATGTTTTGAAAAATATGAATATCATAAAAATAAAAAAAGGCACAAAGCAAAGTTTTGATTGTTCAAAAATTACCGCATAATACCCAAGAAATAAGCAATCAAATAAAAAAAATATAACCTTAAATATCTCGAAAAATAGAATTTCTCATGATCTGATCAAATAACTAAGTCAATAGATAACGAAAAGCTACCTTTTTGGAAATTTTTGAAGTAATGCAAATATCTTGGTTGTACGTCAAACTTTTATTCACTAAGTAATAGTGTAATTTTTTACCTTGGAATCTGTCCATTGTATCGTATCCGCGTGTTTTTAGATTTTCCAGCAACATAACAGTGTCCTCGTCGGCCTTATCCGGGCTTTTCTTGTTAATCTTCAGTCTTGCTCCATAAAACTTGGGAAATATGTTGATCAAATTTTCCTCCTTCACTCCAGCCTCCCTCTCCAAATTTCGATAGTATTGACTCAATTTTTCGAATACGTAGATCTCCTTGGTGAAGGATGCGCTCGTGTTTATAACCTGCCTCATGTGCTCTGTCGGAGGTATCATCTTAGCCACGAAGTGCATCTTCTCCTCTGCCGAATTCTTCTTTCTTTTTATTAGTTCCTCGACCTTGAGCATCGTGCTTCCGTAATTTTCGCCAGTCGGCAGCAACATCGACGTTTTGTAACCGACGACCACGACATCGCTGCTAATAGTATCGACGAGGAGACTTTGCAGGTCGCGAAGGACGACTACGATCACGTCCGCATTTTTCGATGTGGTGTCGTTCGTAGTCATTTTGTCAAAATTAATAAATAACGATTTAATTTTACATTCAAACTTGCACATAAAATATACTATTCGTGTTCAAGAACGAGCATTCAAATAGCAGTCGACTTGATTATGTTTCGTTCGACAGTGAGTTCTGGCAAAAGCGATCCGTGTTCGTCTTATCAGATAACGATAATAAATCAGTGCTTTATTAACCGCAAAGAAGAAGCTTTATACGCTCGTCTTATTCGGTGGCAATGAGTGCCGCTGCAACATTATATGTAATTTATAAAGGACAGGCGTTTGAATGAATCAACGGGCGTGCGTATATATATATACTTGTTGGTTTCAAGCGATTATTCATTCTGAATGGTGCACGCTTAATAATTTTGTTAATGTAATACTCGGAATGGTGCAAGGATATTTACTCAGTTGGTTTAATTAATTGAGCCAGAAAGAATACAATATATCTGCGCTACCTACAAAAGTTTTACTGGTCTACAATCAAGAGTGTACGGGAGACCGAGACTAAATCAAACATTTGGTTTCTCTTATCTCTCTAAAATCTTTATAGTGAAAATCTCACTCCAGTGACTGTTCACTCATAATCAGCGACCTAAGAAACTCTTTTGAAATCTCACCAGGTACGAAAGTACTAATCGAGCTTTTTCAGTAAATCTATAGGTATAGTTAGAGGAACATAGTTCGATGTACCTACTCTATGGTATACCTTTCCTAAGTTTTGTACGGATGTTTGCTATTATTATCCGGCGTGCGCTTGAAAGATGCAGCGAATTCGAGTTATTCATTTCTTAATTTTCTTTTTATAATCTTATTTTAAAATTTTAAAACACTTTCATTTTATTACTTCTTGATCTTTAAGGTGATCTTAAACTCCCCTTCCCCGTTATTGGCAAATACGGGGAACCACTTTTCTCATTTGATTTTCAATTTTGAGGAAATATTTTTTTGGAACGTTGTTTGTTTTTGATTGGGACAACAACGGTCAAAGAGATATATTTATTTAAAATTACAAATAGAATGAAAAAAGTGGGTTCTCGTAATGATCAGTGATGGGTGTGTTTAGCATTACCTTAAGTGTTACTTTTTAATCAAGCATCAACTCTTACCTTATACTCTGAAGAGTAATTTCGTACCCTCAATTCAAGAGTGTTCCCATTTTGACTGATCTCCACTTAGGGAATTACTATTAATTGAAAAAATGAGCCGCAACCAGGTCTTGAATTCAAGCTTTAAGTGATGATATTTTTTATAAATAGGGTAGAACGGGGTCATGCCTATCACTTAAGGAAAACTCGTTATAAATAAAAAAATATTTAGCATTTATTGCTTATTATACGTTTAAGAATAAGTTCAAACCTTTATCTTAAATTTCAATAATTTTTACTGACAGTACAACATAAACCTCATACTTTTGTATTAAAATAAAAAACAAATTGTTTGTTCAACGGTAATCGTACAAGGTGGGTTACTTCCGATCAATTAAATAAAATATTAAATAAATTAAAATTTCCCTTACATTTATATTTCTCATGCTCATATTCTCATGTTAGATTTTAATGTGCAAGACACTATTTTGAAGTAGCAAAGTCAAAATAGAGCTTTATAAACGTTTCATTACCTCATGAAAATATACGGTAATCCTAACGTTCGTTTGCGCTTCTCCCATTTAAATACACGCTGATCGAAATGACCCCAGTTCACTATACAATTTAAAATTTCATTTATAAAATAGTAAAGAATCACTAATATTATTGTTATTATTATTATTATTATTATTATTATTATTATTATTATTATTATCATTATTATCATTATTATCATTATTATCATTATTATCATTATTATCATTATTATCATTATTATCGTTGTCGTTGTTGCCGTTGTTGTCGTTGTTGTCGTTGTTGTCGTTGTTGACGTTGTTGTCGTTGTTGTCGTTGTTGTCGTTGTTGTCGTTGTTGTCGTTGTTGTCGTTGTTGTCGTTGTTGTCGTTGTTGTCACTTTGGCCACTTTACATGTTGGACCACGCAGGGAAGCTCTACGAGCGGTTGCTTAAACCACGGCTACAGGGAGCTGGGCGGGCTGCTGGCGATTTAGCTGGCAATCAGTACGGCTTCAGAAAACGACGATCGACAGTGGATGCTATACGGGAGGTAGTACAGCAGGGCAGGAAGGCGTGGACTGGAAATCATTTTTCCCGGAACATCGCACTCCTGGTCACGCTGGACCTAAAGAACGCCTTCAACTCGTCCAGGTGGCCTGACATCTTGGAAGCGTTGAACGTGTTCAGAGTCCCGGAGTACATCATGCGGGTGATACGAGACTACTTGAAGGACCGTATTCTCCGCTATGATACAGAAGAAGGCAAACGCGAGAAATATCTTAGCGCCGGCGTGGCACAGGGGTCAATCTTTCGCCCAGATTTTTGGTACATCCTGTACGATAACCTGCTCAGGCTTGGGCTACGAGAATGAGTGTACATGATAGCGTACGCCGATGATGTCGCTCTAGCCATCATCGCACGGGACTTTGAAAGAGGACAATACCTGCTCAACCAGGCGATGCGCAGGATCTCGCGCTGGATACGGGAACACGGACTCGACTTGGCAACCGCTAAAACAGAGATCGTGTCTTTCACCGGTAAGTAGATAAACCCCATCTTTACCATGAAAGTGGGAGAGACGAAGGTTTCGACGAGAAGGGAGGCTATGTATCTGGGACTCAAACTAGATACCAAGTTTACCTTTTTTCGTCACCTGGCCTATGCAGCGGACATAGCGGCGACAAAGACGACACAACTGAGCCGTCTCATGGCGAACACGAGTGGCCCCAAAGCGAGCAAGCGACGGCTGCTCATGTCAGTCATTACATCCATCTTATTGTACGTCTCTGAAATATGGGCTAATGCAATAGATAAGGAGTCATACCGGATTAGAATCGCTTCCGTTCAACGCAGAGGAGCTCTCCGAGTCCCTAGCGCCTACTGCACGGTCTCGGGACCGGCAGTACTAGTTATTGCTGGAATCATCCCGATCGACCTGCGTGCGAAGGATCGCAAGAGAATCTACTTACGGAAGAAGGAAGAATTAGCAGAGGACAGAACAACCGCCCACAAGGATAAATGGACAGCCAGGCTGATATACAAACTGGCCCCTTGAATAAACAGAAACCACAGGCAGGTAGGATATTACCTTACCCAATTCCTGAGTGACCACGGGTACTTCTGCGCTTACCTCAAACGTATGGGGAAGGTTCAGAGCCCGAAGTGTATTTTTAGTTCCGCTGATTCCGACGATGCGTTCCACACGTTTTTCGTCTGCGAGCAGTGGAACGAAAAAAGGACAGCTCTTCTCGACTTGGTCGGACAATTCACGCCGGAAACCATCGTGGGCGAAATATTGTCCGCCAAGGATAAGTGGGCCGCCACGGCAAAATTCGTCGAGTCGGTTTTACGAGAAAAGAAGAGATACTCGGATAGAGCAATCGAAGAAGGTATGAATGTAGCGCTGGGAATCGGTCCGACACCCCATCATAACGCAGGGATGGCGGACGACCCCGTAGAAATGGCTGGGGTGGGAGATGACGAAGCGTCTTCGTAACCGGATGACGTACATCCCCGCTTTTACGAATGTCGCGGGGAGGGACGAGAAAACTTCTCTTTTCCGAACAGAGTTGAAGAAGCGCCGGTTCGAATACGCGTATATACGTGGCGGGATAGATCAAACGAACATCAATTTGTTTAAGATCAAGAAAGAAGCGGTTGTATATTCGACGCAAGAATGGCACCATCCTTGAGCATTGAGATGAACAGGTCTAAGGTGGGTTCTGCCAGAAGAGGAATGGATGGTAGGTTTTAGTGGGTCGGTTTGCGCTGCATATGTCGTGTAGTCTCGCGTTTTTGTTTATTTTATTTTTCGGCCTACATCACACTCGCGGCGAATGTATTCCCAACCAGCCCCACACTATCCGGCTGTACGGACCAGGTCGGGTGTGGCTTAGATGGCATTTCCTACATACCCTCGAAAAAAAAAATTATTATCATCATCATCATCATCATCATCATCATCATCATCATCATCATCATCATCATCATCACCATCACCATCACCATCACCATCACCATCACCATCACCATCACCATCACCATCACCATCACCATCACCATCACCATCATAATCATCATCATTATTATTATTATTGTTGTTATTATTATTATAGAGGCCAAATAGTGATGATAGGCAGTAACAGTGTCTACAGGATCACATCTAATACATAGTTTTTATGTCGGCTGTAGACGTGCTTGCATCGTCACCATAGCTATCATAACTACTAGTTGGGACTAGCTATCCGAAGCTGTGTAGTCCATAGCCTTGTTCACACAGTCGCACCATCTTTCTCTATTATTTGCGAGTTGCATCCAATCCTCCTCATAACATCCTATTTCTCGTAGATCAATTTTAATATTGTCTTTCCACCTTCGTCTCGATCTACCTAGGGGTCTTGCGCCTGTCGATTTCTCTACAAGCACTCCAAGTTTCACTCTTTCGTTTCCCATCCTAGCTACATAAAATTATCCATTACCAGTTAGCAAAGATTGGTAGACCACTAAAGAAACTTCTTGGATGGATATGTGGTTTTATTACCCTATCTTATAGCGAATAAGAACGAAAGTTGACAATGAAGAAATACACGAAGACATCGACATATAGGCAACTTGAAGAGGCTGCTAATGACGAATAAAGGTAGCAGTTTGTACATCGAGAAAATTGTTTCTAAATTCATTCAGAAGGGATGGGTATAAGGATAATTATCCAATTCAGCATTTCACGAAACAAAAAACTTTTTTTCTCCACTAGATCAGCCTGAGAAGACAAAACAGTTTTTTTTTGTTTTACCTTCGGCTGGAAAACGGCTATATTTAGTTTCAAACATTTATATTTTAATGTATGAAATAAAATTAATCATCATAATAATTTGGCATTGGAAAATAAATTAAGAATAAGAAGGATTATGAGGATTTGGTGAATTCAATAATCATATATCGAATTTCTGGAATATATCACTTTATATTTGCAAACTAATAGACAGAAGAATCTCGATCAATATGACGCGTCTATAAAATCTCGCCTGATAATTATTAAAACTACATTACATTTTTCATTTACGAATTGACAATATTAATTACGATGCGCAACAATATATTTTGATAATCACTTGTAGACAAAGACTATCAAAAATCACGGACGAACCGGATTTTATAACACGGCTTGGAATAAAATGATTTGGTACTTAGCTATTGACCAACGGAAACGGCGGCGTACCCCTTTTTCCACAGATGCGTGTGCACGTGGTCGACCCGTCAGCTGCATCGGAGTCCTTCGCGACTCCGCTCCAAGACACTCGTCCTCGTCAATGCGCGTATCTCTGCATGTACTTGATATTTCTCTTCACCGGATTAAACTCAATCTTTATTATCTTGAGATTGCACGTTTTTCTGTGCATGAAGCGACGGCGACGCTGACCTTCCTCAAGGCCAGGGAATTTGCGCGGCAGGACTCCGAAGTCAGAAGCACGCACCAGCACACCAGCGGAAAAAGAGGCTGAGCCTCATGTGCGAGTTCCATTTATAGACTCCGCGATCGCGATTCATCTACTTTCTTTTCCCAGAACTCTCTCCTCGATTTTGGGAGAGAGTTTATTTCGCGGGAAATTCAAACGATTTTAAGGCTGATTACTTCGGTGTGTTACAAGTTCCACTTCATAAGCATAAAAAATGCGTAATCCAAATATGTGTTACATAAATACATATCATTATTTTCAAAAGATAAATATTTTGTTATGTTCGTCTACCTTTACCAGGTTAACTTTGGATATTAACGCGTTCATTCGTTAGTCTACATTAATATATAATAATTCAAAATTATGATGTTATATAAAAGATATTAAGTCGAAAAAGTTGACTACTGCCTAAAGGTACAAATTATGCAACAGTAGATATTGCTTCCTTCTAAAGGAAGCTTTGTAATAGTAAAAAGAATGTTTTCTTGAAAACATGTTAAAAATATTTTGGGCATTGGGAATCAAATTACACAATACAATAATTTTAGAAAATGTCCGTACATATGTGTATGTGTGTGCCACCATATCTCCATTAATCCACGGTTAAATTTAATATTTCAGAATCATTTATTCTGTTTTTTTTTAAAGGAAGGCAGCTCAAAAATAATTTTTTCTTTATTTCGATAAGTTTTTGTTTTCTTATCGGTTTTTCAATTTTTGTTTTTTAGTTTTTCGGTTTTTTAACACCTTAGAAGTAATATCATTGATTTAGTGATAATGAATTTGAAAGAGCTATAAATTAACTATCTTTTTCGACCCGAAATTTTTGATAAGCTATTTCCCGTTTTCTTTTATACGCGGAAACGTCATGTTTTTTTTAAACGGTTATATCTTAGAAATATATCATGGAAATATATTGAAAAAAATTGAGATAATTATTAACATAAAGTACAATATTCAGTAAACTTTTAAAGCCATTTTATTTTTCGAGAAAGAAATCATTTTGTAAAAAGAATCGATTTTCTATGTCGAACAATAACTTGAGTAAAATGGCATTATTCTTTTTCAAAATTTCTCCTAAGGTAGCTTTTAACTATCTCTTGGTAAGTTATTTGCCCAGATCACGAAGAGTTTTATTTTTCAAGACATTTGAGATTATGGTTTTTTACAAACTTTCTTTGATCGCTTATATCTCGAGAACGGCGCCGTCAGTTTATGCCAACTGAGACTCATTTCTTTCATTTCTTAATCAGAATTCGGAATTAAAAAGATATTTTAAGATTTATCGACTCGTCTTTGTTTTTAACGATTTTTCTATTTTACGTTATTCTGAAATCAATGACATAAATTAATTTGGTATGTAAAAATAAAATAATCACTTCAGTGTAAATGCATTTGAAAGAGACTAAAATTATCTATCTTCCCCGGCACGACATTTTTTATAAGCCATTTTCCTTCTTTTGTTATACACGAAAACGTATTTTTTTAACGGCGATATTTTGGAAACATACGATGGAAAATCTTTATAAATAAATTTATATGGAAAAGGTTTCCACTATCTCTTGACAGTCTTGGCTGAGCTCTTTAAACCGAACATAAAATCTTTTATTTTTCAAGATATTTGAGATTAAATTTTTGTATTTATTTTTGATTGCCTATTTCTTGGGTATTATGCGGTAACTGTTTACAAATCGTTAATTTGTTTATTTCTTGATAAAATGAAATATTTTTTTTTAGATTTATTGACTCGTTTTTGTTTTATAGTGATTTGTCATTAATGATAAAAAACACACCTTTATTTAGATATAAATAAGAAAGAAATAGAGAACTTTAAAAAAAAGTATTAGAATAATGAAATTTGTATTGGAACAATTTATTTAGTGTGAAGAAGCTAAATGCCAATGAATTTGAAGCAGATTTTTTTTGCTTCCTCAACGAGGAAGCTTTGTGATAGTAAAAAAAACTTTTGCTAAAAACATGACAGAAACATGTTTTGAGACTTAAGAAATCAAAGTACACTATTTTTAGAAAATATCTGTATGGATGAGTGTGTATGTGTATGTGTGTGTGTGCGTGAGCGTGTGCGCATGTGTGTATGTGTATGTATTGATGTGGATCAACATTTCTCTGAATATACACGGTAAAAATGAATGTTTCGGGGCTCATTTTTTTTTGTTTTTCGTTAAGGACGGCGGCTCATAAAATGTATTTTTTGTTTCTGATGCGTTTTTGCTTTTTTAGCGGTTTTTCGATTTTTGAGTATTAGTTTTTTAGATTTTTGATACCATAGAAATAATACTATCGATTGATTGATAATGCATTTGAAAGATCTTTTCCCGCCTGAAAGTTTGAATAAACTATTTTTCTTGTTTTGTTATTCACGAAATCGTATTTTTTTCGATTATAACTACGAAACGGTTATATGTACGAAATCTAAAAATGAAGATTTAGAAAAAAATTGAGATGATTAGGAATATGGAGAAGAATATTCTGCAAAATTTTTTAGGTTTATCTTTTCTTTTGAAGGAAAAAATCTTTTTTTTTTAAAATCGATTTTTATTCAGTTGTGAATATTGGAGTATATCGGCAACATTTGATCTGAAACTTTCCAAAACGGTAGCTCTTTAGTATCTCTTGAATGAGTTATTTTCCCAGATTACAACGATCTTTATATTTCAAAGTAGTTGAGGTTATGTCTGTTGCAACGCCGTTACCCTAAGCGGGTCCTGGGCGTAGTCGTCCAGTCGCGGACAGCCGATAGGCCCAGGCGTGGGTGTGATGAGCCCGCACTGGTGAACGCATTCATCTAGAAACACTACGCAAGCACCGCAACAACTACAAACACTATACAAAATCTCCTATCTTACTTTCTTCTTCTACCTTACTCTGTAATCTATCTCTTTTACCACACATTTCAAACAACAAATGGGCCAAAAATCCTGCTGTCGTGGAGGATATGGGAGCGATGACAACTGCCCTGAGAGGGGATGCGTAGAATGATTCGCCACCTGGTCTTACATGGCAACGAAGCCAGCGAAGGCGCGCTGTCTTGCAGGGGGGCGTTAGGATATGAGAATGAAACCGAGTGTGTCTGATAACGAGTTGACTATGTCCTCGCCAAAGTCGGAAAGCTCTCATACTTAGTTCTAGGGAGGTATGAGGGTTATCACCCCTAGACGGATGGACTCACCTGCGATCGGAACAGGATCCAAAACGCGCGGGTTTAACTTACTATCATGGCTCAAAGAAAACAAAACCAAACCAAAAGAAACTTAAGGGTGGGAACCTGGAATATACGCAGTCTACACAGAGCGGGCGCGTTCCGGGAAATCATAAATGAAACTGAGAGGTACAATTTAGATTTGGTAGCAATACAAGAAACCCGATGGAAAGATAACGCGATGCTAGGATCCGGTAACTTCACCTTTTTATATGGAGGCGCGAGCGGGCATTCTCTAGGCACCGGATTTCTTGTTAACAAAAGCATCATACATTCCGTTAAAAGTTGCAATTTCGTGAATGACCGACTCTCGTATATCATCATCGAAGGAGCGTGGTATAATTACGTGGTTATTAACGTCCACTGTCCCACGGAGGACAAAGAGGAAGAAGTCAAAAATCCTTATTATGAAACTTTAGAGCAATTAATCGACCAATTCGCGTCTACGACACCAAAATAGTAGTGGGGGATTTCAATGCTAAAATAGGGAGAGAGGAAATGTTTAGGCCCACCATAGGCAAAGAAAGTCTACACGAAACCAGCAACGATAACGGTATTATGGTCATAAATTTCGCGGCTGCAAAAGATCTTATAGTCAAGACCACGTGCTTCAAGCACAAGGATATACACAAGGCAACGTGGACATCGCCGGATGGGGCCACGCACAATCAAATCGATCATTTTCTTATTGATAAGAGGCGCCACACGAATGTACTCGACGTAAGGACCTATAGGGGGGCGGATTGTGACTCAGATCATTATCTAGTAGTGGCCAAATTAAGAGCCAGATTAGTAGCCGGTCAAAATAGTAAGCGAGCGAACAAAGTAGAAACCTTTGATATGGAAAACTACGAAGCGGGGTAGAGCGAATCAAGTACCAAGTAGAAGTTAGCAACCGATTTCAGGTGCTCGAGGAAACGGATGAACAGACGGGAGTAGATGACGATCCGAACAGGTTGTGGGGGGCTATCGAAAAAGCTATAAAAGGGGCCGCGAACAAAGTACTGGGTAAGAAAAAAAGGCCGAAGAGCAAACCATGGTTTGACGAAGAGTGCGAACTCTGGTTTGAAAGGCGCAAGAAGGCTAAATTAGATAGTGTACACAATGAAAGCGGTAGGGCCGTAGAAGAATACCATGAAATAAGAAAGCAAGTGCGTGTGATTTACAGAAACAAGAAGCGCGAGTATCAGAAAAATGAAATTAGAAAAATAGCAACTAATAGTAGGGAAAATAACCCGCGCGAGATGTACAAAGGAATAAATGCTATTAGGGAGGGTTTTCAGAGTAGATCGCAGTTAATGAAAGATAAGAACGGGAACCTCGTGACAAGCGAAAATGAACTATTGAAATTATGGAAAGATTATTTCGATAAGTTATTAAACGTGCATGAAAACTCCGAGGAAATGGGAGACGAAATCCACACTGCTGAACTCCATATGGACGAAACGACCTACAAAGAAGTAGAGGCCGCGATCAAAAAGCTAAAGAACAATAAGGCCGCAGGAAACGATTCTATACCAGCTGAACTACTTAAATATGGAGGCACCGCGCTTACATCTAAAATTTTTTATCTAGTATGTGCTATTTGGAGAAATGAAACAATACCAGAAAATTGGAAAGAATCCATCATCATACCGATCTTTAAAACGGGAGATAAAACAGACTGCAATAACTACCGGGGAATCTCACTTTTAGCTACCTGATACAAAGTTCTGTCAAACGTAATACAGGCCAGACTCACACCATTCGCGGCAGATATAATAGGAGATTATCAGTGTGGATTCCGGCGCAACAGGTCAACGAGCGATCAAATGTTTACCATAAGACAATTATTAGAGAAAAAGTGGGAATATTGCGAAACTATACACCAGCTATTTGTGGACTTTAAGAAAGCGTACGACTCTGTCAAACGAAGCGAAATGTATGAAATCCTAGTGCTCCTTCGTGTACCAAAAAAACTCAATGACGAGCTACATAATTTGTACGCGTCACCAAATATTAACAGAATAATAAAATCACGGAGACTAAGATGGGCAGGGCACGTGGCAAGAATGGGCGATGATCGTACAGCAGTGCGCATAATGAAAGGAAAACCGAAAGCAACGCGACCTCTTGGTAGACCTAGACGCAGATGGGAGGATAACGTAAAATCAGACGTAACTGAAATTGGGCGGGAAGGCGCGTAATGGATGGGGTTGGCACAAAATAGGGAAACGTGGAAGGCTTGCGTAGATGAGGCGATGAACTGTCGAGTTCGAAATGCCACTTAAAAAAAAAAAAAAAATTTGAGGTTATGTATTTTTTTGAATTATTTTGATCGCTTATATCTCGAGAATGTCACGGTCATTTTTCTCCAAACGGGGCTTAGTTTTTTCGTTTCTTGATGAAGATTCGAAATTGTAAAAAATTGAAAGATTCATCAATTTTTATTTTTTATATCAATTTTTGGATTTTTGGATTTTTTAGTTTTAGTTTTATGGGTTTATGGTATGTTAGAAATATTATGATCCATTTAGTGTAAATGCATTAAATAGATACTTAAATTACCTATCTTTTACAGCCGCACATTTTAGATAGGCTCTTTCTCTTCTTTTGTTATACACGAAAAGGTCTTTATATCTTGGAAGTCTATGATGGCAATTTTTGTATGATGACACTTTTAGAAAACGTCTGTGTCGATGTAAGTGTGGATGTGAATTCAAAGTCATTTGCATTTTACCCCTTTTCACTGCCACAGAGGATGATTAGGGTAAAATCTATAAATTGATTTTTAGGTATTTGCATAGGAAACCTTTGTGAACAAAAACCAACTCTATATCTCCTAATATTTAATAGATATCAGCAAATATGAAAAAAACGTATATCCACTTTTCACCCCTTAGGGGTTGAATGAGTAAAATGGCTTCTTATTTTGCCCCTACATTATAAAAGGTATATTACTACCCAAATTTCAAGTTTCTAGGTCCAGCGGTTTGGTCTTGGCACTGATGAGTAAGAGGGAATACTCGTGTATCGAGCATCTTCTTTTATATACATAGATTTAGCTTTTATAAAATATTATATGTACATTTCAGATAAAAATCATTTATTATATAAAGTGACATCGTTTCCATAGTAAAGTTTTTAATTTTAATAAACTTTACTTTTCAATTGTAATATCAATATACTGTAATCAATATGTATTATTTGTTGGTTCTGCGAAGAATACTAAAAATCATATATTACTTAATAGGGAAGAAAGGGGTCAAACCGATCACTTAATTATGAGAATATTAAGTTTATTGAATGGTAAAAATATTGTTATATTCTTTAGAATGTATCTTATTTCAACTTATTAAATGCTAAAAACCAAAAATATAAAAGATTTCTATAAAGATATTCATATAGACAGGTTTTGGCTACTTTTCTTATAAGAAAAGTTGGCGTTAAAACCATTTTTATAATTATTTAAGGTCTGAATTTATGGTCGTTTCTCAGATCTTGAGAGCTGAGTACATGATGTAACGAAAACAAGGTGTGCTCGGTAGACGGGTCGAAATTCAACACGTTCTGTGCATCACGTGGTCTTGGGCCAAGCGGACGCCATATTTATATCGATTATATCGAGTATATATATATACTCGATATACGCTAATTGTTCATGACCTATATACTGAAGTCAGGCATAGATTATACAAACACTAGAAGACGTACTAATGAGGTTGATATCTGAGAAATACTCAACTCCATGGTGCAAGGAAAACAAGGTGTGCTCTTGCGCATCTGACGCAGCTTTATAAATGAAATGAAAAATTTGTACCTGTGCTATTCTCATTAATATTTACTATATTATCTTGTTTCCGAATTTCTTTCAGTACATCTCTACTTTTTAATAATTGCAAATTTTCTGTTAGAATAGCATTCTCTAAGAGTTTGCGGACTCGTTTAGGGGAGTAATTTTTGCAAATTCTGTAAATAAGCTGGTTTTGGCTTATAACAATTTTGTAAAAAGTGAATCGAGCAGATCCTAGCTGTAAAATATATTTTTTAATATTATTGTAATTTACTTGTATTTCAGTTTAGATTTACTTCTAAGATAGAAAAAAGAGAAATGAAAGAAAAACATAACCGTTTTAAGTTACTTTTCCTTGTTGCATGCTGCAATCCACCTCTCACGAATTTCTATATTTTTCGGAAATGAAAAGAACTGTAGGTGCTATTCTTTAGCGTGCACGCTCCGATTTTCGCACCCACTAACACTACGTGCTGGCATTTATTAGCAAAATAACCAATATGACGTCCACTTGGCCCAAGACCACGTGATGCACAGAACGTGTTGATTTTCTACCCGTCTACCGAGCACACCTTGTTTTCCGTACACCATGTTCAGCTCTCAAGATCTGAGAGACGACTATAAATTCCGACCTAATTTAATTATTGTAGGTCTTAACTACCAGACAAGAAAAATGTAGCATTTAAACTTTCATGCGATAGTCAGTCATTTTTTATAAAATGTTTTTCAACAATCCAATTAATAATAATATTTATAGTGGAGGAAGTTTAAATTCGAAATAAATAAATTATCCGCGAAACAGATTTGTATAAGAATAATATGTCATGGTTATATAATCACAAACGTACTTTATTTTTGGTTTCATTAATCCAAATTCATTTATTCAAATTCAAATTAACCTAAATTATGCATTTATTTTTATTGATTTTTATAATTGTTATTTTTTATTTAATATTTGGTTATTTGGCGAGGGAGCGGGGGAGCTTCGACCACTGGGCCCCCACCTGGGACTCCGCCCGTGGACCCGGCCCCGACGCCCCGCCATGCTCATACAATTTTATTTTAATCTTCTTTCGTATATTAATATATATTGAGGACGTAGCCCGAATCTGATACCGCTCTGAAGAAAAGAGTTAGAGTCCCAATTACGGTTAATTCCAGTTAAATATAATTACATACGATGACATGTACTAACTCGTGTCAACAAATTTCATGTAATCACATGCAATAACATCCATATTGTTTTATATGTAATTACATGTCACTACATGTAACTCATTTTTTACTGGGTATGGCTATTCTTTACTAAGAAAACTTAAATTTTTAAGTGAATATTAAGGTTACGCTTTGAGCCTTTTTTAATAAAGGCACCCGTAAAAATAATAAATAAACTGGGATAAATGAAAAGTTTGAAAGAGGAATAGTTGGTAAGAGAGCGCAATATAACATAACAATTGACATTAAATATACAAAATATAATAATGTATTAAATAACGACATATTTATAACAAGAACATTTGTTAATACAATTTGCAAACTTTACAAAATTGTCATTAAAAGAATGAGAGTTTCATTTTCTTTAGGTATGAGTATAAATATGTGAATCATGAGTATATATGTACATCATGTACAAGTGTGCAATGCAAACGAGATATAACAATAAATTCTTAATACCTAATACGATCGTACAATACTTCTTTGTTAAATTTTTTACATACCACTTGCATTGCTGCATTGTATTATAGGATACACGGAAAAAGTTTACAGCCTTGCAGGATGGTGCACCGTAAATATCGGTGAACGTTCAGCGTGAGGGAAAGTGATCAACACTGTCTATCGGTGTGTCAGTCACTGTATTCAAGAGTGACGTGACTGACCCAAACGATGACGCCATGCGCAAATTACATGCGCAGCGATGTTAAGACGAAGCATACACAGCTCGCATCGTCAAACTCGGTGCGTACACCATCTCTGCTGGTGTTTGTTTTATCGTACACCGCCCTTGTAGGTGAAAACCTTTTTCCGTATACAATCACTATCACGTACTTCAAACTCTTAGAAAAAGTCAAGTAGAGTTATTCAGCCATCAGTGGCCTGTAACATTTTCGAGAAATGCTAACAGTAGAACATCCTACAATAATCATCCTTACGTCACAAAATCATCCTCATATCCATCCCTTCTCAACGAACTTATTAACAAGCTTGAATGAGCGCTCGATGTATAGGCTGCTCGCGTCGGTCAACATAATTGAGGATTTCATGTCGTTCATGTCCAGGTCCTGGGCCACCTGCAGTGTGAAGAACTTGAGCGCCATAATACAGTGGAACAATTCGTCGTGCGCGACCCTCCTTAGCTGTTCCTCGAAGTTCTTCTTCGTGAACGGCGAGACGTCACAGCCGCAGTTACCCAGCACCTCGACGAATCTCGTGTGGTAAGCATCCAGCAGATCGTCGAAGTGATTGTCCATCACTTCTGCACTTGTGCTAGCACATAGGAAGTAGGGAAGATCAGTGAGCGGATTGGCCACCCTGGCCATCTGGAAGTCGACGAACTTGACGTCGTCGACCTTGCCGTTCTCCGCTAAATATATCATAAAATTTTTTATGAAAAATCTACAAATGGACTATAAGGATTGTAAAAAAAATTAGATCGTCTTTTAAGTTAGGACAACAATATTATTCGTGTGGTTATGCGATCGATTGCGTAAAACAATTTTTTTAGTACTAAGTGGCGATTTTAAGTAATTTAAATTCTTCCATTGAATTCATGAATTTATTTGAATGACATTAAGTCGGCTGAAAGTAATGTTATTGACCAAAATAGAGAAATTTTTAAAAATTTTAATAATTTTTTAAACGAGCGAAATAGTATATTACGCATGCCGGTTGGAAAACAACTGCTTTGCGCCGGCTTTAGAGACATGAAAATATGTGAATTCGTGCGTGTATGACAAAAAGTAGTTTTCCTTCCGCTGAAAAAACAAATTTTTGAAAATTTTTGAAACCTTTTGAAAATTTTGAAATTATATACAATTTATTTTTTTTGGTATAATGGACGACTGAAAGTTCACAATTCTTCATCCGCCGTACGTGCATAAAAAAGTGCCAATTCATGCACTAATTATAAAGAATACGGTGTGTAACATTTTTTAGACTCGGATGTTGATATCATCATCCTTACTTTGAAAAAGCCAATTTTCCCCCCTATAGTTGCACAATCTACTATTAATGCATTTATAATATTATACCTTTTTGTATATACCATCCGGATATATTGAGAAAAATTTATTGATAGAGCAGCCAGATTTAGATGCAAATGTCGAGGCATTAATAGAGCAATTTTGAATGGATTCCATATGAATTTTCATATAAGATCCATGATACACATGGCATTTTAAATGTATTTTTGTAACGCAGGCACGATTTTCGCGCTTTTTGCCCTGAAAACCGGACCTAAAGTGATCGTTTTCCAATTCGCAGGCGTAAAGTGCTTTACGCGCGCTGCTCATTTTACCTTACGCCTGATACTCACTTTACTATCCGCCCGCTCTTTCAGAAGCCAATATAAATGAGAATAAAACTGGCAAAAATCAATACATGCGTTACAAAAAAATATTGTGTGAACCACGGGCAAGAGGGCCTTTTTAACAAAAGGCTCACTTCTCGCCCTTGGTGCACAATATACTATTCTGTATGGATTTCTGTAATTTTTTCCATGCGAAATCCATATGACTATTTTCAGCTCGGTATATATTCATATATTTTCTGATATTGGTATGGTATGCAAAAAATATACAAACCATGATGAAACATGATGTTGTTGACCCAGAAATCACCGTGGGTTATCGTGACCCATGGCTCGATCTCCTCGGTGTTCATGAAGGACTCGAAGCCTTTGCTCGATTCCATGGACTTCGTAATGCGCTCCTTATATTTACCTATGCGCGAATCCTTGCAAATAGTCTCCAGCGTGAAATCGGCCACGTCATCGAACTCTTTGGTCTTCATGTCAAACGGAAATACGTTAATGGGTTTCCTGACCTCTTTGAATAACATTGGTTTCGTATATTTCAGCGCCATGCCCAGGGCGTGATATCGAGCCAGTTCGGTTATGGCTAATCTGGCGTGTTCAAAGTCCAGTCCTGTTAATTATTATAAAATGATCAATCAGTAAGCATGATCAATAATTAAGCAATACGATTAGGTATATATTATACATTTTCTGAACATTTGTATTTTATATAGTATTTAAATTTCTTTTTATAGTTTTGTAATAACTTTATTGTTTTTTAAATAAACTGCTATTCGGGTAAAAGTAAAAAAATCGACCATTCTCAGTCATGGAGGTTTAGAAATAAAAAGTATACTCGATTAATAGAAATAAAATAAACAAATTTTCTACAATGTTATTAATCATTTAGATGTGAAAAGTCTGCATGGCCAAGATCAATAACTACTTTTAATCTATTAAACAGTTTTTTAAGCCTTATGATAAGTCACGATGATTGCGCAGTAAAATTAGTCACTGGTAATCAATCAGTCATTTTTTCGTTGTTTTCGTGCTGTTTCTTTTATCACATTTCTTTTTGTTCACAGTTTGCAGACAAAAAACTGCTGCCAATACATTGAAACTTATCTTCCTCAAGCGTAATTGATCGTTTGAATCTGAAATTATTTATTCTTTAATTTATTAATTTAAACTGCTATAGGTCTACTACTTTTAATAGCATAACTTAAAAAATCACTAATTTGCTCCCACAGAATAGCGATATCTGTGGAAAACCAACTCTGCGGAACTAGGATTTCGATTAAGCTTTGGGAGGTACTTCCTGGCATCTAAAAATGAAGCCTAGCACACGTAGTTTGTTCTAATGGGCCCTTACATTTGAGATATAAACTTTTTTACTGCAAACACACGTTATTTTAGTCAAAGAAGGTATCTCTTCTAGTGATTATAACTATGCATCTGTTAACATTAAAGAAAATGAGAAAATGGCTTAAAATAAAATAAAAGAAGGTATAAAGAGCTCTAATGAGACCTGTAACGTCAAAAAATATTAATCTGAGTCAAAGTTATTAACAATGAAAAATAGAACTTATAATGCATGAATATTTTTGGAAATTAAACTGTGTTAATTTCGTTGATTTTTCATGTATTTTCAGTCCTCGTGTACAATTGTTAATAACTTTGGCTCTTTCCGCCTACTTTTATTATCTTATTTATAGTGTTAACACTTGAATAGTTATAATCACTAGAAGTGGTACCTTCTTTCACTAAAATAACGTATATTTCGGAGTCAAATAGCTGATGTCTGAAATACAAGGGCCCATTAGGACGAACTGCAGATGCTAGGCTTCATTTTTAAGTAGCAGAAAGCACCTCCCAATGCCTCATCAAAATTAGAGTTCCGCAAGGTTGGTGTTCTCCTACAGTACGTACTACACATTAAAAAAGAAATTTAATATTTCCATAATTTGTTTTTTAAATAGAACTTATTTTATAAGAATTTAATTTCCATGAATAACAAGATAACGATTGGTAATCCAAAAATGTTTGTTCTATAAAACATCTAATTTTGTAGCACATTCTAAGGTGTATAAATATCTATAGTATAATAACTAAAAATTATTTATTGATTTATTGAAATAGCTAGTTATTAAAAAACATCTGTAAACTCGACGTGGCAAATTTCTGGTCGAATACTTTTGAATTTTTTTGGAATACTGCAATTTCATTGGATCTCATTGGATCGAACGCACGTCTTCGCTAAGCTCATTGGAAGATTTTAAACGCATTCGACCAGAAATTTCCCACGTCGAGTGTACAAGATTCAAAATCATATTTTTTATCAAAAACTGTTAGATGTATAAATCGAATTAAAATCCCGTAAATTGAAAGAATATTATATACTTATTTATATATATGAAGAACACAAAGTACCAAAAAATGTTTTTAATTTTCTAAAACAATCACATTTGAAAAATACGTATTAAAATTTCAAATTAATTTACTTCTACAAAAGAAAACTTTGCAGTAATTGTTAGATTATAAATTGAAAGAAACTTAGATTTACTATAAATATAAATGTATATGAATACATGTTCTATATTAGGCTATATCTGATATTCCGACTGCAAAATTTCCGCCTGAAATACATCAAGTGCCTTTGAAAGTTACAGAGACCACAAAATTTTGCTACGTACATGGAGAGAAACGTTGTTATAATTCTTATTAATATATGAATGAATTTTTACTATTTTCTGTTGTAATGTTTGGAGATACTTGTATTTTATCAAATTTTAGGCACGACTGCGACACGGAAGTGCCTTATATTTTCGTTAGCGAAAAATGTGCGAGATAGGATATCTCACGCAATTTTTGACCAATCGGACTGAAACTTTAAGAGAGATCTCCTCCAGCACAATATGAAATTCTATTTTTTTTATCCCGATCCTGTACGTAGTTTTTAAATTGCGAGCACTTGTTGCTTATTTTACGTGTTTTTACGTGTTTTTTTTTAAGTTCATGTTAGAGGATTCTCTCCGCGAAATCTTAGCGGATCAGTCTAAAAATTTTCTTCGGAACTCTCCTAAGTATAACAACCTGATGGTCCTATTTTGGGATTGATCCTGCAAATATACGCTGAATGCAGCGACTAAAAAAAATCGCTAGAAACGGTTTTTGGGTTATAACTTGAAAACTAAGCATTCTACGAAAAAAAGTTAAATATAAAAGTTGTAGATCTTAACAAATACAACTTTTTCCTATTAACATCTATTTATGAAAATACTTTTAACTCGAATTAACAGACCAAAAACGAATTTTAACATCGAAAAAACAGCTTTTTACCATATAACTTTACAGTTATGCATGTACATGAAAAAGTTAAATAGAAAAGTTGTAGATCTTTGAAAAATACAACTTTTTTTTCGGGACACCAAGACGCGAAAATGCTTTTAAATTAAGTTAATAGTCCAAAAACGATTTTTGACATCGAAAAATGCAGTTTTTTTACTATAAAACTTTGCAGGTATGCATTTTACGTAAAAAAATTTAATGAAAAAGTTGTAAATCTTAAAAAAACACAACTTTTGATAGTAGCAAATATTAAAATTATATTATTAAAAATAATATTATTAAAATATTAAAAAAATGCTTTTACACAAGAAACAGCCTAAAAAACGCTTTTTCATACACATCATTTAATAACAATTGCGGTGCAGCACGCCCAATCGATCTTAAAATTCTTTTAAATATGTCCCCTTTTCAATAAAAGTTTAATATCCAAAGTACCAATACTTAAACACGATAGTATCTTTTTTTACTAAATGCATCAAATTTTAGAACAGAGTATGATTGCCAAGTACGAGGGTCGGCTAAGCCGGCCCAAGAGACTCGACATCACACAAAGGTGTAAATAAAATATACTGAAATGGATCAGTACAATTTACTTTCAAAATTGAAGTATATTATACTGAATTAGGAAAACCTAAACTGAATAATAATGGAAATAACTCAGATTGAAGAAAGGATCTGGAGGCGCCTACTGCATCCTTCTAAACTAGGCTATGTATTCCTAAACAATCCATTTTCTAATTTAAATCCTACTACCGAAATTCCTTCCTCTTCCTTCTTCCTCTTGAAAATATTAAACATCTTGCCATTTTTTCCCTAGTTTTTTTATTAAAATTGAAACATTTATCAGTTTAAATTGCATTCTTGTATTTCTAAATGTTAAATACATCATATACCATTGAAAATTAAACAATTATTCAATAATTTAATATTTATATCTTCAAACGAAAGAGATATAAAAAAACAATATTCTTTTACTGATTTCTGTAAAAATAACAAGATAATAGTGTCAGCGTTAGATGTAAGCTTTAGTTTAGCGCTTCGCGCGAGTGTCAGGCAATCAAACGAACGCGCAGCGTGAGCAAGGCGAGTGCGCAGCGCGAGCACCGGTAAGGCAAGCGAGATCGAAGCGCGAACTGAGATCGGTCCTGCCTCTAATGCAAAACGCGAAGCCCTTGCTCTGAAGCTCCGGAGCAGGCAAGTCACATGTGGCCGAAGGCAGCGTGTGGCGCGCTAGTTACTATTTAATATAGCAATTTTCTAAAATATTAAATAGTATTTTTAAAATTTACATTTATACATTTTTGTCAAATTTGATGTTTCCCTGATTATTATTTATTCTAGATATTATATTTCTTATATGTGTACACTTTAATTTTAAATAAAATTATTTTTACCGAAAAGACCGATCTCGTGAAGATTTGAACCGGCGACCCTCAGTTCCTGGAGTGAACGCTCTACCTACTGCGCCATCATGATTCTTGTTTACTATACTTCGAATCATCCTTATAAGGTATACTAGGCTTTGTTTTAGTTTACGCTTATCTTGTCAACATTAATTAAATAATGATATACTCATTCATTGTTGCAGTTCTAATTAACTTACATGTATTGATATAATGAAAAAGATCTTGTATCATCGAATTAAAAGTATCGTGGTCAGTTGCCAAAGATTACGTTTAAGTTTTAGAGGTTAGATTTCTTGAGTCAAGATGGTTTTCTAAAATATTTACGAGAATTTAATACGTAAGTACGTAAAATTTACTAAAAAAATTTAGTTATTCGGAAAATATAACAAATATTACTATAATTTCAAGTACTTCTTGCTATAATATTCAGAACAAATTACTACACTTTTTTGTAATTTCTATAAATGATTGTTTTTACTAAAGTGGATAGTAAAATTGCATATGCTTTAATTGCAAAATATCATATACGTTTAACAATAGCTGCTACAAAATACAGTAAAAAGTATTAGAATGCAAGTAAATCCCACCATTCCTTCATAAAATAGTAATTCTCATACAGTAAATAGTAATTTTTAATACATCTCTTCTCTCCGTGTACGTATTCACACACACACACACACACACACACACACACACACACACACACACACACACACACACACACACACACACACACACACACACACACACAAAAACACATACCCATATGCGTGCACACACATACACACACAGACACGCACACACGCGCATACACACATACTCACACGCGCGCACTCACACACACACACATCCATACTGCAGATATTTATGCTATGGGAATAACGCCCGCAGTGTATAATTGACCATTTAGCGTACGCAAAACCGTCACGGAATATGTCATTTTTCCAGCACGTTTGATGAAAAAATTTTTTTTTTTAGTTTGACAAAAATTCTTTATTTTATAATATCTTGACTTTGATATCATTATGTGAGATTAAATTGTAGTAAATTTTTTTTTGTTTTTTATGACATATATCTCACATACAACCTCCTTAAAACTAGCACCAAATGTATTGTTAAATTCACGCAAGGTAAACGGCTTTAGATGCTGTAGGATAGTAAAATGCCTTGCAGAGATACAAAGTCAAAATTTTATTACTCTGCATAAAATTTTGAAATGTTTTTAATAATTAATGTTTTGTTTTTATTTTTGTTTATATAAAAATTAATTTTTAACTATACAATGCAGTTCTCTATATATACATTTTCTAGAATCCATATATAAATGTTTCATTTTTATTTTTGTAAAAAATAGCGTAACCTCTCTAGCGCGCGATTTGTTTACTACCTACTTCATTCTTCGTGTGAGTAAGGTGTTTTTACTCTAATCTCGTGTTAAAAAACTGATTAAAGTTATTGTCTTGACGAGTTGGATAAATAATTGTTACATAGGTATATCTTTATTAATCGTGTAAATAAGTGGAATCTGTTCTGAGACTTGATATGTCAATTTGAAAAAAGTGCGTTTTTGTGAAAAATAATGGTTTTGACTATCTGCTTATAAAAACGTGATAGAATTGGAATAATAAGTTTGTTGAATTTTTCAGTTGTTTAACAAAAAATTTAGAATAAAGTTTGAAAATAATTTATTTTGCATTTGATAATTCAGAAGATATTTAAAAATATATTAACTATGGATTTTGTCTAATTTTTTAGTGAATGGTTATACTAGATAAAAAAGACTGTAGCTTTAATACAATTTTAATTTCTTGAAAAAGACTGTTGGATTGTACAATAATTGTTTATTTTTTGTTGCAGAAGCTTACGCTGCGAGACTTGATCTTAGCGAAACTTTAGTTTCTCCTTACTCGTATACATCTGTACTCAAGACAATTGTTGAAGGATTATGAAGTTTACTTAGATTATTCAAGGATTTTGAAGCCAGAAGAGTATCCTTGTATTTAATCAATATGAGAGAAAAATCATTTTTTTCATATTTATCTTTTATTCCGAGTGATAAAATAAAATATTTTTGTAACGACTTTTTTAAATTATCAGTAATATTACATTTTTCTTTAATGTTCTACATTAAAAGATATTATCAAATATATTTATTTGGCAGATGAAGAATTATATTTATTCCATTTAAAGTAAGTTTGACAATAGTTGATGCTCTCCGGTTAATGGTGTTATTGAAGCTCAAACATTAAGCATGAAATGAATGCACTTAACGTCTTAACCAATGACTTGATATGTCATTTAAGATGAATTGTTTATTTTTGTGGAATATTATTTGCATTGATTATTTGTTTATATAATTTTTATAAATTTTGATTTATAATTGTGTTTAAATTGTTTTTTTTTATTTCAGAGACTTACGTCGACACAAATTGGCTTTTCCTTCACTCGTGTACATCAGTACTCCCGATTAAATTATCAACGTGTTGAAATAATGAAATCTATTACAATTATTACTGGATTATGAAGTCAGATAAATACCCAGTTTTAATTTTTAACCAGTACGAGAGAATAATTATTTCTTTAGATATTTTTTTCTATTTCAATACAGTAATTAAACATCCACCGGATGATTTTGATAAGATTACAATAGTATTGTTATAAATACTGTTTCTTTTATTCTACAGTAATTTTAAATTGAACATGAAATTAAATATTAATTTATAACTTTTTGTAAGTTTGTAAGTTACTTATGTAAATATAATCTCAAGTTAAATACTATTGAGGAAAATTCACTGCGCATAATGAGATTTGAATTTGATTTGCAGAATAACAGTCATCGAATGCATGGTATCAAAGTCTATATTACTTCATTGAACAAAGTGACAATGACATGTAAATATGGTTTGTAAATATGCTGCAAGATTGAAAGTGAGTAAATACGAGTTCCTTTTTTCAAAACTGTTTTCAGAAATTTATTTTAGTCAGATACCACATAATTATATACGCCACTTTTTTAATATATCAAAATGAAACTCTGGATTACTGCGACTTTCAATGCTGTACAGGTACATATACTGTACCGTTTTGTGGGGATTCAGTCTGTACCTATATTCATCATATTTCGTGAGGATTTCAATACAGATGTCTGCATTACTTCTCTACATATTCTATACCGATTTCCGTACTCTATGCCATTAAATGTTTCAGTAATATTTCTCTGAAGATTTTGTACGGATTCTACGCGAATTTAAATATGGATTTTTGCACGACTTCTTTACGGATTTAGTATCAATATCCGTGTTCTAAATCAGTGTGGATTTCCATACAGATTTCATCCAGATTTCCGTACTGATTACACGGAGCGTTTTCTGACCTATTCCGTACGGATTCCCATGTGGATCACATACAATTTCCGCACTGATTCCGTTACGGATTTCCGTACTGATATCCGTGCAGAATTCGTGCGGTTATTTTCAACAGGGTTATAATATGAAAACAAATAATTATATACATTTTTATACTTAACCCTTTAGTATCCGGACCTAGAGAAAAGTAAAACCTAATTTTTATATTCATTGATTCTAGCTAATTGAGTTTCAAGTTAGGTAATATGGTGGTTTTTGTCCGCTAAAAATGTCTAATAGTATATGTTTTTCTGAACAGAGCAAAAATATTACATGTGCCTTCTTGAGGCCGATTTCAACTAGAGTAAAAATATTATATTATATGTAAGAAACGCACTATGCCGTCCAGATGGACCCTGTACGTGGAAACTAAAGGGTTAAGGTACATCCTGACACATAAACAACCTTAAATTAAATAAATCTTTCAAGAATATTTTTGGAAAATTTATTTAAGGTGTCATATGTAAGTCCATTTTAATATTATGAAGAGTTGATTTTATAATATTTTTTAACAGTGTACTGAGCTCAGATTTCAATAGTTTGCGTTACATATTTCATGATTTATATGTATAAAGTACTATACAAATTTTGTGGCAATAGTATTGAGAATCACTCATATGTAGCTTTAAATTTCTGTGCAATAAATTATAATTCCAATCTACCTTTCATTCTATTCATCGTATCGTAGCCGCGAACTTTCAGATTCTCGAGCAGCATGACTGCGTCATTGTCGGCCTTATCCAGGCTCTCCTCGTTCCTCGACAATCTTCCACCATAAATCTTCGGCAGCAAGTCAAACAATTTTGTATCCTCCACTCCAGCCTCCCTCTCCAAATCTCGATAGTATCGTCCCAATTTCTCGAACACGTAGATCTCCTTGACAAAGGATGCGGTGATGTTGAAGTGTAATTTTTGGAACTCCGAGATCGGTATCATCTTTGCCACCAAGTGAAGCTTCTCCTCCGCTGAATTCTTCGTTCTTTTGATCACTGCCTCGACCTTCAGCATGGTGCTGGCGTAATTTTCACCCTTTGGAAGCAGCATCGAGGTCTTGTAATCGATGACCTTCACTTCGTTGCCGAAATGTTTTAGCAAAAGACTCTGCAAATCGCGAAGAACGACTTCGCCCTCGTCCCCGTTTACCGATGCAGTGCCGTTCGTAGTCATTTTGTTCAAATTAATAAATTAGTCGTTTCTTGGGCTCGACAGGTTTCTATCTTCTTTTTCAATAAAAAAATATTCACTTGAGATCGATAATTCTTGTATACTGATACCGAAACACTGACACAACAATATATACTTTTTAACTATGAAAATCAATTGAACAATGTCAAACTAAATAAGATACGATTGTACTTTTTAATCGAAAAACCAGCGCGTTTCTTAAAAAGGAATGTTACGGAGCGCTTAAAATGCGCGCTGATCATCAAAAGGCGCAAGCAAATTATTCTTCGCGCCTCCAAATGCACGTTGCGCGTTCTGCTTGCCGCGCACGAATATATAGTGGCTCTATTGGCTGTCAGCGTCAGAATTTAAACGCGCGAGATATGTACGTCTAGTGATGCCTGCTGTGTGCGATCTTCCCCCGCCACATCTCTTACGCGGCAGTAATCGACAGCATTGTATTATAGTGGGGCAGCAGTGTTCCACGAGTCGTTGGTTCGCATGATGCTGCAGTTTTTTCATGACTATCGCGTAAGCGTGTTTTCGGAAATCCTCGGCTTGTCATCGAGCCATTAATGACTGGAGAATGGATCAAGGTTACTCTGTCGTTTTGATTTGTTTTAAGCCTGTAATACAAAGTATCCGCACGAGCATGTATAGTTTCCTCGTTCAAATTGGAGAGTTACTTCACTGAAGTAGCTACATTTTTTTAACTAAAATAAATAAATGTTACAGTATTGATTTTATCGATCGAATTTATTTGAATCATTTTAAAATGCTACAACTTTATTGGATCTACTGCTCCTTCTCGATAACCTCACTGGTGGATTACGAAAATGCAGACAAATTCAACTGCGTATAACGTCTAGTGTACAATTGCCAGAGCAATCATTCATATAACTAAGTCTTTATTGATGTAGCAAAATTATGAAATGCAGACATATGGTATATATTATGATTATTATCACATCCACAGAATAAGACTATAACAATTTAAAACTCTACGTTATAACTGGAATTTTATTATTGTATTAAAATTTCTAAACCTTTTCTAATCAATTTTGGAAGTGTGGGAGTTTTATTTCGTATAAGCTATTTTGTGTGTAATATGTCGTTATATATTATGTGAACCATAAATTAAATTATATAAGGTTACAGTTGTCTTGCGTTATAATATATAGTTGAGAGATATAACATTATAATTTGATGAACATCTGTTCGACTATAAAGATGTCATGACTAGTATCGATATAAATATAGAATTAGGCCACAAATTAAAGTTGAGTAATGATCCAAATTATTTACTAAATGAGTATGTCAACAAATATAACACTCACACTTTGTATACAGATGGTAGTAAAAATCAAAATAATTCGGTTGGACTAGCTTGTTTTCATTCAAATCAAAATATTCATACAGGTTTAGCATTACCTTGCAATGCCTCGATCTTTACAGCAGAAAGTTTGTCAATCCTTAAAGCTCTTCAACTCATTAAAAAAAGCAACTATATCGACTTTACTATTATTTCTGATTCATTAAGTGTGTTACAAAGTCTTAAATCAGTTAAAATTAATATTAAAACAAACTTCTATACCCTTAAAATTAAACAACATTATAATGCAATAGTCAAAGAAAGTCCAACAAAGATTATTAGATTTTTATGGACCCCTTCGCACATTGGTGTGTTTGGCAACGAGAAGGTGGACCTATTAGCCAAATCTTTTACTAATAGAAAGGCATCCACTACATTTGCTCTACCCTATACAGATTTATTTCAAAAATTCAAAAAAGATTCATACGTAAACACTAATAATTTCTGTTTAGACAATAGTCACAAAGGAAAAAAATATTTCGATCTGTATTATAAAAATTCATCTAAACCCTGGTTTTACAAAAGTAATTGGTCCAGAAACTTTATAGTATCAATAAATAGGTGTAGAGCAAACCACTTTAACTTAGCTGCATCATTGGCTAGAGTGAATATAGTGAATTCCGCTCTGTGTCCACACTGTGAGTTAGAAGTGGAAGAGGACTTGAACCATGTATTAGGGCAATGTCTTAATCAAAACAATTTGTAAAAATAAAAGTTACTTCCGCAAAACATCGATAATATTCTAGTTTTTCCAAACTCACACATTTGTATTAATATAATTAAATTTCTCGACTCTGTACATAAACAAGTGTAAAAATGCGTACGTAAATATTTGTATAAACTATATATATTATCACATATGTACACTCAATAATTTTGTATTTAAACTATGGAAATAAAGGTTAAATGCTGATATAAGGCTCCAAACGAGCCTTCAAAAGCATCCATATAAAAAAAAAATAATTTGTTGAAATTTACTCGAAGATACATACTGCCGTCCAAAGCATAAAGTCCCGTAAGTCAAATTTTTCAAAAACGATATAAAATTGCAGTTATATCACTACTGAAAATACTCATGTGGTTACCACATGGTTTTGTACGCGATTTTCATATGATATATCTATATATAATTTGACCAATGCTAAATTGTATACAATAATTACGTGTATAATTCTTATGTGTAAGAAACGCTCTATGCCGAAAAAGTGTGTACACATTCGTTTGTAACAAATGTTTCAAATGTGAGTGTATTTTCACATATTTTTTAGTTTTTTACACTTGTCATTTCCACTAAGGCAGCACTGAAATCTTGATCTATTAAAAAAATGGCTTGGATAGAATACTAAAACTAAAATAAAATTTAGAAAAAAGATTTGAGAATACACTTACTTATTTACTTTCAATCTTAAACGCCATATTTACTAAGAAATATCAAATTTTACCAACCTAAATGACTCTGGACTGTACACGCACAGCTGGATAAAGTGTATAAATGCTGACACATAAAATACATATAGTCAATTTCATCTTCAACTAAAACTTACTGTACAAAATAATACCAATTTGTAACATAATAATATAATCTTATCTAAGCCTGCGGATATTTAATTTCTGACATGAAAAGAAAAATATCTAAAGAAATAATTCTTCTCACGTACTAGATAAGAACAAAAATGGGTACTTATCTGACTTCGTACTCCTTGAAATATTTAGATAGACTTCATAGACTTCCAGTAATTTAATCTTGAGTATACATGTTTACGAGTATGGAAAAAGTAAGATTTGTCATTAGCATCTGAAAAATTTGTAAGATTTAGCATCTGAAAAAATAACAAACATATTTTGTAAAATCTGAGTCATTTCTAAGCGATTAAAATTGTAATTTTGTCACAATTTTTTAATCTATTATATCTTTTTACTTAAGAATTAGACATAATGACTAGTTGCTATCCAAATGTAAAATTAATTATTTCCAAACTTTATTCTTAATATTTTGTGAAATAATTAAATTTGTAAAATAATTATTAATCAAAATGTATAACGTCTTTATCAGCAGATAGGGGAGAACGGGGTAATGCCGGTCATTGGCTAATTCCGGTCACCCTTATTTTCAATAATCTAAACATTTTTAGGTAATAATTCGAATAGTTATTAAACACAACATAAAATGCAATTAATCTAATGTACAAACAACCTTCTATTCAGTTTTATTAAGGATTTATACACAATCAAAGTGTAGGCCTACATTTCTTATAAGAAATCTGGTCTATGAAATAAGCTTTTATGTATATTATTTGATGCTTTATGCAGTTTTTTTTTGCATCTTTATTAATTTGAACAATCTAAGAATACGAAGTAGTGAAGAAAAAAGAGTATAAACCTATTACTTTTTTGCAATTTCAATTTAAATTACTAAGCAGAATGGGGGTAATCCCGGTCATAATGTTATTTATATGACGCTCCCGAAAGTGAGGCTAAGAAAAAGTTCAGCTGCGCTCTCAGGTAGGGTAACTTTGCTTAAATGTTTTTGATTGAACTGTGGTTATGTTATTATATGTTTCACTATGTAAGTGCGAATAATAATGGGACGGATCATATGAAAGTTCATATAATTGATTTAAAGAAATTTTTCACCTACAAAAGTAACTTTCTAATAGTGATCGGAATTGTACCAAGACTGACCGGTATTACCTTTTGATGTGGAGTAAATTCGGTCAAAATGCTTTTTTTATTTGGATTTATAGCTTCGATATCTTACATTTTTATATTAAATCAATAATAAATATTTATAGTCAATGGTTTGAACTAACATAATAATTATTTAAAGTTAAAAGAAACAATTTGAAAATGGAAATAACAAGCACGTTTGCTTAGGTGACCGGCAATACCCCATCCTCCCCTAGTTAAAAGGATTAGTTTTCCATAAAATTGCACTATATTTTTCAAATTGACAATATCAAGTCCCTGAACAAAAAGTGACGTCAACTCCACTTATTCACGTAATTGTCATAACGATACACGTAACAATTGTGTATACAAGACACCAAGACAAGAACTTTCATCAAATTCATTTGTATCGAGATATGCAATAATCCCGGTTCACGAAAAGCAGATAGTAAATAAATTGATAGGTTATACGTCGTGTATGAATAAATACCAGACATTTATACATAAATTCTAGAAACTGTATACATAGAAAGCCACATTGTTTTGTCACATTAATTTTGATAGAAAACTTACTTTACATTCGACTATTCACTTATAAGTTTCGGTAAAGCGAATTTTTCCTTTACACTAGCTCATACGGCCAGCTGACAACTGCGTAGATCCAACACGGCACCGCCGCAGTCTGCTACAGGTACTTACCATCGTTGATGTCTTGAAACTCTTGAACCGCGCGAATTTCTATGTATAGACTTGCTAGAATGTATGTATAAATATCTCGTATTTATTCATGCACGATGTAACCTATCAATTTGTTTACTATCTACTCTACGTGAACCGGGGTTTTTACATATTCTCGGCTAGTGAAACGAATGAATGTGATAAAAGTTCTTGTCTTGGTGTCTTGTATAAAATATTGTTACGTATATCTTTATAACAATTATGTGAATACGTGGAGTTCACGTCACATTTTGTTCAGGGACTTGATATTGTCAATTTGAATCTTTTTAACTATCTGTAGATAAAATCATTATAGATTTTGTGTTGGCCAGGTGCCAGACTCCGTGTCAATCGCACGAAAGCGCGAAGGGAAAAAAACATCTTCCCCGCCTTCCCCCTCTCGTCCTTCTCTTGCTTAACTCCTGCGCGCGTGCCGCTGCACGCGCGACAGGTCCTCACTCCGTGCTCGCTCTTCTACTGTAAGGACGCCTGGTGCTACTTCAGCTTCCTCGCAGCCGACATCCAGAGAGGCTGCACTGTTCTTCTTGTGCCTTATCGTTTTTCTTGTATCCAGAGCAGAGAGCGCAGAGTATTTTTCATAATACAGTTTTTACTTAAATAAACTCAGTGTACAATTTTATTTCTTCCCTGGACCACCTACGATTCCATCGACTCTAACATTTCGATTAATAATTTTCTTACAAATTTAGTTATTTCACAAAAGATTAAGAATAATGTTTGGAAATAATTAATTTTGCATTTGGATAGCAACTAGTCATTATGTCTAATTTTTAAGTGAAAAGATATAGATTAAAAAATTGTAGCAAAATTACAATTTTAATCTCTTAGAAATGACTCAGATTTTATAAAATTTGTTTGTTATTTTTTCAGATGCTTGCGCTGAGACCAATCTTGCTTTTTCCATACTCGTAAACATATATACTCAAGATTAAATTGCTGGGAGTTTATGAAGTCTATTTAAATTTTTCAAGGATTACGAAGTCAGATAAGTACCCAGTTTGGTTTTTATCTAGTACGTAAGAAGAATTATTTCTTTAGATATTTTTCTTTTATTTCAGGTCAGTAATTAAATATCCGCAGGATGATTTTGATAAAATTATATTATTACGTTACAAATATTGGTATTATTTTGCACAGTAAGTTTTAGTTGAAGATGAAATTGACTATTCACTTATATATTTTATAACTTTGTAATATACTTATGTAAATATAATCCCAAAGTAAAGTACATTCAGAAATATTTACTGCGTATACTGAAATTTGTAATTCAATCACCAGAATATCAATCATCGAAGGCATGCTATAGAAATAGTTATAATTGCTTTGTGTTAATATTTGTCGACTGCTGTTTATTATAAAAAATTATCTTAATAATAATACTTCATTATATGTTTCAGCATTTCTACACTTTATCCAGCTGTGCGTGCACAGTCCAGAGTGATTTAGGTTGGTAAAATTTTATATTTCTTAGTGAATATGGCGTTTAAGATTGAAAGTAAATAAGTAAGAGTATTCTCGAAACTTTTTTCTAAATTTTTTTTTAATTTTAGTATTCTATACAAGCCATTTTTTTAATAGATCAAGATTTCAGTGCTGCCCTAGTGGAAATGACAAGTATAAAAAACTAAAAAAATATGTGAAAATACACATACATGTGGAACATTTGTTACAAACAAATGTGTACACTTTTTCACAGCTTTACACATTTTTTCTTAGCTTTTCGCAGTTTCTCACACTTATAGAAACGTATTTTATGTAATAAAAATTGCACAATTTTTCAGTTTTTACATTTTTTTACGTTTTTCTTTCGATTTATTCTCTTATATAATGGAGATTACAACTGTGAGAAATTGTGATAAAATGTGTAAACTGTGAAAAACTGAGAAACTGTGACAAAATGTGTGAAATATTCTATATTTTTTAAAATATTGTTCCCAATGTAACCACATACCAATTTGACAGTTTTTCACGAAATTCTCATGACTACACACTTTAATCTGACACACACTAAAAGATACGCAATGCACGAACACATATACGCAGACTGATATGTATAAAGACAGATATGGACATACACAAAGATTTTTCAAGTAAATAGTATAATTTAATTAATGAACTAAAAAAATTATTTCCTTTTAAAAAAATAATTCGTTTTTGTTGACTTACATGGTTTTAATCTGGTTCTCAAACGGTTCCCGCGTGGTTCACATATGGTTCGCTTGTCAAAATGACATGAGGTAACCACATGGGAATCATATGGGAACGACACGGGAATCATACGGGAACCACATGGGAATCATACAGGAACCACATGGGAAGTATATGGGAATCATATGGAAACCATGTACGAACTATGTGGTAACCATACGAGTATTTTCAGTTGGGATAAGTTAAACTTGCCCAATCTTTTGGCGGTCTTACAAATTCTTCATATCCACTTATTAAGAAGTAATTACATAAGTATTGTTCTAGAACTGATAAATATGTATACAGTTTTCTTTTAGAAAATGCCGTATGTCTGCTGTATTTTCGTGCGTGGAAATACCGTAAGTCGTAATACGAGGGTAGTTCAATAAGTCTTTAGAATAAAGTATAAAAACAATTTTTTTTGGGTAAATTTTTTTTTATTTTTCAACATAATCTCCTTGGAGCTCTATACACTTGGTCAATCGCTTTTTAAGTTTTTTTAATCCTTCAGAAAAGTGCGTTTTCGGAAGTTCCTCAAAATAAGCACTTACAGAGGCAATGACGTCTTCGTTGTCCGTAAATCTCTGTCCACCGAGCCATTTTTTCAAGTTTGGAAATAAGAAAAAGTCACTGGGGGCTAAATCTGGTGAATACGGTGGGTGTTCGACCAATTCGAATTTTAGTTCTTCAATTTTAGCCATTGAAACGAAGCATGTGTGAACTCGGGCGTTGTCGTGATGAAAGAGAATTTTTTTCTCGCCAAATGTGGTCGTTTTTTTTTAATTTCTTCTTTCAGCTGCTCTAATAATGATGCATAATACTCACCAGTAATTGTTTTACCCTTTTCCAAGTAGTCAATAAGTATAATTCCACGTGCATCCCAAAAAACTGTAGCCATAACCTTACCAGCTGACTTTACGGTCTTTGCCTTCTTTGGAGCTGGTTCGCCTGTGGAAATCCACTGTTTGGATTGTTCCTTTGTCTCAGGAGTGTAGTGGTGTATCCATGTTTCATCCACAGTCACAAATCGACGAAAAAATTCCTCAGGATTCCGACTTATGCGCGCCAAAAGAGCCTCAGAGGCGACCACTCTATTGCGTTTATTCTCAGCTGAGAGCAAACGCGGCACCCATCTTGCCGATAGCTTTTTCATGCCTAATTTTTCATGTAGAATTGAAACAACTGCACCTATAGATATCCTTGTGGCCTCAGCTAACTCACGCACTTTTAATCTTCTATCCTTCAACACCATATCGTGGATTTTATTGATGATTTCGGGAGTAGTTGCTTCTACGGGCCTTCCTGAACGTGGTTCGTCACTTATTGATGTACGACCACGCTTAAATTCATTTACCCAGTTATAAACCGTTGCTAAGGCAGGGGCAGATGTGCCATGAACTGAGTCCAATTCATTTTTTATCTCATATGGAGTTAAACCCTTTAAATGAAAATGTTTAATTACCGCTCTGAACTCGTTTTTTTTCATTTTTCTTAACAAGCAATTTTTTTTTTTGAATTGGTTATAAAAACACGTAAACTCAGAAGATGTGGACTGTGACTGCACCATATATCTAGTCGGGAGTGGTGCTGACTGAAAACAGATGATTTGGAGCGATTCGCGCGCCATCTGTTGGTCATTCTAAAGACTTATTGAACTACCCTCGTACTTCGTAAAAACGCCGAATGTCGAATTTCGCCAATACATAAGTGGTTTTTAAAAAGTAAAGCAGCATTTCATATACGGCTTAATAACACATATTCAACTTCAGTTTCCTTTTTGAAAATACCGTAAGTCAATTTTCGCGACTTACGGCTTTTTTTGAAGGTATTGCTAACTTGCATATTACCTATATCATATTATCTTACTTAAATAAGGGCGTTGATCGTTGAAACTTAAACAACAGCTTTCTTATTACAAGTTAATATGATTATCAAAAGATACATTTTTCATCTGAAGTAAATGATATATTGAGAAAAAACACGTTTTTGATAATATATCGATTTCATTCAAACCGATTTACGGTATTTTACTATGGACGGAAGATACTTTTTATTGAAAATTTACATTGCCCTCTTGTTATAGTGCCAGCACTAAAAGCGATACCACTGTATATGTAACAATATCTTAATATATTACTTAAAAGAAAATGTTGGACCCATGTTAG
This sequence comes from Gastracanthus pulcherrimus, assembly GCA_949152435.1. NCBI lineage: Eukaryota > Metazoa > Arthropoda > Insecta > Hymenoptera > Pteromalidae > Gastracanthus > Gastracanthus pulcherrimus. The sequence goes on along the minus strand of OX424574.1, from coordinate 25,951,943 downwards.
AACATGTAATTATTTTATATTACATGTAATTCTGTGCGACAACAACTTTTGGTTCAATATTTAATAATATATATTTATATACAATCTTATATGATTATATATAGATATATATGATTGTATGTAGACAAATACGATTGCACAGTAATTATCCTATGTGAATTATTTTATAAGATATAATTTTACGAAATATAATGTAATTACATTTCTTGACATGAGTCCATAATGTTCTTGCAATTGTATATCATCATATTTGGCAACACATAGTTGTATATGATTACATAGTAAAAGAAAAAACTTTTATTGTCTGATAACGAAGATAACTATTATAAATTACTGAATCGCATAATAACCAGTTTTTATAATCGATGCACCGCACGTAACATTGTGAAATATTTTGCAATTCACGATGGGCAAGCAAAAATGGTGACATTCTATATAGAGATTGCTATTTCTCGTGCAGATAAATATATATACTTATATCTAACAAAGATTTTCGATGCTTATCAATGTAATTACCAAGTAGGAATAAAATTAAAGATAAAGACACGCCAGCCTTAACTACTTTGACACTATCTATGTTTCATTGATAAACATTTTATGATTTTACTAAATAAATACATTCCGATAATTTTTTCCACTTTTACAATTCATTAACGAATATTAATTAGTAGGTACTCTCCTGAGCATCATATATAAAAGGAAGAGCCCGCCGTATATTTAAGTATAAATTTGCTTCCTCATAGATGAAGCTTTGTGATGGTAAAAAAGGTTCTGTTAAAATCATTATAGAAACATATTTTGGGGGAAAGAATACATCCCTGGGGTAGACCCTTATTGGTGTTACCGGAGGCAAATTTAACTTCGTTGATAAAATCATTGATTTTACAATTATTTATGTTAATGATAAATGAAACAATGTTGTGTGGGATTTAAAATTCAATAAGAATTTCCGTAAGTTTTAGGAGGTTAACGTTATCATACACTCCTTTTATATCGATGCCTAGCACTCCCAAGAATTTCGTTTTTGATTTGACGAGGAGGATGTCTGCATGTAAGATGAAGAAACAATTCGTACAAAGCAGACGATCATTGACAATTATTTCAAGAAGTTTTAAAAGAGTTGAAGCGAGTACTATGGACCTGAAGCCAGCACCTCCATTTTTTGGGTAGAAGGCGATATTTAATTCGTTCCAATCTTCACAAGCCATACAAGTGTATCGGCTAAAAATGTCTAAAACAGACCCAGATTTTGAAGAAAATGTAGACCAAATGTGCGCTACAGCATTATAAACTTTGCTTTATTTCTGACTAGCGGGGAAGCTTGTAAAGAGCAAAGTGTGGCTATCAAAAACACTCGAATGGAGGAAAACCAACATTACGACGAAGCTGAAGGATTAATATATAGAGTAGGCATCGCTGATTGACAGTAATAACCTTTTTTATTAACAAAATATTTTATCGGAAAAAAAAGTAAATTGCGTTTTTCTCAAAACAACTTTTTTCGACCTTCTTGACATCCTAAAAAAAACTATTGAACCGATCAAACTGAAATCTTTAGGGTATATTCTGCACATGTATGGATATGGTTCTAACTAGAATTATAATTATTGGTTAATATTTACTTAATTTTTTAAAACAATTTACGTTAAGAAAAAAGGTCGAAAATTTCAAAATTCCGACATTTTTTTTAATCGGATATCGAATATTGTAGTTCGGACAATAGCGACAAGTTTTTTTTTTTTTTTTAAATGGCATTTCGAACTCGAAAGTTCATCGCCTCATTTACGCAAGCCTTCCACGTTTCCCTATTTTGTGCCAACCCCATCCATTTCGCGCCTTCCCGTCAATTTCAGTTACGTCTGATTTTACGTTATCCTCCCATCTGCGTCTAGGTCTACCAAGAGGTCGCGTTGCTTTCGGTTTTCCTTTCATTATGCGCGCTGCTGTACGATCATCGCCCATTCTTGCCACGTGCCCTGCCCATCTTAGTCTCCGTGATTTTATTATTCTGTTAATATTTGGTGACGCGTACAAATTATGTAGCTCGTCATTGTGCAGTTTCCTCCACTCCTCAGTTTCCTCATCTTTCTTTGGCCCGTATATTTTCCGCAGAACCTTATTTTCAAATACCCTAAAACGATTTTCTTCCGCTTTAGTGAGCGCCCAGATTTCGCACCCATACAAGATTACCGGCATTATTATAGTCCTATATATCCTTATTTTGACATTTTTCGACAGTAGCTTTGACTTAAGTAATCTGTTCACAGCGTAGAAGCAGGCATTACCCGAATGAAGTCTCTTATTAATCTCGGCTTTAATTTCGTTTCGATCATTTATAGTTGTACCTAAATATCTGAATTCGCTAACCTTTTGAAAAGTGAAATTTCCGACTCTGAGATCCCCCTCTGCTTCGCGAATGCCCAGTTTCTCCATGATCATATATTTCGTTTTCGATTCGCTCACTTCTAACCCCGTGTTTTTAGCCGCATTTATAAGGATTTCCGCATTTCTCGCCACCGTTTCACCGTTATCTCCCACTATATCCAAGTCATCCGCATAGCCTAAAATTTGCGTTGTTCCGTTGAGTGTTGCGCCTAGCTCGCTAGCCTGCATTTTTCTAACAACATGCTCTAGCGTCAGGTTAAAGAGTACCGTTGAAAGCCCGTCACCTTGCTTCAAACCGTCGCGTATCAAGAACGATTCGGATACATTACCGCCTACTCGGACCTTTCCAGTGCTTCAGTTGAGACATATTTGAATTAATTTTACGAGTTTTTTTGGTACGCCAAGGAGCACTAGGATTTCATACATTTCGCTTCGTTTGACAGAGTCGTACGCTTTCATAAAGCCCACAAATAGCTGGTGTATAGTTTCGCAATATTCCCACTTTTTCTCTAATAATTGTCTTATGGTAAACATTTGATCGCTCGTTGACTTGTTGCGCCGGAATCCACACTGATAATCTCCTATTATATCTTCCGCGAATGATGTGAGTCTGGCCTGTATTACGTTTGACAGAACTTTGTAGCAGGTAGCTAAAAGTGAGATTCCCCGGTAGTTATTGCAGTCTGTTTTATCTCCCGTTTTAAAGATCGGTATGCTGATGGATTCTTTCCAATTTTCTGGTATTGTTTCATTTCTCCAAATAGCACATACTAGATAAAAAATTTTAGATGTAAGCGCGGTGCCTCCATATTTAAGTAGTTCAGCTGGTATAGAATCGTTTCCTGCGGCCTTATTGTTTTTTAGCTTTTTGATCGCGGCCTCTACTTCTTTGTAGGTCGTTTCGTCCATATGGAGTTCAGCAGTGTGGATTTCGTCTCCCATTTCCTCGGAGTTTTCATGCACGTTTAATAACTTATCGAAATAATCTTTCCATAATTTCAATAGTTCATTTTCGCTTGTCACGAGGTTCCCGTCCTTATCTTTCATTAACTGCGATCTACTCTGAAAACCCTTCATAATAGCGTTTATTCCTTTGTACATCTCGCGCGGGTTATTTTCCCTACTATTAGTTTCTATTTTTCTAATTTCATTTTTCTGATACTCGCGCTTCTTGTTTCTGTAAATCACACGTACTTGCTTTCTTATTTCATGGTATTCTTCTACGGCCCTACCGCTTTCATTGTGTACACTATCTAATTTAGCCTTCTTGCGCCTTTCAAACCAGAGTTCGCACTCTTCGTCAAACCATGGTTTGCTCTTCGGCCTTTTTTTCTTACCCAGTACTTTGTTCGCGGCCCCTTTTATAGTTTTTTCGATAGCCCCCCACAACCTGTTCGAATCGTCATCTACTCCCGTCTGTTCATCCGTTTCCTCGAGCGCCTGAAATCGGTTGCTAACTTCTACTAGGTACTTGATTCGCTCTATCCCGCTTCGTAGTTTTCCAATATCAAAGGTTTCTACTTTGTTCGCTCGCTTACTATTTTGACCGGCTACTAATCTGGCTCTTGATTTGGCCACTACTAGATAATGATCTGAGTCGCAATCCGCCCCCCTATAGGTCCTTACGTCGAGTACATTCGTGTGGCGCCTCTTATCAATAAGAAAATGATCGATTTGATTGTGCGTGGCCCCATCCGGCGATGTCCACGTTGCCTTGTGTATATCCTTGTGCTTGAAGCACGTGGTCTTGACTATAAGATCTTTTGCGGCTGCGAAATTTATGACCATAATACCGTTATCATTGCTGGTTTCGTGCAGACTTTCTTTGCCTATGGTGGGCCTAAACATTTCCTCTCTCCCTATTTTAGCATTGAAATCCCCCACTACTATTTTGGTGTCGTAAGACGCGAATTGGTCGATTAATTGCTCTAAAGTTTCATAATAAAGATTTTTGACTTCTTCCTCTTTGTCCTCCGTGGGACAGTGGACGTTAATAACCACGTAATTATACCACGCTCCGTCGATGATGATATACGAGAGTCGGTCATTCACGAAATTGCAACTTTTCACGGAATGTATGATGCTTTTGTTAACAAGAAATCCGGTGCCTAGAGAATGCCCGCTCGCGCCCCCATATAAAAAGGTGAAGTTACCGGATCCTAGCATCGCGTTATCTTTCCATCGGGTTTCTTGTATTGCTACCAAATCTAAATTGTACCTCTCAGTTTCATTTATGATTTCCCGGAACGCGCCCGCTCTGTGTAGACTGCGTACATTCCAGGTTCCCACCCTTAAGTTTCTTTTCGTTTTGGTTTGGTTTTGTTTTCTTTGAGCCATGATAGTAAGTTAAACCCGCGCGTTTTGGATCCTGTTCCGATCGCAGGTGAGTCCATCCGTCTAGGGGTGATAACCCTCATACCTCCCTAGAACTAAGTATGAGAGCTTTCTGACTTTGGCGAGGACACAGTCAACTCGTCGTCAGACACACTCGGTTTCATTCTCATATCCTAACGCCCCCCTGCAAGGCAGCGCGCCTTCGCTGGCTTCGTTGCCATGTAAGACCAGGTGGCGAATCATTCTACACATCCCCTCTCAGGGCAGTTGTCATCGCTCCCGCATCCTCCACGACAGCAGGATTTTTGGCCCATTTTTTGTTTGAAATGTGTGGTAAAAGAGATAGATTACAGAGTAAGGTAGAAGAAGAAAGTAAGATAGGAGATTTTGTATAGTGTTTGTAGTTGTTGCGGTGCTTGCGTAGTGTTTCTAGATGAATGCGTTCGCCAGTGCGGGCTCATCACACCCACGCCTGGGCCTATCGGCTGTCCGCGACTGCTTATTCGCTTTATTCGCAGCTAACCTCTTTCTCAGGGGTCGTTCCTCTATCCGCAACCTGAGGACGCGCTGTGTAGTGGTGATAGGCACCCACCCGTCCGCTCTGGACGACTACGCCCAGGACCCGCTTAGGGTAACGGCGTTGCAACAGATAGCGACAAGTTTACTTCTGAATAATCTTTTTGAATTTTTTGTTTCAGGTGCTCCAAAGTTGAGTTATCGTGTCAAACAGTTTGGAGTGAAGGCAAATTTAGGCAGCCAGAGCAGCAAGATTTTCCACAAAAAAGAAAAAAAAATTATAGCTTTTTAAGATCTTTTTTTTAACATGTAAGAAGTTTGAAATAATAAAATAAAGTCGAAATGGTAGACTGGCCCTTTAAAGGAAAAGAGGGAAAGAGAGGGGAAGGGCACACTATTAATTTTCAGTTTAATTTGAGAAAATTATAACTGTCAATGTAAAAATAATAACTTAGTTATGGCAAAAGGGATGATGAAGAGGAGTGATTAAATTCGAAAAGAGAGGAAAAGGGGATAAAAAAATGAAAAGAATTTTCGAGGTGTAGATACGGTAAAAAATAAGAAAAATTAAAAAATGTCACTTTGATTTAAAACCCCCACGCTATATTTCTTTATTGTTTGCGAGTTGTATCCAATCCTCCTCATAACATCCTATTTCTCGTAGGTCCACTTTAATACTATCCTTCGTCTCGGTTTACCTGGGGTTCTTGCTCCTGTCGGCTTCCCTATGAGCACTTTAAGTGCTGCTCTTTTGTTACCCATCCTAGCTACATGTCCAGCCCACCCTAGTCTTCGGGATTTAATCACTATGGTAATGTTTGGCTTCCCGTATAGCTCGGGTATTTCTTGAATATGTAAAATTCTTCATTCTCTAGTAATCTCGTCTATTTTGTCCCCAAATATCTTTCTTAAGGACTCTATTCTCAAATACTCTAAATTTATTTTCTTTACGTTAGGTTAACGCCCACGTTTCGCATCCGTATAGAAGTACTGGCATTATGATTATTCTATATATTTTAATTTAGTCTTTCGTAATAGTAAACGTGATTTTAGTAAGTTATTTACCGAATATAGGCATGCATTTCCCGAATGCAGCCTCTTCTTGATTTATTTACGAGTTCAAGTTTGTGGACTATTATCGTGCCAAGGTATTTAAAGTTGTCTACTTTTTTGAGAGTTTTGCCGGAGACTTTCAAGTCGGTATCAGCAATCTTGGGCCCTGCTCTGCTATAAGTGACCATGTACTGGGTTTTCTCTTCACTGATTTTTAGACCTATTTCTTTAGCTGTTTTTACTTGTATTTCTACGTTTCTTATTACGATTTCTCTGTTTTTCCTATAACGCCTGTCATCTGCGTATGCTAGCAATTGTGTTAGGGAGAAATTTATTATAATTCCCTCTTTACATTCTTGTACCGCCCTGGCCATGTATTCTAAAACTAAGTTAAATAGGAGAGTTGATAGAGCATCTCCCTGCTTTATCCCGTTGTGAATGTCAAATGGCTGCGATAGGCTCTTGCCTGACTTGACTATGATAATTTTAATAAATTACGTACAGAGAAAAATTGATGTGATAAGGATTATTACTTATCATTGTGTAATTTTAGTAAAAGAATATCTTTGCGCAAACCATCAATGATAAAGAAGCATACCTTTTTTAGGCTATTAATTAGAAATATAGCAATTTAAAATTAATTTATTAGATCAAAGAATTTCATATTTGAATAATTAATTTAGTTTGAGGAAGCTAAGTGCCAATGAATTGGCAGCGGTTTATTAAATTGCTGGAATTTTATTGCTCTATGTAACAAATTATTGAATCATGTAATACATTATGTGCTTTAAGAAATGATTAAAGTATTTAAGGTGGCTCCTGCATAAATATGCATCTTAAGTATAAAAATTTATCTAACAATTTGTTCTCATATAATAATACAAGAAATTAAATAATATAAAAGAAGAACACTTCAAATAATAAAAAAAAAATTTTCCAAGAAATTCCCATTTTGCAAAAGTGATTAACGTAAACTAGAAAAATATTCAATAAAACACTGCAGCCTTTTTTTTTTTTTTTTTTTTTTAACGTCGCCATGTTTGTGCTTCCATGTGGTGCTAATCGACGACGGGGTTCTGCGGTGTGTTTGTAAACAAAGCACATGTAATTTTTACAGTGGTGCTTGTATCAATCGGCAGAGACTAGGATTCGAACCCGGGTCACCGGCGTGGGAATCCGACACTCTACCGACTGAGCCGCCGCAGGCCCCTGCAGCCTTTTTTATTTCTTATTCGATTTTAATTTTCAAGGTCTTATTTTGTTCCTTGAATGATTTGACATAACGATATGAAAATTTAAAAAAATCAATAAATCTTGCAGGTTACAGCCAATTGTTTATAAATTTGTGCATGTATTTTATAAACTATCGGACGAAACTTTGCAGGCTTATCGATTTTTTCCAATTTTTATATCGGTAAGTCCTCTTGAAATGATTTAAGAAACAAAATGAAACCTTCAAAATTAAAATCGAATAAGAAATAAAACGACTGCAGTGTTTTTTGGAATATTTCTCTAATTGTCGATAATTGCTTTTGCAAATGGAAATTTTTCTAAAAAAATTTTTTTTGTTACTTAATAGTATATTGTGTACTTCACGCAAAAAACAATACATGCGTTACAAATAATATGGTGTGCACCAAGGGCAAAGTGGGCTTTTTTACCTCGTGTGGTTGCAGTACTCGTCTTCGGCTCGCAAACGCACTCGCCTTCGGCTCGTGCTATCTCACCTTCGACTCATACTGCAATCTTCACACTCGGTCTAAAAAAGCCCACTTTGCGCCCTAGATACACAATATATTATTTTTTATATTATAACATTTATTGTAGTATAATATGAGAACAAATTATTATATAAATTTTTATACTTAAGGTACATATTTACGTAGGAGCCACCTTAAACGGTCATTTTCTTATAGGATTTACGATTGATAAAGTTATTTATAACTGAATGCTTATCGGCTTGAATAAAGTAAAAAAATATTTTTTTACATCATGGAGTTAACCTTTGTTGTCTATCTTATATTTGTATAAATAATATACATATATTTTAGAAGTCTAATAGTAATAGGTAACCTATTTGCGGGCAATGTTCAGCACTAAAAACAACTTTTTATCGATTATTCATTCATCAATGAAGCGTTACAGTAGGCCATTTTACGTTGGCTGATGCAACGTGTTATCTCTTATATTAAGCACTACATTGTAGTAAACTCGCGAGTATTTCTACGTTATCGTTTTCACGTGATGCTTATGAAACTGTATTGTTCAGTACATACTTCCGCTTTTTCTATTATACCCCTCCCTATTTTTGCCCTTCTTTCCCATTTTTGTCTCTTAAGTCCTGGACATCCCCTGTACATTTCCCGTCGTCCCTCTACATACGTCGTAAATACTCGTGTATTTCTGCGTGATGATTTTAGTGAGACGATTACAATCATACTTTTATAAGAATAATCTTTCGCAATATATTGACATTCTAAATAAAGATTTATATCATACGTAGCTAAGATCTGATAGTATAAGTAACAATGTATGTTAAAGAAGAGTACTTTATTACAAACTGAATAAAATAAATTAAAAACCAGAATTATAATTTCGCAATCATAGATTAGATATTGTTGTTACAAGAAATAGTCATTAAAACCCCAATTTATGTTATTTTTTCTTCGACATTAGTATTTGAATACTCATTTTGATAATTCAACGTTTGTTTATAAAGTTATCGACAAAATTATGAAATAATTGTAATGCATGTACAATAAATTAATTGTACTTATTCATACGTAGATACACTCGTGGCGCTCGGCCGCGTGGCAGTGTTGCAGCAGACCGTTTGTGGTGGAAGATGCGGCGTTTGATTGTGTGCGTGTACGTGTAAAGGGAAGGTAGCTCGCACGATGTTATAACAGGGCGCGGTATAATCAGGTTCCACTCACGGACTTAGTGTATATAAAGGAATGGTACGTTAACATCAATTTTCAATAGAGATCAAAATGAAAACAAAAATATTTCAATTTGCTAGTAATTTTATATCTTCTTATATTTGATAAACTTTGTAAATTTGGTAATTTTAAATTATTAAAAATCGTATACCTAACAGTAGTTAATACCGATTATATTTATAAAATAATCGTTATTATTATATTATACTAATTATATTTTTATAATTGTATTATTTATTAACTAAATCATGCATCATTTAATTGGTTAAAGTGCCACGAAAGTATAGATAAAATCTGCCAAAAAACGAGAAATTAACATATTAGTTAGTATTAGTTTTACATGAGAATTGTAAACTAATAATGGTCATTAATTTAATGGTTCATTAATATAGCAAAAAGGCTTTAATTTGAGATGTTCTGCGTTAAAAGACATTAACAATATCAAAAGATTTGAACGATCAAATATAGTGAATTTAGGTGGAGTTATAGTAAAATTTAGTCAATTTTTACGTTTTTCTTTTTATTTTTGAATATTTTTACACCAATGTATTAAAATCCAGAATTATCTTTAATTAAAATGGCTTTTCTGAACAATCACATATTGTTGTATGAATCTTACCGTAGGATTTCAGGAATTAACAATAACGAAAAATACTTCTATCAGTATGCAGTTATTCTCTTAAATACATAGATAAACAAATTAAGTTATTATAAAAACATAGTATAAAAACTACAATTATTTTTCAATAAAATAATAGTTTAGGAAAAAAATTGTTTTCCTATTACTGAGAAAAAAATCCTTAAAAATTACAGTTTCTTTTATGGGTTCTAAACCGGGTTCTTACTAAGGCAGCGTATCCACTGGTCTTTACATTATATCTAGAGATCCGAGCCGGTCTCAGTGCAGACGCGGATCCACGCTGGGGGCGATGGGGGCAATCGCCCCCCCCCCCACAAACGGTTTAAGAAAAAAATTTTTTAACTCACGCAAATGAAGAAACCTATAAACCTCAAACCCATAATCCCTAAATCCATAATAAACCCTAATTACATAAACCCGAAACCCATAAATCGTAAACCTATAAGCCGTAAAACCCAGGGCATATTCTAAGAGATAGCTCTAACCGAAAAGGCAGTTCTAAAATGTCTTAAATTCAATAAATGAATTGTTTTATTTAATACTCAAACACTTAAAACTAAATACCCTACATATAAAAGTTCAATAAATAAACAATAAACTGTTTTAAAGCTAAATATCCCACGTATGAAAGTTTAATAAATAAATAACTTTGTAATTAAACCGCAAACTGTTAAAACTAAATAGCTCACATGGAGTCTCGTTCGAGCATTCGTAGAGTAAACACGTGTTTCCAAACACGAGTATCTTCCTGCGAAATTCTTATTCACGCGCGTGTAATATCTTAGTGCTAAAATAAGTTCTAAAATCTCGTGAGTGAATTCGAGGGGATTATTCCTCTCGAGTACTAAAAAAAACTTATCATGAGTGTCTCTATAAGTGGGGGCACTCAAAACCAAAACACTGCTACAAATGTAACCCAAGTTCTCGCTTCTTTATCTCAATCATCGTACTCAACTGCAGCCCAAAAAGACATATGCCCCACAAGAAATCAAGCCATAGTTATCGACTTTGTGGAAGGATCAACTATACGCGACTATGCACTAGCTGTTGGAGGAAAAATCGGACCTGCAAATATGGTATCAATTTCTAGAATTTCACAAAATAGAGTGTGTGTATATTTGAACTCGGAAAAAAAAGCCGACATACTTGTAAGTCATCACAAACGCATCAATATAAATAGCATATCTCTTGAAATTAGACCGCTAAATTCAAAAACAAAGCGTATTTTAATTTCTAACGTTCATACAACCATTTCTAATAAAGCAATCGAAAATCTTCTTCTCAAGTATAACATCACGCTTAAATCGTCTATCACCCGTCTCAAAACAGGACTCAACGACATAGGATATACACACCTACTTAGTCACAGGAGGCTATACGTGGATCCCGATGATGTAAACAAAATTCCTCAGTCGTGTCAGCTTGAATACGACGATATTACGTATTGGATATACTTTTCAAGCGATAAACTTTCCTGTTTTCATTGCAAAGAGGAGGGACACACTGCTAAGTATTGTAAGAATAATAATAGCCAATCTCCTATCATTGATCTCTCGCAACCAATATCAAATCCAAATGCTTCAACTACAAATGTATACACTGATACGCCAGCAACTGGTTCTGGTATCAACGAAAGTCTTGACAACGACACTAGCAAAAAAGAGAACATTAAACTTGTAGATACACTACCCATCAATAGAAAGCGTCCGCCTCCGCCTTCTACAATTTCTTCATTAAACGATGACTCCCAGTTGCAGTCTAACACTCCATATTCAAACTTCGTTTCTACAGAAACTCAAGAGTCTGCTATAAAACCGAATATAATTTCCAGTTCAGAAAATAAAAAGGAGGCTTTTAAAACACCTAAAAAGAAAGGCAGAACAGATCTATCTTTAAATGACTTTAGAGAACAACTAAAGAGTGCAGAAATGTACTATGAAAAAAATAAATTGCTACCCGTCATCGACTTTTCTACAGTAGCAGAATTTTTATGCCGAGCACAAGGGAAATCGGACATAAAAAGCACCATCCAAGAGTTCAATTTTTCAGCTATAACACTAAAATCTATGGCCAGGCAATTACGATATATCTACAGAAGAAGAAGAAAAATAATAAAAAATACGTATATATACAATGGATCAAGAAATCTATAAGAAAAATCTAAAAATTCTTTTCTGGAACTCAAGGAGCTTCAGCCAGAGACGAACTGAACTACAGTCCAAGATACATGATTTCGATATAGCTATCTGCGTAGAATCATGGTTAACAAAAAAAGACAGCGTACATTTCCCTGGATTCGTCACATTTAGAGAAGATAGACTACATTCAAGAGGAGGCGGGATCATAGTACTACTACGTAAGAGCTTAGCTTTTAATAAAATTGAAAACATCCAGAGTCCAGATAGCTCTGTTGAATTATGTGGCCTTCATATTAATAATATCACCCCTGTCCTAGATTTAATAATCTGCTATAGAACTCCAGGCTTGACATTAAAACAAGATCAATGGGACAAAATTTTAAACAACACAAACAATAAAAACACAATTCTGCTAGGTGACTTCAATTCTCATAATACGCTATGGAATTGTAATCACAGACTCGAATGGAGCTAGATTCAATAACTCTATTAATTCTCATAATCTCTAGGTACACAACCACGATACACTCACACACATTGACATCCACAGAAACGTAAAATCTAACATTGATCTTGTTCTCTCAAGTTTTAATATTATTGATAAAATCAATGTAAGTGCTTGCGATGAAACATGGGGGTCCGATCACTTTCCCTTACTTGTTAACGTAGTTGTCGAAAAAAGTTATTATGAAAAGAAAACTTTTAAACTAAAATCGGTATGCACTGACTGGGATTAGTTTGAAATAAAACTGAAAAATTGTCACAATAACTTTCTTTCTGACACATACGATGCACTTACTGCCAGCGAAAAATATAAACAATTTTATGATGTAATAGTTGAAGCAATAGAACACTCGACGCCACGAAAGAATAATAACAAAAATAAAATTAACTATCAAAGTAATCCTGTGTCATGGTGGGATGCAGACTGCGACGAAGTTAAAAGGCTAAGACGTTCCGCGCTCAAAAAATGGGAAAAGTCGAATGACTTATTCGATCTTCTTCAATATAAAAAATTCTGTGCTTTAGCAAAAAAAGTATTCAAAGTAAAAAAAATAGACGATTTTGTTCATTTTTCTTAAAAGATAGACTTTAGAACAGATCCTAAACGCGTATGGGACAAATGTCGTATTTTTAAAAATAAATGGACTAAGATTTCTGAAAATTTAACCAGCCAAAACTTACAGTCTAAAAATCAAATCTCAGCGGCATTAGATAAAATTTGTCCACCTTGGACTCAATCGAACAGCGGTATCCTACCTCAATGCCGAGAAAATGAATTTCTTAGCTCAGCATTCACTTTTGTCCAGTTTAATGTCGCGCTAGAGTCGAAAAATACTATGTCTGCCCCTGGTATCGACGGCGTCGATTTTGGGATTCTGCAATTATTGCCTATCAATTATAAGCTATTACTCTTGGACATCTTCAATGAAGCTTATAAAACTCATAACTATCCAGAAAGCTGGAAACATTCTTATGTCAACTTCATCCCTAAACCTAACAGCTGTAATTTTCGCCCTATTTCGCTTACCTCCTGTATGTGCAAGCTTTTTGAGACGATGATAAAAAATCGACTTCAGTGGTGGGCTGAAGTTAACAATATCTTTCCACCTAGCCAAAACGGTTTCCGCAAAGGTAAAGCTTGTATCAATAATCTAGCAAATCTCTCTTATACTATTAAAGAATCCTTTTTAGATAACACTGAAGTCCTTGCAGGCTTTCTAGATGTCGAAGGAGCTTTCGATAATGTATGCATTGAAATTCTCCTAGAAAAATTAGCAGACATCGGATGTCGTCATGAACTCATTCTTTTCATACAATTCTTAATTCACGAACGGTTTATTCATACAGACAGCCCAGGGAACGAAACGAGATCTACCTATAAGGGCGTCCCTCAAGGAGGAGTCCTCAGTTCGCTCTTATATATTATTTATGTTTCTTCTGTTACTAATGGAATCCCAAAGTCAGTACACGTTTCACAATTTGCCGACGATATTGCAATTTATATTAAGTTTCGCTCGATAAAAAGAGGAAAAAGTCTTATAGAAAAATCACTAAAAACAATTGAGAATATTCTTCTCAAACTTGGCCTCCAACTAGCTCCTAACAAAACCAAAGTAATTCATTTTAATAACAAAAAGATTCCTCCTGGCAACGTCGAAATTGTTATCTGTAACACGCCTATTAAATCCACTCAAACAGTACGTTTTTTAGGTATAATTTTCGATTACCAATTTTCTTTTAAACCTCATATAAAAGACGTCGTCGATAAATGCTCCAGGGCTTTAAACATTATCAAGTTTCTATGTGGTACTTGGTGGGGCTCTGATCCCGAAACTCTCGTTACACTCTACAAAAGTTTTATTAGATCAAAATTAGACTACGGAAGTTTTATTTATTATCCGAATCAACAATACCTAGCTAATAAATTAGAAAAAATTGAATACAATGCGATACAAATTGCCTTCGGTTATCGTATGCGTGCCAACCATTACAACCTCCCAGCTTCTCTTGCTAGTATGAACATTATCAATAGCTCGCATTGCGAATGCGGCGACGACATGGCTGATATAAACCATGTGTTGTGGCAATGTAAAAATTATGACATTCAAAGATGTGAACTGATTACAGCGCTCTCCAAATTAATGATCTTCCCTCCTCACAATATAGAATCTTTAATAGCTGGTCCTTACATTCAAGCTTGCGGTCATGTAATTTCCTTTATCAAACGATGTAACTTAAAAATATAATACTGCAACTATTCCTGTATAACTATGTATGTATATTTATGTTAAAATCTTTGTATCATTAACTGTAAGGCCGAAATAAACCTTTCATAAAGGTTTAAAAAGCCTAATAAATGAAAAAAATAAATAAATAAATAAATAGCTCACATAAGAAAGTTTAATAAATAAATGTATAAAATTGCAAAGCTTAATACTACACGTATAAAAGTTAAATAAATGAGTTGTTCTAATTAAACTTACATTTTAAAAGCTCCATACCCTGCGCATTACACACATCCATTATATTTTTAATTAAACTGTTAACATTAAAAATCAAGCGGGCCAGAGACAAACAGTTTAGTATTATAATTAATTTTCGACAAACGATAAACTTCCAAAGCATAGAAGTTCAATAAATCAAATGATTTAATTAAACTTTATGAGCTAAATGCTTCACGTAGTGTACGAGTTAATCGAGTGCTGTGGAGAAGCCATTTCGTCTCACATAATTGGAGAAGTACAAAACATAGAAATATACAGTATTATATTTGATGAAACTACTGATATATCGCATACCTTGCAAATGACATTAGTTTTGAGACATATTACCGATGAAGGCGTGAAAAAAACATTCCTACAGTTCATAGATCTTTATAATGAAATCAGTGATTTTGAGAAAGAATCCGATGAACCTAAGTTGATAGGTTCAAATGTTGCAGAAGTCGTTAATAATGCATTAAATAGTTTCAATCTTGATCTTAAGAACTGCATAGGTATAGTAACAGATACATATAGTGTTATGGTATCGGAAATTCATGACGCTGTGATGGCCGTAATCAAAGAAGCTGTCAATGCTGTTTATACACCTTGTCATAATCACATGTTAAACCTATCAATATTTCAATCATCTAAAATCCAAACTGTAAGAAATGCAGTGGATATAATGAAGTCTACGATTGCCTTCTTACAGCATCAGCTAAAAGATCTAAAATTCTAAAGACACTCTAGGACATCAACTTTCCGGACTATGCGAAACTCGTTGAATCGAACGACATAATGGTGTCTTACAGTTTAGGTATGATCATCCAAAAATAGTATCGGCACTGGATTCAATATCTACATGGAAATACATAAATACTGTATCAAAAGCTAAATCCCAACGTGTATCTCTTTGTGAAAGCGAAACTTTGATTGCGATAGTTTGCATTTCTGATTTGTTATCATATTACCCTTAAGGTGATGCTAAAGCCACCTGTCACCGACAAATACGAGGAACCACTTTTCTCATTTAATTTTCAATTTTCTGCAAATATCTTTATGAAACGTTATTGTCCTAATCAAAAACAACAACTTACCATAGAGTTATTTTCTCAAAATTGACAATTGAATGAAATAAGTGGTTCCCCGTATTTGACGGTGACAGGGGGTTTAGCATCACCTTAAGGTAGTTCTTTCATGAGAATCGACACAAAAATGTTTACATTAATCTGTTTGCATGTTACAGTATCAGAAACGTTATAATATGAAAGAAGGGTACTTTATGTGACAACAAAAAATTTTTTGTATGAAAATATCGTTATTGCAAAATTAAATATCGCGTAAATTAGAAAATTATTTGATAATTGATCCGAATATTTGTTATTTTTCATCCGATTTTAATTTAGTAGGTCCCATTTTGTTTCTTGAAAGATTTCAGAGGGACTTGCCCATATAAAAATTCAAAAACTTCGAATAACCTGCAACGTTACAGCCAATAGTTTATACTTGTACACGTACGAACTTACAAAAATATGTGTATCGACTTATAAACAATAGGCTTTAACTTTGCAGGTTATTCGATGTTTTTTAATTTTGATATAGGCAAGTCCCCCTGAAATCTTTCAAGGAACAAAATGGGACCTACTAAATTAAAATCGGATGAAAAATAAAAAATATTCGGATCATTTATCAAATAATTTTCTAATTTACGCGATATTTGATTTTGCAATAGCGAAATCTTCATACAAAAAATTTTTGTTGTCACTTAAAGTACCCTTCTTTTATATTATAACGTTTCTGATATTGTAACATGCAAACAGATTATTGTAAAAATTTTTGTTTTTTAAGTCAATTCTCATGAAAGAACTACCTTAAGTATATTTTTTCAGACAACCAACATTGATTTAAAATCAGCACAAGATATGTTAACTGACGTTTCAAAAATTGTTAATAGAAAACGAGAAATGTGTGAAGTGAAATCCAAATCTTTGTGCAACGAAATAAGTGAGATTCCTGAAGAATTAGATTGCGACTTAAAAGTACCTCGTAAAGTAAGTAGGCAAATACACAGAGAAAAACTATCCTGCTAATGATCCTATCATTTACTATAGACAATCGATTTACATCCTACTTATTGAAAATATTGTTGAAGATTTAAAATCGCGGTTTTCTGATGATGTTCTAAAAATATAATTTATTCATTTTATTTCCGGATTACAAACGATTTGGCGAAGAGAATTTAGATATAGTAGATCAAATTGCTAACAAGTATTCAATTTTTTTTTATAAATCTATATATATGGTAAGGCATTTGATTATCTCTGAGTTAGAATCTTGGAAACTTAAATGGGAACGGGAGCCTAATGGTGGTCCTTACAGAGCGATTGAACTCTTAAGTGCTTCTGACAAGAACTCTTTTCCTTATATACATTTTCTTCTGAAAATACTAGTCACTGTATCGTCCGTATCCTCCGTTGGGCAATGGACGTTAATAAATACGTACTTGCACCATTGGCTTTTAACGGTTAGGAACCCTAGGCGCTCATCAATAAGTTCAACATTAATTCCCGTGCGCATTACTCTATTACTTACTAAGAAGCCCGTCCCTAGCTGACTTGCCTTTTCCAATCCGCTATATAAAAGTGTGTATTTATTCATATACTTTAAGTCCGGACCTCTTGGTCGCCTAACCTCCGGTAGCGTTATTATATCTAATTTATACCTATTTGCCTCCCTTGTTAGCACCTCTAATTGCCAGCCCTGAGCTAAGCTACGTACGTTCCATGTGCTCACCCTTAACTCCATTATGATTCTTTTGCATGTTTCTTCCCCGACAGTCCCCTCCCGGACATCCAAATGGGAGACATCATTATTAGGTTGTGATTTTTTAAAAATGATTTAATAATTACATAAGTAATTTCTGCAATATTTAATCTGTATATATCTATAATAAAGTATAGAAACATTAAAATTATTATACTATTTTGATGATGGATTTTGTAAACTAGTATGTGTTAAATAATAGTAAAAACCGATGCCAATTCATTGGCACTTCTTCCTCAAACTATATTAATTGTTCTAATATGAAAACTTTTGTTCTAATATGAAATTTTTTGTTCTAATAAATTAATTTTAAATTGCTATATCTCTTTTTAATTCGATTCTCAAAAATGTATACTAATTTATCATTGATGGTTTAATTCAGAACATTTAATTAAACTAGCTGTAGCCATAGTCTTATTTTTATTTTATATTTATATTTTAATTTACATTTATATATAAATTAAATCTGTTTTAAGCAGTTTTCGGAAACATTATTTTTTTAAATTTATAATTTTCACATTGAATCTGAATTCAACAACATCTAAAATCACATAATTATATCGTTCATACGTATGATTTTTACCTATATTTATAAAAAATAAAACAAAAAATATTGATATACATTATTTCAGTTATCTTAAAATACTTTTTCAATCAATATTTCAAAATATCAATGGAAAAATTATAAAAAAACAAAAACAAAAATCCTTCTGCTCGCATCACTCGCCAACCCTCAGTATATAAACTAATAAATAAAATATTACTATTTTCTTAACATTTAACGATTTTAAATAATTTTAACTAAAATTTTTATTTGCAGAAGATAGTTTTTTTATACTTTTTTAAATGCATTTACACTAAATTGATCATAAAATTTCTAACATTCCAAAAAACCAGAAAAACTAAAACTCAAAAATAAAAAAATAAAATAATCACTATAATACAAAAACAAGTCTATGAATCTTTAAATTTTAAATCTTCATTTAAAAAGGAAAGAAATTAGCCCTTTTTGATAAAAAATGACGCGGTTTTCGAGATATAAGCATTCAAAAAAATAATTAAAAAAAAACATAACCTCAATATCACAGAAAGTAAAAGATCTCATGATCAGAAAAAACATACAGGTCATGAGATAGTAAAAAACTACCTTTTTGTAAAGTTTCATATAAAATGCTGTCGATTTACTTAAATTATCGCGTCAGGAAAAAAAGCGATTTCTTTAACAAAATTATTTTTTTCTCGACAAAAGAAAAATATGAAGCTTCAAAAATTTTACAGGATATTATTCTAAATATTCCTTATCATCTCAATTTTTTAAAAAAATTTTCCATCTTATATTTCACAGATATAACCATTTGAAAAAAAAGACGTTTTCGTGTATAAAAAAAAAGGAAAATATCTTTTTCAAAATTTCGGGTCGGAAAAGATAGATAATTTTATGCTCTTTAAATGCATCTCATTGGATCGATGATATTATTTCTAAGGTATTGAAAAATCCAAAAACTAAAACTAAAAAATCGAAAACCGCTAAAACACAAACGAGTATCAAAAAAAATTATAGTGCCACCTTCATTCAAGAAAAACAAAAATAATGAGCCTTGAATCATTAAGTTCCACCGTATGTATACAGAGTTATGCTGGTAAACATCCATACACACACACACACACACACACACACACACACACACACACACACACACCCACCCACACACACACACACACACACACAGACAGACACGCACACACCCACACGCACACACACAGAAACACACACCCACCCACCCACCTACACACACACACACGCACACACATCCATACGGACATTTTCTAAACATGGTGTATTTTGATTTCTTAAGTCTCAAAACATATTTCTAGCATGTTTTTAGCAAAACTTTTTTTTTACTATCACAAAGCTTCCTCTGTGAGGAAGGAATTCTTTTAATGTGATTGCTAATCTTTCGAGAATGTTGCGGTGATTCTTTATTAAACAATCGAATTTTTATTTGTATTTTATGAAGATACGAATTAAGAAAAAAAATTAACGATTCATTGATTCGATTTTATTTTATAACGATTTATCTATTTTACGATATTCTGAAATGTAATGCAATTCATGATTGTAAGTTTATAATTTTTGTGATTTATCTTTAAACAAACGATCAATGATAAAGAAACACCTTTTTTGAGCTAATATTTAGAAAGAAATATAGCAATGTAAAATGAATGTATTAGAATAAAGAAATTCATATTGGAACTATATATTTAGTTTGAGGAAGTTCTAGTGAAGTGGCAGTAGTTTTTTGTTCTTGAAAATAGAGATAAAGTATGTAATAGTTAAATATTTATTTCATTTTAGACACAGATGTCAATAATAATATACTATGAAAATATTATAAAAATACTACTATTATTGATACATGTGCGTCTAACAATTGAAAATAATTTTTTTTTTAATCTAGCTTTTTAAGTCCATGAGTACACGTCTGAAGAATACTTTAAAGCCTCGGTGACCATGAAAAATGAACCACTTGATTCAAAAACACGTGGTAAGTGGTTGAGAAGGCTTAAATTCAATAATGTAGACTAGCGAATTGTCAGGGTACTATAAAGACCACTTAGAGGGGTCTAATTTGTGGCAAAATCACATATAATATACATGTTTAAGATATAAAACCTTGCATCAATTTAGATTGTGTCAAAATATTTTTGCCATCTATAAAATGGACATTGATTTTTTATAGAATTTAACAGAGGCTTGACCCCTATAGCTAAATATTTTTTAGCACTACGCTAAGCAATTAAATTAATAGTTAGGGGATAATTTTCATTTTATGTTCAAAATTATGATGGTACTGATTTCAAAATACATTGCAGATGTTATCCTCCAGTACTGCGCTATTTTATTATACTGAAAAGTAGGTGCTTACGTTATCCAGTAAGCCGGAAAGCGTAAAAAATGAATTTTTTTATGCATACCTACAATAGTATTTTTTATAGTTAATAGCATGCATAAGTAAAGTACAAAAGATCGCATTAATATACAGTAGAATAATTCGATAATATAACAAAATATATTTTATTATTCAATAATCAAATTTATTATTACAAACTATTTCAAACAACAAATTCTGTTATCACATTTCTTTTGACTATTAACAATTCAGTCTCACAAAATGAATGCATAAAAGATTCGTCCATTGTCAATTAACTCGGCATATAAATCAACAAAATGCTCTAAATTACAATGGCGGACAATTCCGTTAAATTACCTTGATTAATCTGAACCGGTCCAATTATCTTAGCTCTACAGCCATCCCTTCTCGACGTACTTCTTCACGCACCTGCGCAGTCTGTCCAAAAACACCGGATCCACATTCTCCTCGATAAACAGACTCGTCAAATTTCCAACCTCATACTCGTCGTCAACTTCTGCCGTCATGATTTTTATCATGAACGGACAGTGCAGGAACTCATCGAATGCGTCGATCCTCAACCTCTCGTCGAACTTGTCCCTTCTAAAGCACTCTACATCGCACTTCATCCTCCTCAGCACCCGGATAAAATGCTCGTAGTAATAATTCAGCAGCTCGTCGAACTCGTTCTCCATCACCTCGGCTTGCATATTCGTCGCGAGGAAGAACGCCAGCTCGCGCAGCGGACTCTTTATCAGATAGTTCTGGAAGTCCACGAACTTGACGCCGGCGATGCGCTCGCCCTCGGGATCGGCAAGAAACATGAAGTTGTTCGTCCAGAAGTCGGCGTGGACGACTGTGGTCCAGGGCTCAGGCGGCTCGGCCGTCCACATTTCGGCCGTGTTCTGCGACATCGCCGCATCGATGCGCTCGTAGTGACAAGACATTATTGGATCGCCACGCATCAGTTGCTTGTAGTACTCAATCACCGCCTCGAACTTGTCGAGCTTGAGGTCCAGACACTTGGCGCGGAGCTTGATGAGTCGGAAGTGCTCAGGATTGTGGTGTTTCATGGCTATGCCGAGAGCGTGGAAGCGCGACAGGGCTGCCAGGGCGGCTCGCGCGTGTTTCGAGTCCAGACCTGTGTTGGCAGGTGAAACGATGAAGGATCAGTACAAAATATTGTCGAAATGTTATTGACTGAAATATTTATATTTAGTAAGGATATATGTTTGCTAGATTTAAAAATTACAAGAGAATTCACAGAACCGCAAAGATTAAAAATGCCTTGAATTTTCATGTATTTTTTATCACTATCTTTGATCATTAATAACTTTGGAACAAATTGATATTGGCTAACGTTACAGGAATCAAATTAAAGCTCTTCCCGCCTACTTACATATAAATTTGGGTTATTTATTAAATCTTAATAGATGAGTGAGCAGAGTCGTAATCACAGGGAAAGGTACCATTTTCAACTAAAATAACGCAAATTCGAAGTAAACAAGATCGTATCTGGGGAAGAGAGGTCTATGAGATTAGTAAGTGCTAAATAATCCTATAAATAGCAAGTGTTAAAGTTCATTTTTAGGTACCAGAAAACGTTTTCAAAAAATTCATACAAAATTATTTCCCAGAGAGTAGTAATCTTTCTTGTTATTATATATTATTAGTACAGTGGCCAGTCATTAATGGTTAGCAGTGATAATGCTTAAAAGCCCGCGGCTCCTATATCCGCTGTGATCATGTTCGCATCATCACCGTAGCCACCATTCATGGTAGTCCATAGCCTTGTTCACACAATCATGCCATTTCTCTCTATTCTTTGCAAGGTTAATCCAGTTTTCCTCGTAGTATCCTTCCCACCTTCGTCTTGGTCTACCCGCAGACCTAGTGCCTTCTGGTTTTCCTACTAGTACTCTAAATGTTGTCCCATCAATTTCCATCCTCGCTACATGCCTAGCCCATCCCAGTTTACGATATTTTATAACTCTAGTAATATCCGCTTTTCCGTATAACTCATTTATTTCCCTCTTATGTGAGATTCTCCATTCTCCAGCTAACTCATCAATTTTGTCTCAAAATATCCATATTATAACTCTGTTCTCAAATACTCTGAACCTATCCTCCTCTCGCTTAGTTAGTGCCTATGTTTCGCATCCCTATAGGACTACTGGCATAATAATTTCCGTATATATCTCTAAATTCGTCTTCCGTGATAGTAGTCACGTCTCATTTTTGGAGTCAATTATAGTGCCGAGGTATTTAAATTCTTCCACTATTTTAAAGGTTTTGTCTAACACCTTCAGGTCGCTATACTCATTCACGGGTGTCATTCTGCCAGTGACCATGTATTCCATTTTCTTTTCGTAAATTTCTAGACCTACTTCTTTTGCCGTTTTTATTAATATTTCAAGGTATTTTATTATGGTTTTCCTGTTCTGTTCTATTATATCTATATCGTCTGCATAGGCTAGCAATTGCGTTAAAAAAACCGTTCAGTATTACTCCTTCCCCGCTTTCTTGTACCCCGTATTCTAATACTAAGTTAAACAGAAGTGTTAATAGTGCATCCCCTTGTTTTAATACATTGTGGATTTTGAATGGTTCTGATAAACTGTTTTCTACGCGAACTATGCCCCTGCTTTTGTCTAGACACATTTTTATTAAATTAACTACTTTTTTGGTATCCATAGTAGGACAAAGACGTTGTTCATTTTAGCTCTTATAATCGAGACATATGTTTTTTTTTTAAATATCTTATAATATGTACATATCAAAGAAATCCCTCTGTAATTATTGCAATTTGTTTTATCCCCTTTCTTGTGAATTGGGATTATGATTGAGTCTCTCCATTCCCTAGGCATAATGTCCCATTTCCATACGGCATGTATAAGAGTGTGAATTATATCAATAAGTGGTCTTCCCCCTTCTTTAAATAGTTCTGCTTGTAACTGATCTACTCCCGGTGATCTGTTATTTTTTAGCTTTTAGATTTCCGCGTGTATTTCGTTAAAGGTGGGTTGCTCGATATGTGGTTCAGCAGTATGGATTTTGCTGAAGTCCGAGTCGAATTGTAGTTCGTGTACATTTAGGAGCTCATTAAAGTAGCTTCTCCACCTGCTTAGTATCTCTGCTGTATCGGTTCCTAGGTTCCCTTGTTCATCCCCTAGAAAATTAGAATTCTTCTGTGTTCCTTTCCTGATCAAATTTATCCTTGCGTAGATTTCACGAATATTGTTTCTGGTAATATTTTCCTGAATAGCCGAAATTTTCTTAATTTCCCATTCTATCTTTTTCTTTCGGAAAACCCGTTTGGTCTGTTCTCTGATGCTACGGTGCTGCCTAACCATTAGTTCTGTGTTGTTATTAAGATTTAGCGCTCTCGTTTGCTGCCTTTGGTTATTCCACTCGTCGCATTCTTCGCCAAACCACGGTTTATGTTTGTGCTTTTTCCGTTTCCCTAATACTATCTTAACAGCTTGTTTAATTGAATTTTTAATATTGTCCCAGGTTATCTCGATGTCATCCCTGTCTTCCTTATTCTCTATACTATCTAGTCTGACTTTTAGTTCTTCTCTATATCTGCAGGAAGTGTCGTAATTTTGTAGTCTTTGCAAGTTAAACTCAGTTGTTGGGCAGGTTTTATTCTTATTTTGGTTAACTAGTATACCAACTGCGCCACGATAAGTTCTCACATCGAAGATGTTTGCATGACGTCCTTTATCAATTAATACGTGGTCAATTTGGTTAAGTGTCTTTTTATTTGGTCTTTATATCCAGGTTGCGTTGTGTCGATCTTTATGAATAAAGTAAGTGCCTTTTACTATTAGATTTCTAGATGCAGCAAAGTTAACTAATTTTATTCCATTGTCGTTACTGACGTCGTGCAAACATTCCTTCCCCATGGTCGGCCTATAAATATATAATCTTTCTCTATTTCGATTTTTGCGTTAAAGTCTCCACGAGTTTGCCTTTACAGAAAAAAAGTCGTGTAAGACTTTCATTGAGCTAAACCGGCCATGTGTACTCCGGTCGCGATTGTTTCTCTTTCCACGGGGTTGTAGAATTCGTATTGCCGGCCTCTACCCTTATTACGAAAAAATAAATTAAAATATACACGCGGCGCGGGGCGTGCGATTTTCATAAAGTATAAGCCTACAATTGCTCCTTTAAGTATGAACCTAATTTTTTGTTAGTTAATATAATTTGCATTAAAGAAAAACGAGAACTTTATGAGATGTACCAAGCCTTTACGTAAATTTTAGCTTTGTTCATTAGATTTTGTTTATAAAAAACCGCTACCAATTCAGAGGCACTTAGCTTCCTGAAACTAAATTAATTGTTCTAATAAATTCATTTTTTATTGCTATATCTCTTTTTAATTAGGAGCTCAAAAATGTGTGCTGATTTCTCATTAATGGTTTAATCCCCAACAGTTAATTCAACTAGCTGTAACCATAACCTTTTTTTTATTATACATTTATATTTTTAATTTACATCTACATACCTACAAATTAAATCTGTTTTAAGCAGTTTTCGGTACCATTATTTTTATAAATTAATAATTTTAATTTTATACATTTCACCTTGAATTTGAATTCAACATCTAAAATCATATAAATAGATCGTTCATACGTATCACTTTTACCAAGATTTATAAGAAATAAAGCATAAAAAATACTGATATACATTATTTCATTAATCTTCAAATAACTTTTCAATCAATATTTCAAAATATCAATGGAAAAATTACAAAAGAAAACAGAAATATCACCGTTTAGAAGTAATTTTATACACTTTCAAATGCAAAATGAAACGATTATAGAGCCCCCCTTGCCTCAGTAGGTAGACGCTTGACTACCGATATAATACGCTTAAGCAGTCGAGGTTCGATTCCCGGTGAAAATTCTCGAAAACTTTTTCTTCGAATTTTTTGTCTGGAAAAGATCTCCGACTACGCATTGTGCTTTGATGCAGGACGTATGCTCTCATATAGCCTCTTCAAAAGTGTCTGAGACGCTAGTAAGAAGGTGATGGGTTATACTTGACCGACATCGCACAACACAACAAACAAGTATATAAAATACAAAATCACATCTGCAGTGGGACATATCGGAGTCCCAAAAAATAGGGGACACATGTCCATTACATACAAAGAAAGAAAGAATTAAACAATCATATTATTTTTAAAATACAAAAATAATCGACTTCAGAATCTTATCGATTTCAGAATATCGTAAACTATCGTAAAATAAAGAAATCATTGTAAAACAGAAACGGATCGATGAATCTCAATACTTCTTTTCAATTCAGAATCTTCATTAAAAAATGAAAAAATGAGCCCTGGTTTAAAAAAAATGACCGCGATGTTCTCGAGATATAAACAATAAAAATTTTTTTTAAAGAAAACATAACCTCAAATAAGTCAGAATGTAAAGATCGTTATAATCTGAGCTTCTAACAGTCTTAAGAGTTAGTAAATAGCGACCTTTCTGGAAATTTTCAGAAGGAGTAATGACGTTTTCCTTAAGTTATCGTTTGCCAAAAATAAAACGATCTTTTTGTACAAAATGATTTTTTTTCTCGTAAAAAGAAAAGTATAAAGGCTTGAAAATTTACAATCTATTCTTATCCATATTCCTAATCACCTTAAATTTTTTCAAAAATTTTTCACGTTATATTTCCCAGATATCACCGTTTAATCTAAACACGACGTTTTCGTGTATAACAGAAAAAAAAGCTTATTTAAAATTTCGGGTCGGAAAAGATAGGTAATTTTATGCTCTTTTGAATCAATGATATTATTTCAAACATACCAAAAAACCCGAAAAAGTAAAACTCAAAAATCGAAAAACGGCTAAAAACAAAACGAAACATCGAAAAACAATAAATATTTTTTGCAGCTCTCTTCCTTAAAAAAAAAACAAAATCATTGAGCCCTGAAACATTAATTTTGACCGTGAATGTTTAGAGTAATCTTCATACACATCCGTCCACACACACACACACACACACACACGCACGCACGCACGCACGCACGCACACACAAACGCACAAGCACACGCACACGCACACTAAGCAAGCAAGCAGTATTTGTACTTTAATTTGCCAGTCATTGTATGTCTTTGAAATAAAACGCAATTCATAGTAATTAAGAAAAAGAATATTGTATGTTTTGACATTATTACGTAAAATGTTATGTAAAAATTAGCTATAGAAACAATAAGAGTAATGTATAACATTATAAGTTTAAAGTGTCAATTGGTAGAAAAATTGTAAAGAATAAATATAAAAGACGACAGACCGTGGTATACATTATCTACTTACGTAATAATTAAATTTCATTCAGTACGTTGTCTTGGTAAAGAAAATAATGATATAGGTAATGTGTTTGTAATCGCTGAAGCGTCGACGATTAACATTTTCTTAGTCATTACGCTAATAAAGAGGATGTTAAATTAAAGGTAAGATTCAGAAGTAAAAAATCGCTAATGATTTTATTACTTTTAACTTCGATTTTTTAATGTTAATGACTAGCGATAGTAGATAGTAAATAATCTTATCAGTTTTTCCTTGTTATCATGTTATATTACTATTATTTATTAGTTCTGTGTATAATAGTTGCGTATAGATATTATTTCTAAATATTGGTATAACTTAGCTTATAATTCTTTATAGTTTGATATTATATTTTACTTTTTCAAGTTGTCTTCCCTTCTAAATGTCATTTTTGCAACATTTCTCTTCCGGTAGTTTATAAGAGCCTTTAATGGGTTTATAGCTGGTTGAGTCCGATAGATTATTTTTAATATGACTAAGAATCATTTAATCTATTCTAAAAATAGTTACTTAATCGCATATTGTTACTATATTTGGTACGTAAAATACAAAACAAAATTACCAACAATATGCCAACCGTACCTTTCCGTCTCTCAGCCATGTAATAACCCTGAACTTTCAGATTCTCCATCAGAATGCACGCATCCTCGTCAACGTCTCCGTCCTCCTCCAGCGAAAACCTCACCCCGTACAATTTCGGCACTATATCAAAAACTTCCTCCTCCTTCACGCCAAACTCGCGCTCCAACCGCTGATACGACGGTATCAGCTCCTCGTACAGAAAAGCCTCCTTCCTAAAGGTGTACGAGCTGTCGAAGATCTGCCTCTGAAATTCGGTGGGCGGTAGCATCTTCGCCACCAGATGCAAGTCCTCTATCTCGGCTTCGTTCTTCCGCTTGACCACGGCGTGAACCTTGAGGATCGTGCTGCCGTAGTTTTCGCCGAGTTTGAGCAGTGGCTCGGTCTTGTAGTCCAGAATCCGCAGGGCGCCGCCGTTTTTGCGCAGCAGGGACTCGAGATCGCGCAGCTCAATCTTGTACTGCATTTTTGTGCTGGACTCGTTGTTTCTCGTTTTTCTTTTTTTTTAATTTTCGTTATTAGTAGATCTGATATCGCGCGATGATACGGTACATCTGTTAGACGTGCTCGGTGTGTGCCGTGAGTCGTGCGTCTACTACTTTACGCAAGCTAATGCGAGGTGCCCCTACTCTATTATGTAGGCGCTGACTAGTTGAATCGACGTGCAAGGGCAGAATGCTGCGCGATGAGGTTGATAGTAGTTCATAAAAAGATTTTAGAATGACTTGTTTCGTATTGCTTTAAATTGATCGAAGGATTATTTGTATTTCAATATTTATCATCTAATTTTTAAATTTGTATAGTCACTTTTAAGTGTTCAAATAACTTAAATAAACACTTTAGATGCTTTTTAAATATTTTTTTTATACATGGAATCGAAGGGTAATGACGTCATTTTTAAATAAAAACTTGAATGTTTGGCGACACTCCACTTTTTCGGCCCAAAATTCTGCTGATTTTAAATTAATGACGCAGCTATTTGAAATATTGACAGTATATTATACTACTCTTGAAGTATCCAAAAATAAAAAAGAATTCTTTATGTTTTAAACCGTCCTTCCGGTTTTCTGAATTACGATAGTACCGCCAAAAACAGGATGCTCGCTGGCGGACGCAATTGTGGTCGTCAGAATAATTTGTAACAACAATTCATAAAGGTCTTAATTTACATATATAAATAACTATTGCATGAACTGCGGAGAAAAAGTTTGCGTACTAATTTTTAAAATGTCAGATTTTCAAACATTTGAAAAAAAAACTTTTTTTAATGTTACACACAAACATACATACGTACAAGCACATATAGACAGATATTTTGTAAAATCTTTTTCTCTCACTCAGGTACCTCGAAAAAGTGAAAATTCGTCATACCTCGCTGATCTGAAAATGTTCATATAGTTACAAAGCTGTCTCTTTGAGAAAGCAAAATACAACAGTTATATCAATTAAGTCACTACACAAATTAGGATTGAGGAAAATGTTAAAGACAATCTTTCGATTATGATATTATAATAAAATAAGATTAAATAAAATTAATTTAATCAAAAAATATAAATGCAACGAATAGAATTAGCGTCCCGAGAGTGTTCCAGAGCCATTACCGTTGTTATATGACGCTGCAAATTGATATTGCGCGGATGTTGTAAGCTACAAATTATTTTGCTCTTTGCTTTTATAAACCACTAAAAATAATACATTCACCGATGATTTTCTTTTTTTTTTCTTTAAATATTTTTCAAAATTTAAATTATTCATTATATATGTTGATTTTTCAAGACCATATAATATTTAATTTTGCTACTGTAAATCGAATATTATGATCTTTAAATCGCGAAGAATATAGATCACTAATTTTGATCTTATCACAGAGTTAGGCGTAGTGTTTATAAATTTGTAAAAAATGTGTTATCTGCTCGTGAAACTGATTCAGCCTTCACATCAATAATACCTAGGAACTCTTTCAATTGTTCGTGTTATCAGTGTATCAATATTTACAAAGAATTCTTCAAAAAATATATTCATCGTTATAGTGAAAATTATGGTCTGTTCATCGGTCCCCTTTAGTTGAAATATAAAGTTTTAAAAAAATGTATGTAAATATATTTATTTTAATAAGTTTATCAGCATTACATTGATTAGACAAGCTGTAGCACATTAACCCTCTAAGTCCCAGGCATCAAAATTGTCGTAAAAAAATTATGAATATAATATATATCTGAGAATTCTGAAAAAATCAAGCTTTGCACCGCTGTATGGAAGAATAGTGTAGGATATGCAACTAGTTCACGCTGGTGATCTCGCACGAGTGCTATTATCACCCTAGCTTTGCTCGGGCAATAAACTGAACTCGTGCGAGATTACCTAGTGCGTGCATGCGTTACGTAATGTCTATTTATTAATTTTTCAATTTTCTCGGCTATTTTGCGGTCAAAAGTAACTTAGACCCACCTAACGAGATCGGAAATGGCCACTTCGACTTGATCTATATATTTAGAATACATAATTTCGAGTTTATTACGTAGAAATCTTTAAAACACTAAAACAATGTTTTCAAATTAAAACAAATCCTGGAGGATCTACCAGGACCTAAAGGGTTAATTATAATCTTATTTACATTCATGCGAGAATTGCGAGGCTGTTGATGTTTAACTTTGCTATTTTAATGCTTTTTACTATATTAATAAATATAGAAATAAATTATCATATGTACATAAAATTATTATACGAAATTTAAATATAATTTTGCTTCAATGCTAGATTTTCTTTGTAAATTTTTATTTGTAAACTATAAATGTTCAAAAATAGATTAACTTATAGATAAAATAATTATGTAACATTTGAATGCGATTTTGCTTCCAAGCTAGATTTTCATAATAGGTTATAAAAGAAGCAATACTGTTTATCAGAAAATTAGTCGTTTTCTTTACAAATATAATATAATTGTACTAAGACATTCTTCAATCAGAAACAAAAATAAGAAAACCAGTTGAAGTATGAAAGGTTTAATTGGGGCATAAAAAGAGAAGCATAACTGAAGTGCAACACTGGCTCATTTTCTTTCTAGCCATCCTTTCTCGGCGTACTTCTTCAAGCACCTGCGCAACCTCTCCATGAACCTCGCGTTCAGCGCCTCCTCTTTCACGAAGTCGTCGGCGTCGTCGAACTTCTCGTCCGCCTTGACATCCGCCGCCATGATCTTCAGCATGTACGGACAGTGCGGAAACTCCTCGAAAGCGTCTACTTTCAACCTTTCGTCGAACTTGTCCCTCGTAAAAGGCTCGACATCGCACTCCATCCTCTTCAGCACCTTGATAAAATTCTCGTAATACAAGTCCAGCAGTTCCTCGAACTTATTTTCCATCGTCTCGGCGTTCAAATTCGTCAGGAGGAAGAAGGTCAGATCGCGCAGCGGACTCATAAACAGGTAATTCGCAAAGTCCACGAATTTCACGTCGACGACTCGGTTCGTCTTCTCGTCTTTGCGAAATAAGATATTGTTAATCCAGAAGTCGGCATGTACTATGGTGGACCAGGGCTCGGGCGGCGCCTCAGTCCACGTTTTCGCGGAGTCCTGGCGCATCGCCGCTTCGAGGAGCTCAGCCGGGTACGAGGACATTTCCGGATCGCCGCGCATCACGCGCAGGAAAATGTCGGGGGCAAAGAAGACCTCGAAACCGCGTTCGTCCACGAATTTCATGCACTTGGAGCGAACCTTGTAAAGTTCAAAGACATCGGGCTTATGACGCTTTATCGACATGCCCAGTGCGTGAAAGTGCGCTACGGCAAGTATAGCGGTTTTACCATGCTCGAAGTCCAGACCTGTGAATGAATTGTAAAGCGTGGACATTTTTTGTTCATTTTACATAGACATTTTTCTGATAAAAATTACTGTTCAATTCATAGGGAACGGGAAACAGCTTAACTCCATTTAAATGCTTAAAGAATGGAAAAAGGCGTTTTATTGCAACCAATAAACTAACCATTTATCATAGGCATAACTAATTTATAACTGATTTTTAATGGACGAATTTCGACCAGAGAAAGTAGGTCAGGCTCGAGGTCAAGTTAAGAATCGGATCGTTATTTTACATAATCCCGTTAATAATATTTTATCAATTTAATATCGGAATGTAAAGATTAATAAAATATAAATTATTGTTTGACGCCCTGTTAAAAATATATACGTACTTTTCTACGTACTACTATTGCGTACTTTTGTACGTTCTATAGTTCGTACTTCTGTACATACTAAAACACGTGCGAAAGTACATACTATAGTACATAAATATATAGTACTATAGTACATAATTTTATCAATGAATGACCTACACAATATTGAAGAAAATTAATACGTAAAATTATTTTTACTGTATATAAAATACATTTTAATAATTGATTATTATTTCTGATCAACGTATATTTGGATATACATAAAAAAATATATATTATTGTTGTAATACACAAATTTCAAAATCTGCCTTTTTCCTAATAATTTGTCGATTTCGTAATGAATGGTTGACAAGCTACATATCTGGATTATTTTAAGTACGAATAAAATGTTATAATGCTCTCTAACTACTCTTAAACCCAAATATGGAATAATAAAAGTATAAATAAACTCTATATATAATAATTCAATAATTTTTAAGCGTATAATTTACATTTTTGTCTAACGGTCATTCACCGGTATGCGGTCAATTACTGGTTGGTTTACCCTATATTCCATTGTATACACGACTGAAAGTAGCAGGAACATTTTAAAATTTTTAGAAATTTCTTGAAAAACTGTGAAATTAGGGAATATAATATGAGTCAGCGCAAAGAAGTTTTTCGTAGCTCTCTTTTTTTATCATTTCTGCTATGCCCATAGGTAATCGGTAACGAGGTATGACTCTCGTCTTTGGATTATGCTTCCTTTCAAAAGATCATTAATATATACAAATATTATTAAAGTAATAAATAATTAAATATTTATTGAATTTCGTAATGTATGTACCAATATTTAATTTCTGCAAAACTTTTGAAATTTTTTAAATTATGCGTTTTAGTACGTACTTTTGTACGTACTATAGTATGTACTTTTTATGTACTATATTATATACTTTTGCACGTACTATAGTACATAATTTTGTATTTCGTACTTTAGTATGTACATAATTATGTATATATTTTTAATAGGGACTGAAAACGGAAGATGAATCACTATATTTTTATGAAGTAAGAACTTATCGACATGATATAGCATAGATGGTATATTATTTTGAATCAAAAACTGTATAGGGGAGACCTGGGTATGAGCGTGTCAGCGAAAAAACCGTCACCCCTCTTTCAACTTTAATAAATGAATGTTTCGACTCGGTAATTTTTTATAATAATTAAATAAGTGTATATTTTTTACCTTTAGCCATTTTTTTGTTAAAAATTTCAAAATTGAATTAATAAAAATTAGTTGAATTTCGGAGCTCAAAACTGTGTAGAGCTAACGAATTTCTATCGAAGGTCAGACTGAAACAAATTATTTAAAATATATGTAATTGGACGCATTTAAAAATTTAATTCACGAACTTTCAATTTCTTTTTTAATCAATCCTCTACGATGAATATTTTATAAATTATATTAAATATAAAATAGGTATTGACTCGGGGTGTGACCGTCATTGACAACTGGGGAACGAATGTCGCATGAAACGGTACGGCGGAATAAATCAAAATGAAACAGCTGATTTTCTTATCCTAAAATTATCTCTAAAACTATTCCGTACAGGTCGTGCAAGTCGTATTTATTTATTTATTTTAAACTATTGTAAGAAAATGTAACATTAATTCTATTATAAAACAATGTGACCTTAACTTTATTATAAAAATGTGATCTTAATTTTATTATAAAAATGTCATTTTAATTTTTATGTAGTTTCAGGAAAAATATATTATGAATATCAGATTGAAAATTTTCAATAACATAAATTTTCCATAAATTTTTATTATTTACTTGATCTTCTATTATAAAATTTATTTTAAAACATAAGTGTTAAAATTGGCAATATTTCTAGTTTCATTTTACATGTATCTGGGTATGACGTTTGTACCCCGGTAGTATGACGGACTTACCCCGGGTCTGGGGCAAACCGTCATTTTCTACGCTTGCAAGTTTTTTAAGTTTTTAAATATATAAAATTACATATTATAATTTAACTAAGTGGCATTCGTTTTTTAAGTAGTTTTATAGCACACTAACCTCAAAATGCCAACTTTATTGTCGGTTTTGAGGTTGTTGTGCTATAAAATATCGTATGAGACTGTTGTGGGAGTATGTAAAAAAAATCAGACCCTAAGGTGTTATAGGTTAAGGGCAATTAAAGGTTGAAAAATGCACTGTTTTAATATTTTGAGATTTTGTCAACATTGTTTGATTTTTAACTCAAAAACTAGGGACAGTTATGAAAAACGTGTAGGAACATTTTTTGGTCAAAATAAGGTAAGAAATATAAAAAGAAAACTATTAGACCCTATTGTGATATTTTGTGATCTCATGTATTGTGATAAATTGTGATATTAAGATTCTAGAAAAATGCCACAATTTTTTTCAAATTAAAAAATCTTAAAATTTAGTTTTGCATATTTTCTTTTAATTCTAGACTAGTTAGAATATGGTCTCAAGCTTAATATATTTTTTGCAGAATTTTTAAATTTTAAAAACTGCGCTGCAGTCGGAGCGGACCTGACCGGGCTTCGGAAGGTGGGGCACGATGGGTTTGGCCTGGTGGATTGGGCATTTAAATGTTCACTAAATAAATGAATATTCTAACATGATAGTATTTTTTATATGTTGTAAATAGCTTTTACTTTTTCCCTCTGCAAATCCTAAATGAAAAAAATTAATACAAATCGTATGAGAATTATTAGAAATTGAGGACTTCAAAACGTTGTTTTTTCCATAATTCTAATCTATTTCTCAAGAACAAATAAATCATATGAGCTTCGAAAGGGAATTACTTTTACAGTTTAAATCGTAAATTTTTAATAGTATTTTTGATTGATGATCTCCGATGCTTAGGAAAAAAGTAATATTACATATAAAATTACTCTAAAATGGGGCACGACTGGCACCACTAGCGGGGCACGATTGGCATACGTGAGTCGTCAATTTATTTCCGCCGAGTTTAACAGCTGATTTTCTTAACCTTACTTTTGCGCCCTTAACATTTCGGAGTCGGAGTCTTAGATGTTGGTGAAAGAGTCAGTGTTAATGAAATGGTCTGGTTTTTAGTTTTGATCCTCAATCCTATAAAATGCAAATTTAATAGTAACGTCCAATATTTTTTTAAAATAAATTTTTCATTAATTTACCGTGCCAATCGTGCCCCACCTCCATGCCAATCGTGCGCCACGGGTGGAGAAAATGGGCAGTTTTAGCGGTATTGTACTTTGCATTATAAAAAACAATGCAATATATATTTTATAATAAAAAATAATGTTTCTAAATCTTGAGATATTCTACTTTAAGAAGCACTTTTAATAATTTGTATTGGTACAAAATAGAAAGTACAGGATTCTTTTGAAGTTAGGGTGCCCGTACTGCCCCACCTTCCCCTACATAGGCCATGTGCTCGCTTCGGTCGGTAACTGCAGAGTGCAGCGCAGCATGTCGCTCGAGAGAGAGAGAAGGCTTTCTCTCCTTCTCCAGCGCCAAGGGCTCCCGTCTCAGGCTCAAACGTGCGTCACGATAGCGGGATCGTGACGTCACAAGGTCAAGGTCGAATCGAAATTCAAATTTTGAAATTTCGAACGAATTTCGACCTCAACATGCTTGCGCAATGCTGCAGAGTGTTCGTGTACTTTATTTAATGCACTCACGTACAGGCACTGTAAAAACCGAGAAATAGTCACTTTTCTCCGCGAAATACCGACTGTCTGTCGACGTGGAATACGAGTCCGTATTCGGTTTTTTTTTACACTTAAAATCACTTTAAGAGTCACAAAGTAATAAAAATTGATTTTTAATAAAATTAACTTTTAAAATAACTTTTAACTTTATTATTTTTTCAGTTAGTAACTCTTAAATAAACTGAATTAGTTTTGATTTTGATTAACTGCTAACTTAACTTTTTAAAAATTATAAACGTTACCCAACCCTGCATGTAGGATAATATAAATAATAATAATAATAAAAATATAAATATACATAAATATCAGGTAATTTTTATAAACATATATATTTATAAGCTATGTTTAACGTACCAAACATTCAAATAGACAATTGTATGTACATAGATCAATAATGCAATATTACTAACAGTTGGAAAATGCATATTTTAATCGCATAATACTTTCTTTATGAATATTTCCAATCTTTCAAATATCTGAAATGATAGAAGCCACGACGTTTCAAAGTAGTTGTGACATAATGATCATAACACTGGTATCATTTTAACTTCAAGTACAATCAGTTTATACAAACGAACTTTGACGCATTATGACTTGTGTAAAAATTAATAAATTTAAAAAATTCTATTAATGCATGAATCAGATTAGGTTCTCTACCAGTTATTTAAATACTGATTAAAATAAGAAAATTGTATATAAGTCAATTGGTCACAAAATGTATAATTTGCTTGCTAAGTTTATTTAGCAATACCAATAAAAGTCATTTTCATATTCAAAATGATAAAAATCCGAGAGTCAACAATAATGATATTTACTTTTATAAGTCTCATTTTACTCAGAAAACATGTAATTGCCAGGTGTATGCGAGAATTTAAATAAACTTTCATTTAAGAAAGTTATGATTGATTTCATATAAAATATTTACAAGAATATATCGATGGCCTTTACAGAGACTTCATATGAAAAAGTAGCACTTTTTAGATTTTCTAGTAAACACTAACACTTTCTTAGATCCTCTAAAAAAATAATAGTTATTGTCTGGGATTTTGGAAATTGGTAATTATCGTAGAAGGCTCCTGAGAAGAATTAGTATTTTTCGAGAAATTTGAAATGTGCTAGTTTTCATAAGGGGCGTCGATATGATGGTTCAGGAGAGCCATTTTAAGCTACGATTTTCTATGCATATAAATGTAAATAAAATATCTTTGTGTTATTTTGAACGTGAAAAAACTTTTATGGGTTTTGATAATTTGAATTTAGGTTTGTTTCACTATTCTTTGTTGAAAAACGTAATAAAGAAAATTAGATTTTTCAAAAATTTAAGGTGGTTTAGACCTCTTAAGGTAGTTCTTTCATGTGAATTGACTTGAAAAATAAAAATTAATACAATAATTTGTTTACATGTTACAATATCAGAAACGTTATATGTGAAAGAAGGGTACTTTAAATGACAAAAAAAATATTTGTATGAAAATTTCGATATTGCAAAATTAGATATCGCGTAAATTGGAAAATTATTTGATAAATGATCGGAATATTTTTTTATTTTTCTATCCGATATTAATTTGGTAGATTCCATTTTGTTCTTTGAAAGATTTCAGGGGGACTTGCCCATATAAAAATTATAAAACATCGAATAACCTGCAACGTTACAGTCAATAGTGTATACTTGTACACGCACGGACTTACAAAAAGATGTGTATCGACTTATAAATAATAAGCTTTAACTTTGCAGATTATTCGATGTTTTTTAATTTTTATATGGGCAAATCCCCCTGAACTCTTTCAAGGAACAAAATGGTTCCTTCCAAATTAAAATTGGATAAAAAATAAAAAAGATTCGGATCATTTGTCAAATCATTCTCTAATTTACGCGATATCTAATTTTGCAATATCGAAATTTTTGTGCGCAAACTCCTGGAATACATCGATCTTCAATCTTTTATCAAACTTATCACTCGCAAAAGGCTCAACATCGCACCTCATTCTCTTCAGCGCCTCGACAAAATTCTCGTAATAAAAATCCAGCAGTTCCTTGAACTTATTTTCCATCGTCTTGGCGTTCAAACTCGCCATGGGAAAGAAAGTCAGCTCGCGTAGCGGACTCAGAAACAGATAAGTCACGAAT
Organism: Gastracanthus pulcherrimus; assembly: GCA_949152435.1. NCBI lineage: Eukaryota > Metazoa > Arthropoda > Insecta > Hymenoptera > Pteromalidae > Gastracanthus > Gastracanthus pulcherrimus. Next base: position 25,914,283 of record OX424574.1, on the reverse strand, counting down.
TTCACGTCGTCGACTCGGTTCGTCTGGGCGTCCTTGCCTAACATAATGTTGTTGATCCAGAAGTCCGGCAAAGAAGGTCCCGATAAAGTACTTTAATAAAGTACTTTATTTCCGGTTTAACTATATTGGCCACTTTATTGACCTGAGAAGCGGGACAAAAGTGCGGGAAATAAAAGACATAAAGTAAATTTTGCGGTAATAATAGTAAGTTTTAATCCCGCAATTTAATTTTTACAATTTTTAACTATCTCTTTCTCTTTCTGCGGGTCCTACTCTTCAAAAAAATAAAGTGGTCACAGTTAAATCGATCGAAAATATAGTTCTATATGCTACACGGGAAATGAAGCCGACTATTCACGCGGGTGGTTTACTACTCGAGCGAAGTGAGTATAATCCTCGACTTTATTCCCTCGTTGCATAATGTACTATTATTTCCCTGGGGAATAAAGTAAATTCTCAGTTTCTCTGGTTTCCTCTTTTTTCTTAATTTTGAACTATTTTTTTCTATTTTAATATAAGTTTTTAATGAAAGTCAATGAAGTGGCCACGCTTAAGTCGGAAATAAAGTTCGATATACATCACAGGAATAAAGGCAACTATTCCTTTGTTTATACATAATGTACTATTATCATTTTTCAATGGTTGATGTGAAGATATCTGTTAAACGAGATATGTAAGTCTAGAAAAATTAAAATTATATCTAAAATGGAAATTAGTACTGTAGCGAAGTATGAGCCTTATTACTAAATAATATTTAGGCTCAACAAACATAAATCAATATGAAATATTTTTTATAGTTGTTTGCAACCCAACAAATTTTTATTTTCATTCTTATGATTTCATTAGATCCTCTTTAGAATCCTTAGAAATTTACAATAGCGCTACCAGTTCAATTTAAAAAAAATACGTAATCAGTGAAGAACAATGTTCATTTGTTTATAAAATGTGCCATACGATAGTGAGAACTGTGATTCAAAGTATAATAAATAAATGCATATTGTTATTCACTGATTAAATATTGTTTAAAAATTTAAACGGTGTAGGTTTCGTAAAATGTCTAAGGATTCTAATGAGCATCTAAAAAAAATTATAAATTTAAAAATAAACATTTGTTGGGTTGTAAACGAGCGTTAATTTCTTCATACTCTAACTAGTAGCTCATTTGTTATTTTTTGGTTATTAAATTTTATTTGTAAATATAAAGGTTTTATATAACCAATACTATGTAATTATTTTTGCTCATCATATATTTTATAACAGAAAAATAACTTTTTCTGTATTTGCTTCATTTTCATGGACTTTCCAGCGTAACGTTCGTGCTTCTTGTAGCCTTTGTCCCGCACTTCATATCCCTCGGTTCGCCTCTGGCTGCTCGGATTGCCTTGGTTCGGCCTGCAGTTTGTACTCACGATAATCGCCTACTTTTCGCCTTAGATACACAATCTACTATTTTTTATAGTCGCTTTATACAGGGGCTATCGCTTTGATGTATGCGCATCCTGTGGAACTCATCAGGATTCGAAGATAAATATTTGGAAAATGTGATGTAATAAAAACTTTAGAGCTATTTTCTTAAAAATATGTATCTTTATATACCTATTATTAAAAAAATACAATGTATTAATTAAATATAATAGTTCTTTATAATATGTTTTATTCGACTTTTTTATTAGCATTTTTATAGAACAGTATCAACAACTATGGCCCCATGGAATCCGCTAACATCTCATATTGATACAGACAATGCAGATGATGAAAGAGGCGTATACTCGGTATTGATGTGTCGTAAATTTAATGATATTGATAATATATACAATGAAACTTGCATTCAGCGCAAAATATTCTCATAACAACCAAGTTTCGGTGGGCTTCCAGGACTTTTACATGAAATTTATGATTTTATGAATTATTTGCGTTTAAACCAGTTCATATCCCTAACCTGAAGTATAATATAGATCATTCAAGCCATCAACAAATTTTTACAACCAATTTTAAAGCTGAGCTTAAGAGGGATATAAATATACATATTTTCCTAAATCACGTAATACTTTCTTAATAAATTTATGAAATATTGTAAATATCTTTGATATAATATAAGACATAATACTTTAATATTATTGACTTCACGATTATAACACTTACATTCATCGAAGTTTAAATACGATAAATACAACATTCTACAAAGGCGCTTTGACGCACTATGACTTGTGCAAAAATTAATTATTTTAACAAATTCAAAATATATAGATTTTTCTTGCTGTTTTCCTTCAAAGATTATCTTAAATGTATTCACAATGATAGCAAACATATTGTTTTTTAAAATAATTGTCCATTTTATTAACGTCATAAGCAAAATAACATCTTACCAAAGCATTTTTAAAATTAGAAGAAATTTAAAGAAAAGTAGTTAAATGTATGAATTTCAACATTTTAAAAACTAATTTATAGTTTCTACGATATATTTGGCTTTGTACTAATAATACCCTTAGTTAGCAGCACTGTGATCTTATCTTAAATAGTTAAAAATTACTCCTTTGTACGTATGAATTGAACTATAAAAGCATAACTAAACAGCAATACCGGCTTATTTACATTCTTTAAAGAGCCAGCCCGTCTCAATGTACTTCTTCACGCACCTACGCAACCTCTCAATGAAGTTCGCGGTCGGCTCATCTCCCTTTATGAAGCTCTCGGCGCTGTCGAATTTCGCGTCCTCCTTGACCTCGGCTGTCATGACCTTGATCATGAATGGACAGTGCATAAACTCCTCGAACCCGTCGACCTTCAACCTTTCGTCGAACTTGTCCCTCGCAAAAGGCTCCACGTCGCACTTCATCCTTTTCAGCACCTCGATAAAGTTCTTGTAATACAGATCCAGCAGCTCGTCGAACTTGTCTTCCATCGCCTCGGCGTTCAAGCTCGCCATGAGGAAGAAGGTCAGCTCGCGCAGCGGGCTCATAAACAAATAATTCTGAAAGTCCACGAATTTCACGTCGTCGACTCGACTCGTCGCCTCGTTCTTGTGGAACATGATGTTGTTGATCCAGAAGTCGGAGTGCACGATGGTGGACCAGGGCTCGGTCGGTGCGGCGGTCCACGACAACGGAGATGCCTGGCGCAGCACCAACTCGATCTGCTCGGAGTGAGGGGACATTTCCGGGTCGTCGCGTATCGCGCGCAGGAAGTACTCGATGGTGTCCTCGAAACCGCTGTCCTCGGGGAAATCGAGGCACTTGGAACGGACCTTGAGGAGTTCGAAATAATCGGGCTTGTGAAGTTTCATCGCCATGCCGAGAGCGTGAAAGCGCGCCAGCGATATTATGGCGGTTCTGGCGTGATCGAAATCCAGACCTGCGCATAAAATAATAAAAAATTGATTGAAGCTTTCGATAATTCTGGAAAGTGATAGTGAATTCAAAATAAACTATAAAAGTCTTTAGGACAGATTTATTAGTAAGACGCAGTGTTGACTCTTGATAATATATTGTATAGCTATACTTTTATATATTTTTTCTGTTGGCATGAATTTATTTAGTAGAAATCGTAAGTAGATGTGTAATGCATTTTGAATTTTTTAAATTGAATTTTATTTTAAAAGTTATAGCATTCTAAAGTTTCTTTATGATGTCACGATCACAACGACATCAAAGGTGACACCGTATAAAATTCCAAAAATTTACAAAGCAAATATACCACAATCTATTAAAATCTGTTGTTAGATAAAAATGTTTTATAACCCAATTAGACCACAAGCCGAATCTAGATATAAACTTCTTTATTCACCCTAAACGAACCCTTACTGTACACTTAGGGGACAATGATTCTTAGCGAATGTGTTTGAATTTAACCTATAAAGTATATATATATATATATATATATATATATATATATATATATATATATATATATATATATATATATATATATATATATATATATATATATTAAGCATATATATAAAATATATACAATTTTAACGGTACACAAATTAAATTTTAAAACATTCAAAGACTAAATGATTTTGTTAGAAAGATTACTATTTCACCCTTATTATCTTGTAAGTTATTTTTTAAACACCGTGGCATTAAGTATTTCTGTATACATATCTCCGACGAACAGTTTAATTTAAAGGTGTTAATACACTATTGTAAACGTCTTTTGTACACTTAGTGGAGTTGATTGATATAACCAATGGAAATTGTAATAAAAGAAACAAATTATACATTAAAACCACGGTGAATACATGAAAAACGCAACATTTTTGATAATCATCCATATAAAAAAATATTAATCAATTTACTTCATATTTATCACTTCTCTGCTTGACACATTCTTGTATTTGCGAATCAAATCATATCGTATAATTTGAAGAAAATGCTGATAATACACGCGCAATCTCGCTGAATAATCATAAGTATCTGATATTTTTTTAATCAACATGTATTGTAATCAAAGAAATTATTCGCAATTGCACCATATTGATATTAGGAATAAAAAGGTAAATACTATCTCTTTTATGAGTCATTATAGGTACTCAATATTAATAATTTGAAATTATTTGTTAATCTATTGTAAAAATATATGACTATGATTGATTTAAAAGCATTTTCGCGTCTGAGTGTCAAGAAAAGAAAGTTGTATTTTTCAAAGATCTACAACTTTTCTATTTAAGTTTTTCATGTAAAATGCATAGATGTAAAGTTATATGGTAAAAAGCTGTTTTTTCGATGTTAAAATTCGTTTTTGGCCTGTTAACTCGAGTTAAAAGTATTTTCATAAATAGATGTCAATGGGAAAAAGTTGAATTTTTCAAAGATCTACAACTTTTCCATTCAACTTTTTCATGTAAATTGCATAGATGTAAAGTTATATGGTAAAAAGCTGTTTTTTCGATGTTAAAATTCGTTTTTGTCCTGTTAACTCGAGTTAAAAGTATTTTCATAAATAGATATCAATGGGAAAAAGTTGTATTTTTCAAAGATCTACAACTTTTCTCTGTAACTTTTTTTCGTAGAATGCTTAGTTTTCAAGTTATAGCCGAAATACCGTTTTTAGCGATTTTTTATAGTCGACGCATTCAGCGTATATTTGCAGGATCAATCTCAAAATAGGACCATCAAGTTGTTATACTTAGGAGAGTTTCCAAAAAAATGTTGCGCTTGATCCGCTAAGATTTCGCGGAGATAATCGTGTAACATTAATTTTTTTTTTAAAAACACGTAAAAATAAGCAAAAAGTGCTCGCAATTTAAAAACTACGTACAGGATCGGGATAAAAAAAATATAATTTCATATTGTGCTGGAGGAGATCTCTCCTAAAATTTCAACCCGATTGGTCAAAAATTGCGTGAGATATCCTATCGCACACATTTTTCGCTAATGAAAATATAAGGCACTTCCGGGTCGCGGTCGTGCCTAAAAATGAATTATTAAATATTTATTTTTAATAAATTATAAATTATCATTGTACGAAACTGTAAATAAAATCGCAATTATTAATTATGCGGAGTTGAAGTATATAATATACAGCTATAATAAAGTAAAATAAAGCTATTTATTTTAAACTAAAATCTGTATACCTTGCCGTCTGTCACCCGTGTAGTACCCCAGAACCTTGAGATTCTGCATGAGAATGACAGCATCGTCATCAAAATCCTCATGGCCCTTCAGCGAGAATCGCGCTCCGTACAATTCTGGCACGATATCGAAAACCTCCTCCTCCTTCACACCGAACTCTCGCTCTAGCTGCTGATACGACGGTATCAGCTCCTCGTACAGGAAAGCCTCCTTCCTAAACGTGTACGGACTGTCGAAGATCTTCCTCTGGAAATCAGTGGGAGGCAGCATTTTTGCCACCAGGTTTAACTCTTTCTTTTCGTCTTCGTTTTTCCTCTGGATCACAGCGTGAACCTTGAGAATGGTGCTGCCGTAATTCTCGCCCGGCGGCAGCAGAGACTCGGCGCTGAAATTGACGACCTCAAGGTCGTCCCCCAGTTTCTTGCGCAACAGCGACTCCAGATCACGCAGCTCGATCTCGTGCATCTTCGGAGATTCTGCCATTTTTTATCTTAGTTCTCCTGCTATTACACGCACTCTTTGAAACACAATTATGAGTTTTATTGCGAACGATTATTACATCGGTGTCAGTACAGCTATCGCGCGAACGAAGGATTCTGTGTCAGCGACCAGCGCGCACTGAATGGGATATGAATCACAGCGGCGGCAGCAGCAGTGCATAAGTATCATGACGTGATGTCGAACGTTTGGCCTCGGCTTATACGTGCGGCGGATAAACTGAGTGTCCCCCTCTTATACCTTAAGTGGCATGGAGTGGAGAGAGTAAAACATGATCGTCATAACGCGCCGGTCGACGAACCAGAGATAAAAACGTGGAAGCGAATCGGTGTAGCGGGTCATTGTGAACTTGATTTCCGCGTGGTGTTCAAAGTTTGCCATTTTGTTCTTTTTTTGTAAGGGGTATTCGGTTCTAGTTCAGGCGATAACAAAAACAATCTAATAATTCGTTCGGTATATTCCTTTCAGATGTTCTAATGTTAAGTTATCATTGTCAACCATGGAGAAAGAGGACAAATTTCACACGGTTCTATTTCAATAAAAAAAATCATTAAAAAAAAATTTTTCTTATAAGTTTAACATCTCGACTTTTATGTATACAAACTTTGACATTCAAAAATAATTTGGAATGTGAAATAAAAATTAAAAAAAAAGATTTTTTTAAGTTATTGTTTAAGGGGACATATACACCTTTAAATTAAGAAAAATCACTTTTTTGTTTATGAATGTTTCTTATGTAAAATACCTAAAACTTGCATAAAATTAACATGTTGAAGTGATCAAGTACATCAAAACACGTTAAAAAGTTGAAAATAGATTAATTTTTACAATCAATTACATTGAAATTTCAAACTATAAACAACTCTCCTGAAAACTTGTATTTTGACTCCGGTACCGCAAGGTTTCAAGAGCCCAGATCATCGAATTGAACTATACCCGGTATCATTTTATTCATAAAACATATGGCTATGATATGAGTGTTGGAATTGAAATAAAATTAAAGGTTAAGAAAGTTATGACCACTTAATTATGAAAATTGTAATTAGAAACTGAGAAAATCGCAACTTTCCATGTTAAAATAGTCATAACTTTCTTAAACTACAATTTTTTTTCCAATTCCAATGCTCACATCATAGACACATGTTTTCTGAACAATATGAGCCCAGAAAGAGTTCAATTCGATGATCAGAGCTCCTGTAACCTTGTGGTACCGGAGTAAAAATACAAGTTTTCAAAATAGAATTATAAAATTAAATGTTGAAAAATAAATTAGATTCAACAAAATAAATCTTTCTATAATAAGAATAATTTTTTCGCTTATTCGGTTAAATGGAAAAACTTTTTGATTTGTTTTTTTAATAGCAAAGTATGAATAATCTTTTATTTTCCATTTCATTCCAAGTTAAATCTGAAAAATAAAGATAATTCTGAAAATAACATGAATATTAATTAAGCAATAGTCTTATAATAAATAATTAATATCATATTGTTGGATTTCTGCGTAACTCCGTAGGTATATATCATTTAGAAATGTGTATGTATACCGTTAGTTTATAGCTTTATTTTATAGCGGGAAAAACCCAAAAAGCGGATGTGCCGCCGAGTTCGTCGCCGAACTTGACAGCACATCTGATTTTTATGGTCATAAGCCCCTCTCAGACGTAGCAATTGTCTTACAATGACGTGCGACAAACACGGCTATTAAGGATTAAAGACAGAGGCGCACTTAAAGAGTGCACGCCCGATAATGCATCCGGGTGGGCGGCGGCAGGGCAATTAAAATGGTCAGTGTGCCGCGCATTTTTGCCCTTATCCGTATATATGGATATCAGCGTCTCTTTCTCCTCCGATCAGCTGATTGCTGCGTCTCCGAGGTAATGAAATACCCTCAGCGGAGAACAATAATTAGTGATGTCCGAATCGAGCAAGCAAGCAGTTGTCAAGTAGAACGCCTCACTGACAACTAGCTCTGCTGCAAATACTTGTAACTTTTTAAGTTTAGTTCTAATAAATATATTACATTGGAAGCCTCTGCTGTATATTTATTCAACAAGTGAATATTCAACAGGTTATGGGCTCAGCACACTTCCACTGCGCAACTGTATATTATTTATAATTAAAAGCCAAGCTTGGAATCGTGCAAGTATCGCGTAGGATAGTCTCGTGTGCAAGTGCCGTTTTGCATATTTTGTGTCAGTGCTCGCAGCAGTTTTTTTATCATGGCTGATAAGGAAATTTCACCATTACAATCATACCACCACGATCACGATCACCACCACGACCACGACCATCACCACCACCACCACCACCACCATCACCATGACCAACATGACCACGACCACCACCACAACCACCACCACCACCACCACCACCATTACCATGATCATCACCATCATCATCACCATCACCACCACCATGGTTAGTAAGGTAGACCCCCACGACCACCACCACCACAACCATCACCATCACTATCACCACCACCACCGCCACCATCACCACCACCTGCACCACCACCACCATCATCATCACCATCACCACCACCACTACCACCGATATCACCATCGCCATCACCAGCACCTACACCACCACCACTGTCGAGTTTCTGTATAATAAAAATAATATTCGTAGTTATTTTAGACAGTCCCATTTGCGGGAAAATCCCAAAACCGTAATAAAATATCGGCACGCACAAGAGATTAGAAAGGTTTTATTATAGGGACGATCAGACATTTTTCTCAACGACAGATACTCGAGATTAAAAAGAGTAATTTTCGGAAGCAGGTATGCAAGCGAGCATCAGCCGCTGCTGTGATCGAGTTGTCCTGAAGCCGAGAACTGTCAAGGGCAGTCAGTCTCGCACGAGCATCGACACGAGAAGGAGCGCTCTCGTGCATTGTGATCGATGTGACGTATTTGTCCTTTACTCTTCTAAATTTTAACCTAAATAAAGTTCTAGTTTTCTTGTACCTTAATTTTACCGTGTCATCACCTTATTTCATGCACCCAGTCACCCGTGTAAAAATCATCTGGCGATCGTGACAGGACTAGGGTTGCATTGAAAAATTGTGTTTTGTGTTGACAATATGGAGGCAAATATAGAACTGTTGAATAAGAAGAGGAAAGCTTTGCGGACTCGTACGACCAAAGCGCTCAACTTGCTGAACATTATATTAGACGACACTACCTCCGGGACCGCAGATTTGACAGTGGCCTATGGCTTATTAAACGCCAAGCAGCAGGAATTAGAAACGCTCGAGTCGCAACTTATAGACGCTCTTCAAGAAGGAACAGCAACGGAGCAAGAAATCACGAAAGAGTACGACGAGAGCGACTCTTACAAAACCAAGTACCTGCTGGCAAAATACAAATTTGACAGCCGAATCGCCACGAGAAACCGAGCGCAGAATGAACGAACGCGTCTCCGACGCCCAGTATTGTCAGTGGCGAACGAGGTGGCGACGCAAGTCAAGAAGGAAGAAAAAACTATCCGAAGATCGAACTTTTCAAGTTTAGTGGCAACATACGTAATTGGCTCAAGTTTTGGAGTCTGTTTAAGAAGATCCACGAATACACTAAACTGGACAATGAGGATAAGTTTCAGTACCTTATGCAAGCGATGGTGCCGGACTCGCGTGCAGCGGAACTAGTGAATAGTTATCCACCGACCGGGGATAACTATGTGAAGGCTGTCGAAAGTTTAAAGACACGCTTCGGGTGTGATTCTCTGCAGATTGAAGTGTACGTGCGCGAATTATTACAATTGGTGCTGCAGAATGCCGTGTCCTCTAAGGTGATACCGTTAGCGAGTTTATACGATAAGATTGAAACGCATCTGCGAGCGCTAGAGACCTTTGGTGTGACTACCGACAATAGCGCAGCAATTTTTTTTCCGCTGGTGGAATCTGCGCTGCCAGAAGAACTTTTGCGTGTGTGGCAGCGATCCAACAGTGCAGGTGAAGCGAGTGCGACAACGGAAAATTTAACCGACATGTCCAAAAATCGGCTGAATAAGTTGATCAATTTTTTAGCAGCTGAGGTACAAAGTGAACAACGTGTTGCCATGGCTGCGCAAGGATTCAGATTAGAGGATGATAGTGAATCGAATCGTGCAAAGAAGAATAAGGCGCAGTCCACGGCGAAAGATGTACCGAGTGCGCGTAATTTACTTACAAAAGGCAAGGAAATCACGTGTATATTTTGTGAGAATAGTGAACACGTTAGCGCGAAGTGTGTAAAAGCTAAGAATATGGTATTAGACGAAAAACAGGCTGCAGTGAAAAAGCAGCGCGCGTGTTTTAGATGTTTAAAAATTGGACATAACAGTAGAATGTGCCGCGTGTAGATAGCCGATAAATTAGATTATGAATCGCTGTCGACCAGAGATGGTGCATTTGCTTTTCGACGGTGAAAAATCCGGCATCACATCGCACAATAAATATTCGATTCGCGTCGGAAACATGGACGGTAGTTATTGGTGCAATTTTGAAGCGCTCGACGAAAAAGTTATTTGTGCGGATGTGCCGACGGTAACAAAAGGAAGCTGGCTACAAGAACTGCAAAATTTGAACGTGAAATTGACTGATGTGTGCAGCAAAGAAAAAACCGTGGCGATACTTATCGGTGCAGATGTGGCCGGAAAATTACTGAGCGGACGCGTGCATGTATTAGAAAGCGGCTTAACGGCAATAGAAACATACCTGGGCTGGACGCTCATGGGTAAAGTACCGTCGAGAGGACCTTCAATAAACGGGCGCGTGAATCTAGCCGTGTCTGCTATATCTATGTACGTGAAGAGTGCCGATATTAAAGATCTATGGTCTTTGGACGTTTTGGGAATTAGAGACCCCATTGAACATAAAACTCGGACCCAATATGATGCCCACGTGGAGAAAATTTTTATGGACTCGGTAGTTCGAAATCCCGAAGAACGATATGAAGTGAGATTGCCCTGGTTGGGGTGCCATCCAGAGATAAAACAGCTAAACCTATGACCAAGAAACTTAAGGTAGCGGGCAAATACAATGAGTACGACGGGATTCTCCAGACCTGGTTTAATGAGGGGATTATCGAACGTGTCCCTCTGGAGGAAGAGAATTGCCAGGGCTATTATCTGCCACATCGGCCGGTCTATAAAGAAAATTCAACGACGACGACGAGGCCCATCTACAACGCATCGGTGGAAGGCAAAGGGTTGCCATATCTTAACAGCTGCCTGGAGAAAGGACCAAATTTGATCGAGCTGGTCTCCGCAATACTACTATGCTTCAGAGAATGTTTCATAGGTGTAATTTCGGATATAAGAAAAGCTTTTTTATAGATAAGTATACATCCAGCGGAACGTGATTTTTTGAGATTTTCATTGTACGATGTCGATGGAAATATTATAATGTATCGCCACTGTAGAGTAGTGTTTGGCGTTTGCAGTAGTCCGTTTATGCTAGGTGCAATAATTAATTTACATTTAACAAATATTATGAATTCTCTTGATAGTAAAGCGATCGCTGATGTAGATTTTGTCAATACCGAAAAATTGAAGCGAAGTTTTTGTTGGAGTATTACAACGACATGCACACAAATGCAAGTTTCCATCTACGAGGAAGGGAAAGGGACATTTATGATTTTCCAAGAGGCTCGAACTTTATTGCCTTGCCCGTTCCACTCAAGGAGTCCCGAAGGACGCACTTTTACGAGTGCGGGAGGTCAGTCCGGAAGTAGCCGACACGACAGACAGTCGCATCTTTGAAAGACAGTTCACATCAAGTTATACTCAGTGTTTTATATTCAAGTGTGTGTTTTATATTAATTAACTAAAGACATTTCATTATTATATAAAAGACATTTAAGTGTATAATCACGTACTGCGTTACGTGCTACTTTTATTCTGTATTATTCACTGCATTTATTCATTGTATTATTAATAAAGTTCAATCTAATAATACTCATATTTATGAATAAATAACAATAGGTTATGGGCCCAGTGATAATACAATAAAGGTGCACATAAAGTTAAGTAACGCAGTACAGGAGAATTGAAGTTTTAAAAGTTAAAACACTGAAAGTGAACTGTGATAAAGTGATTCAATTTTTGTCGCGATGTCTGATAAAGTTCGTTATAATATTGAAAAATTGAACGGTGACAATTACTCTACATGGAGTTATAAGTTAGAGTGGTTGTTAAAGAAGGACAAAGTGTGGGACGCGGTCAATCAGGAAAAACCGGCCGCGTGCACACCCGCCCCCGGTGCCGAAGCCACTGCTATTGCTGCTGCCACTGCGGCCAACGATAAATGGCTAGAGAATGATCAAGACGCTCATGCGACGATTGGCCTGTCAGTGGAAGATAGTCAGTTGCGGTTTATCAAAGGTGCAGCTTCAGCACGTGATGCATGGCTAGCTCTAAAGTCATATTACCAAAAGTCCACGACTTCAAATAAGGTACATATCTTGAAGCGTTTGTGTCGGACATTTCTTGAAGAAGGTGGTGATATGGAACAACACATCGTGATTTTGTCGGACTACTTCGATAAGTTGACCGGACTGGGTATGGTTTTACCCGATGACGTAGTTGCGTGCCTTTATCTATCAAGTTTACCGGAATCTTACGATACTCTCGTCACGGCATTGGAGAGTAGGCCCGAATCGGATCTTACGTCTGAATTCATCAAGAGTCGTTTAATCGACGAATTCAGGAAGCGAAAGGGGGCAAAGGAAGTAAGAGAAAGTATAAGCAAAGAAACAGCAATGAAAGCCGAGCATAAGGTAAACAGCAGCGGCTCTCAAGGATCCAAATGCTATTTCTGCAAGAAGAAAGGGCACATAAAACCAAACTGCCAAAAATTCAACGCTTGGAAATCAAGGCAGGAAAAGAGCAATAAAGTTTCAGAGGACAGCGAAGAAAAGGGTGGCTATGCTTACTTAGCGCGAGCTTCACTCAACACATGCAGCGAGGTATGCCTCGGCGCGAAGACAACAGAATGCAGCTGGATTGTAGACTCAGGGGCAACGAGTCATATGGTGCAGTCTCGAGATTTTTTCGACAAGATAGACTCTAGCAAGAAAGGTTTTGTCAGCCTCGCGGACGAAACAAAAGCAGAAATTGCAGGCAAAGGGTCTGGAGCCATAAAGTGTTCAATCGGAAATGAAAAAATCTCCAAGTTGGAAATAAGCGACGTGCTGCTCGTTCCCGAACTGGGGACAAATTTATTGTCGGTCAGAAAAATGACTAACGATGGGTACGAGCTTATTTTCAAAGACGATAGTTGCAGTGTTATAAAGGATGGTGTAGTGAAAGCAGTAGCGCGCGCGCCTTCGCATTCAGACCTCTACGAAATAAAAACTACGGAAAAGGCCTGCTCGGCCAATCAAGCAATAAAAGTGGAAAACAGCGAAGGACACTCAGAAAGCTGTTTGCACGTGTGGCACAGACGTTTTGGGCATCGACATCCAGAAGCAATAAAGGAACTAGCAGCGAAGGGCCTTGCTACGGGCATTCAGGTAAACGACTGCGGCAAGCAAGAAATTTGCGAGTGCTGCTTCAAGGGGAAAATGCCTCGCTTGGCGTTCCCAAAGAAATCGTTTAGCAAGACAACGGCCCCACTCGACTTAGTTCATACAGATGTCTGCTCGATGCCAGAATTTACGGTCAGCCATAAAAAGTACGCCTTGACCATCATCGATGACTATTCGAGATACACGCACGTGTATTTGATGGAGCACAAAAATGAAGCGGCAAAATTCATAAAGTTATTTGTGCAAATGGGCAAAACACAATTCAACAAGACCATAAAGATGATCAGGTCAGATCGAGGCCGTGAATACGTGAATCGAGATTTACGAGATTACCTGCAAAAGGAAGGGATTCGCATACAGTATACAGCGCCCTATTCGCCACCGCAAAACGGCGTAGCAGAAAGGAAAAACAGATATTTGGCAGACGCAACGCGATGCATGCTTTCAGATGCTCAGCTAGGTAAAAAGTATTGGGGTGAAGCAATTCACACTGCATGTTATTTGCAAAACCGATTACCTACGCGGGCAACAGGCAAGACACCATACGAATTATGGTACGGCAAGAAACCAAGTGTAGATCATTTGCATATTTTTGGCTGTGCAGCATACAGACACATTGAAGATGAGCTGCGCAAAAAGTTGGATGACAAATCCGAAAAAATGATTTTCGTCGGTTATTCGGAAGAGTCAAAGGCTTATCGCCTTCTCAATACCAGGACGAATGAAATAAAAATCAGCCGAGATGTGCACTTCAGTGATTTTTTGAAAAAGCACGATTCTTCACAGTTTGAGGTTGTATTCTCGAAATGCAGGCAATGCGATCAGGACATCGAGAATACTCAGGACAATGACAGCAGTTCGAGCGAGTCTACAGACGGCAACGGAGACAGCTCGGACGCCGAGGGTTTATTACCCCAGATGAAGCAAGCAGCAGCAGCCACAGTGAGTACGCACCGGCCGCTCATATACCTGATGCAGAACCCACAGCGGTCCGACGCTCCGATAGGTCAAATAAGGGCGTGCCGCCAGACAGGTATGTAGCTACAGCAAAGTTAGCTAAAGAAGAGAGCGACCCGCGCACTGTCAACGAGGCCCTATCAAGGCCTGATAAAGACAACTGGAAAAAGGCCATGGATGAAGAGATGAAGTCTTTACGATCAAACGGCACATGGGAAACGGTGCCGCGACCTAGCGAGAAAAACATCGTCACCTGTAAATGGGTGTTCAAGAAAAAATGCAATGCAAAAGGAGAAGTGGAGAGATATAGGGCTCGCCTCGTGGCACGAGGCTTCTCTCAAAAATACGGAGTCGATTATGACGAGGTGTTTGCTCCTGTTGTAAAGCAAACGACCTTTCGAACACTTCTCACCGTCGCAGGTCAAAAAGGGATGGTCATAAAGCACTTCGACGCAAAGACGGCTTTTCTCAATGGAAAGCTGAACGAAAAGATTTACATGAGTCAGCCCGAAGGATACATCGAGAAAAATCAAAAGCATGTATGTAGATTGATTAAAGGCATTTACGGATTAAATCAAGCCGCTAAAGTTTGGCACGATCAACTCAGTGACTATCTTAAGGAATGTGGATTTGTACCAAGCATTGCAGACCCCTGCTTGTACATAAAAATCGACGGTGATAAGATCATTTACTTGATAGTCTATGTAGATGATTTTTTGATCGCAGCCAAGGACATCAAATCAATCGATGAAGTTTCAGGTTTTTTGAGTAAGAAATTTGAGTTAAAGGATCTCGGCATGTTAAGTTATTATCTAGGCATGGAAATACGGCGAAATGCGGACGGCATTTTTTGTATCAAGCAGTCGACATATATCAAGAGCATATTGAATCGATTTGGTCTCCAGGATGCAAAAACTTCACGTATTCCATTAGATCAAGGATACTTAAAAGCAAGACAAGACGACGAACCGATGCCGAATAGTGAAAGATACCAGCAACTAATCGGATCATTGCTTTATTTAGCAGTGAACTCAAGGCCAGATATTGCTGCAAGCGTGACAATTTTAAGTCAGTACAACAGGTAAGGTTATTGGGTTATTGGGTTATTGCAACAGGTCGCCTACACAAGCCGATTGGAACGAGGCAAAAAGGATTGCTCGTTATTTAAAGGGCACAGCAGATTATGAACTCTGCCTAGGAAAGAAGAAGGGAGTTCCCGGGCTAATTGGCTATGCAGACGCAGATTGGGCGGAAAACCGCAGCGACAGAAAATCTAATAGCGGCTACCTGTTTCAGTTTTTTGGCTCACCAATAAGTTGGGCCTGTCGCAAACAGACCTGTGTTGCCGACTCATCGACGCACGCAGAGTACATCGCTCTTGCGGAAGCAACTCGAGAAGGATTGTGGATACGCTATCTACTGGAAGATTTCGAGCGAAGAGCACAGAAGACTACGATTGTTTACGAGGATAATCAGAGCTGCCTCAAGCTTGTAGAAAATGGAAAATTAAGCAGCCGCAGTAAACACATCGATATCAAGTACCATTTCATCAGGGACATCAAAAAGAAAGATATCATGGATTATAAATATTGTCCAACAGAAGAAATGATTGCAGACATGCTAACGAAGCCATTAGGAAAAGTGAAGTTGCGAGACTTGGCTGAAAAGTGCGGATTAGTGTGTCAGTAAATTATCGCATGTGTGCATCGTTGAGGAAGGGTGTTGGAGTATTACAACGACATGCACACAAATGCAAGTTTCCATCTACGAGGAAGGGAAAGGGACATTTATGATTTTCCAAGAGGCTCGAACTTTATTGCCTTGCCCCTTCCACTCAAGGAGTCCCGAAGGACGCACTTTTACGAGTGCGGGAGGTCAGTCCGGAAGTAGCCGACACGACAGACAGTCGCATCTTTGAAAGACAGTTCACATCAAGTTATACTCAGTGTTTTATATTCAAGTGTGTGTTTTATATTAATTAACTAAAGACATTTCATTATTATATAAAAGACATTTAAGTGTATAATCACGTACTGCGTTACGTGCTACTTTTATTCTGTATTATTCACTGCATTTATTCATTGTATTATTAATAAAGTTCAATCTAATAATACTCATATTTATGAATAAATAACAATAGTTTTTATGTAGATAATTGTGCGACGAGCGTGAACAGTGTGAATGAGTTAAATGACTTTAGGTGTAATGCAAAAACCGTGATGGAGTTGGGAAAATTTGATTTACGCGGGTGGGAGTACACCGGTGACGGCATTTCCGAGGGCCAAACCAACGTGCTTGGGTTATTATGGGACAAGCAGTTAGACACCTGGTCTCTGAACGTCAGTAATTTAGAAAAATTAGATTTCGTTAAAATAACAAAACGAAATATTTTATCAGTGGTTCACCGCATTTTTTATCCTCTCGGTTTTGTATGCCCGGTCGCACTCGGACCTAAAATTTTATTGCAAGAAGCCTGGGCGGCTAAGTTATCTTGGGACGAGGAAGTAAACGACTATATCAAGAAACGTTTTATTCAGTGGGTTGATGAATTAAAAAATTTAAAACAAGTTGAGATCCCTAGATGCGTGTTCGGTATAATTGATAAAACTAGTGAGATTAGCTTGCATACTTTTGTTGACGCGAGTAAACTAGCATATGCTGCCGTAATTTTTGTTAGAATACAAAGAGAATCAGAGATAAACGTGTATTTTGTGCAAGCCAAAACTCGGGTCGCACCCGCGAGCAAAAATGAGGCAAACTCCCGAACAAGTATACCGCGACTAGAATCATTAGCCGCGACGATTGGGGCGAGGTTATCAACTCAAGTAGCAGAATCGTTAGATTTAAAAGATTTAAAGCTTTATTATTGGTCGGATTCGTCAACAGTAGTTACGTGAATACAACGAGATAATAATTGGAGTGTCTTCGTCGCGAATAGAGTAAAAGAAATTACGCAATTGACAGATGCAAAACAATGGAAGCATATACCTGCGCACCGGAACCCCGCTGATTTACCATCGAGAGGTTGTATGGTCAATCAGCTGCTAGCTTCTAAGTGGTGGGAGGGTACGGATTGGCTTAGAGAGAGTATGAAAGATTGGCCTACTGCACACGTTATCAACGTTGACCAGGCAGAGGTCAATTCAGAATTAAAGAAGTCTTCTCAAGTTCAAAGCGTCGCATTAATTACCATCAACAATAAAGAAAGCATAGTTGAGCGAGACAGTTTGTTCCGCGATTTTTCTAATTATTCTGTAGTAGTTCGAGTTATCGGTTGGATTAAAAGATTTAGTTATAATTGTAAAAAGAAAGCAGAGGCTCGAAAAGAAAATTTGTTGACGGATGATGAATGTAATGCAGATCTTGGTTTACTAAAAAGCAGCTTTTTAACGGCGGATGAATATCGCAACGCAGAGATTTGTTTAATTAAAATCATTCAAAGCAGACATTTTGATAGTTTATAGGACGAACGTATTAAAGATTTTTTGCCGTTGATAGATGATCAAGGAATTATAAGGACCAAATCTAAACTTTTTTATTGGGACGATAGTTTCAACTTTCGATGTCCAATCATTTTACTGCATAAAAATTATTTCGTGGAATTGTTAATTAGAGAAAAGCACGTAGAACTTAAGCATGCAGGAACAGCGATGACGCTGAACGTTTTAAGAGAAAGATACTGGATAATGAGAGGAAGTAAAGCGTGTAGAGAAGTTATTCAACAGTGTGTAGACTGTCGCCGACACGACAGCAAACAAATGAATGCACAAGCTGCGCCATTACCGCTCGATAGAATACGAGACGCCGCGATATTCGAGGTGATTGGGGTAGATTTCGTGGGCCCAGTTTATCTAAAGGGAGGGCAAAAGGCGTGGATATGCATTTTTACATGTGCAGTATACAGAGCCGCACACTTAGAATTAGTGAATTCGTTGAACGTTGCGTCGTTTTTAATGGCTTTAAGACGGCATATAGCTAGACGCGGCAAGCCGAGCGTTATTTTTAGCGATAACGGTACAAATTTTGTAGGACTTAATAACCAATTAAAAGCCCTAAATTATGAGAAAACCGCAAAGATGCTCGCGATACAGCATATAGAGTGGAGATTTAACCCTCCATCGGCACCTTGGTGGGGAGGATTCTGGGAACGCGTCATCGGTGTACTTAATCGGTTGTTGAGACGTACGCTTAAAAAAGCATGTCTTAGCTACGAGGAAATGCTGATGACTTTGATAGATTGTGAAGCCGTGATCAATTCGCGCCCTTTGACCTTCATCTCAGAAGGTTACGAGGAGGCGATACCGATATCTCCTTCAATGTTTTTACAAGAAGTGAAAGAAATCGGAGTGATTGACTTCGACAACGTAGAGAGTGCAGACTTGAACAAGCATTTTTCCTATAGACAGAAAATAAAACGAGATCTACGGCAAAGATTCAGAAATGAATACTTAGGCGCCCTAACGCATCAGAAACGCAAAAATAAAGTAAGCAAAGAGTTGAAAGTAGGTGAGATAGTCTTAATAGGCAGCGATAATGTAAAGCGTATAGATTGGCCAATGGCAAAAATCAAACAACTTTTCACCGGAAAAGACGGACACATACGCGTTGCTCGACTAACAACAGCGACAGGCGAAATCATACGACCGATTCAACAACTTTATCCGCTCGAATTGAACGCTGATTGTAACGACGAAAATGTAATGCGAATTGTGAACAAAGAAAATGTAATGCGAATTGTGAACAACGAAAATGTAATGCGAATTGTAAAAGAAAGCCATAAATCTACAGTTAACCAAAAGGCTAATACTAGCGAGCAAAAGAAAGAAACTAAAACCAGAAGTGGACGAATTTCAAAACAGCCTGAACGTCTGGCATATACTTAAAAATTACATTTTGTTTTCTTAATATTTAACTTTTTGACTGCTTTTGAGTTAGTTTCTAAAAAAGCTTGCATCCTTTCTCAGGAGATCCGCTAGACTGGATGCGGTTCAAGAAAGGCTTCGAGTTTTCGACGGTGCTGGGCGATTATAGCGATCAAGAAAACGTTATGCGATTGTCGGACGCATTAAAGGGCGACGCGCGGGAAGCCACACAAGCCTTATCTTTTACGGGAAATAGCTCCGAGGAGATAATTAAAACATTAGAAATGAGATTCGGAAATTCCAAACTAATATTAGAGAAAATATTACGTGAGATTCGAGAGTTACCTAGCATAGAATCTCAGAAAATTAGTTTGGTAGAATTCGCTACAAGATTAAGGGCCGCGGTCTTAGCGATCAAGTCGCTTGATAATAATTTAGGGTACTTATATAGCCCCGAGCTTGTGGACGGGTTGATTAAAAAGATGCCGAGATCGATGGCGTACAATTTCGTGAAATATGCTGCAACTGAAGGGCGCAACAAGCCGGATTTAGAGAGAATTGCCGAATTTATATATAAAGAAGCGGAAATGAATATAGTCGCTGGAATTATGATTTTCGAGTCAACTGAGTCGCAGAAAAACGCGTCACATAGTTCGCGAAACAAAGATAGGCACGTATATACGATGCGAACGACAATAGAAAAATTTCAAAATCATGAAAGATTCTCGAGAAAGGAACAGGCTGGCTGCGAAGCGTGTCATATACGTAATCATGATATAGATGACTGTAGAAATTTCATTAAAATGCCCGTGAATAAGCGTTGGAAAGTGGTACGATCCCAACGTTTATGTTTTAATTGTTTAAGTAGTGGGCATTCGCGGGATTGCTGCAAAAAAGAATCGTGCGCGCAATGTGGTCGCAAGCATCACTCACTTTTGCATACACCTGTGGATTTTTATTTAAGTCAAAGTCGAGATAAAATGAGAGCTCGCGATCCTGATAACGCTTCGCGAGTATGTGCGAAAACAGCCGCGCAGTCAGATGAACAAATCTGACTAGATTCTGGTTCCTTTTTAAAATTAGTTCCGGTGTTAATTTTGAGCGCGCGCCCTGCTAAAGTAATTTACGCTCTAATAGATGACGGCTCGACCGTCACGATAATTAACTCGAAAATAATCGATGCACTTGGAGTTATGGGCACGCGAGTAAATGTATTTTTAAACGGAGTAGGTGACGAGGGTGCGACCACATTATGCAGTACGAAAGTAAATTTAGAAATAAATAGCAATAATTCTAATTTTTATTTAAAAAATGTATTAGTAGTTAAGAATCTTGAGCTTCCTGCTCAAAGAGTATCGACAGAAATTGTCGATTTTTGTGCGAATGAAACAGGTATCCGAACGGTACCTTATGAGATATCTCCTGATATGATAATCGGACAAGATAACTGGAGATTAATAGTTACTCGCGAGTTTAGGGAGTTTGGAAAAAATGATCTAGTTGTATCGCGTTGTTTGTTGGGTTGGGCAATTCACGGATGTTGTAAGAAAAAAGTTTTAGAACGTGTAGCCGTAGTTAGAGAAGAGATTGGGCTAAAAGAAGAATCGCGTTCAGTGCATGATGAAGAATTAAATCGTTTAGTCAAATTATATTTCGACAGTGAAGCTATAGGAGTTAATACGCGAATAAAGGCCAAACTTGAAGATAGGCGTGCTTTAGATATTTTAGGAAATACAAGTGTGTACAATGGCCGAGAGTGGGAAGTCGGTTTAATATGGAAAACAGACGATACCGCGTCTCTCGATGGTCGACTTACTGCTTTTCGTAGATTAACATTATTAGAAAAGAAACTTGACCGTGACGCCACGTATGCTGAATTATATTACAAAGAGATGAATAGATTTTTTGAAAAAGGATTCGCGCGAAAGGTCAATTCGTTCCCGGCAAGCAATAAGTTACGTTATTTGCCACATTTTGGGGTGCAGAACATTAACAAACCAGGAAAAGTTCGTATAGTTTTCGACGCGGCGGCAAAAACTCAAGGCGTAAGTTTTAATGATCTTTTATTAGCGGGATCCGATTTTTTAAAATCACTTTTGGGAGTTTTGATGCGATTCAGACAATTAGCGCACGCAATCAAAAGAGACATTCGCGATTTGTTTTTAAAAATTAAGATTTGTGCGAAAGATCAAAATGCACAACGGTTTTTGTGGAGAGGCGCGAATAGGGATGCCGAGCCAGATGAGTGTGTTATGACTTCGATGTTGTTCGGCGCGAGACCATCTCCCTGCACGGCGATTTATGTTAAAAATAAAAACGCGTCGCAATACTTATCTAACTTCCCAGCGTCCGCGAATAGTCTCATAGAAAATTGTTATATGGACGATTTT
Organism: Gastracanthus pulcherrimus; assembly: GCA_949152435.1. Taxonomy (NCBI): domain Eukaryota; kingdom Metazoa; phylum Arthropoda; class Insecta; order Hymenoptera; family Pteromalidae; genus Gastracanthus; species Gastracanthus pulcherrimus. The sequence continues at coordinate 25,892,491 of OX424574.1, read as the reverse complement.
CTGGATAGCTGCGAAACGGTCGAAGAAGCTTCTACTCGGGTTCGACAAGTAATAGCTATTAATGAATTCGCTAACTGGGAGATGCATGGTTGGGCTAGTAATTCCCCTGAAGTTTTGCGCGGTTTAAGTACGAAAGACGATGCAAATGACTTTGTGAAAATTGACATTAATAAAAGTAGCGATGAAAAAGTTTTAGGATTAAAATAGCTTAATTCGACGGACGAATTAACGTTCAATTTCAATCAAAAGAAAATTACTAGTGACCTTTGTACTGAGAGAAAAGACCAAGAAAAAGAGAATTTTTAAGTATAATTATGTCAATTTTTGATCCACTCGGGTTTCTTACGCCGTTTACTATTCAATCGAGAATTTTGATGCAAGAAATCTGGTCTAGTAAGATAGGTTGGGATTCAGTTTTGCGTGATAATGAATTCTTGCACTGGAAACAATGGCTACGCGAATTAGAAAAGATAAAAGAGTGTCGTATCGCGCGATACTACCAACACTTTGATCATCAAGTTCGATCTGCGGAGTTACACATTTTTTGCGACTCTAGCTCTAAAGCTTACGCGACAGTAGGTTATTGGAGATTCGCTTTAAGTAATGGGACTTATCGCGTTTCGATTATAATGGCGAAAAGTCGCGTCGCGCCGTTGAAACCTATTTCGATTCCGCGGTTAGAATTGCAGGCTGCCCTATTGGCTACGCGAGTAGCGAAAATAATCGCAAATGAACACGAGTTCAAGATTACGCGGCGAGTGTTTTCAGACTCTAGGACGGTACTGCGTTGGATTGAGAAAGACCCGCGCGAATTTGAAGTTTTGTCACTAATCGATTAGGTGAAATTCGCGAAAACTCGTATGTTAATGAATGGAAGTGGGTGCCCACGAAACTAAATCCAGCCGACGATGGCACGAGGGCAGCACCTAATGCATTAGACGAAGGAAGTAGGTGGCTATCGGGGCCGTCCTTTTTGCGCGAATCGGAATCGCAATGGCCGAAAGAAAATGTTCAAATAGAAAGTGATGTCGAGTCAGAATGTTTAAAGCCAGTAGTTTATGTGTTAGAAAAACAACATTCGATAATTGATTTTTTTCGATTTTCTTCTGATTGACTCGGCTTATATCAACGTTATCACGGGTTATAGAAGCTGTAGATATCTGGAAAAATAGAATTTCGATTTCACGCAAAGAAAAAGCGGAAAATATTTGCTATAAAATAAGTCAATTATTCTCGTTTAATAATGAATTGAATTTGATTAGGAAATTAAAAGATATTCCAAAAAATAGTAGAAATGCGCAATTAAATGCATTTGTGGATGAGCAAGGAATTTTACGAGCTGAGGGTCGGCTCAAAAATTTCGCGTGTCAAGATTTTTCTTCGCATCCGATAATTTTAGATTCGAAAGAGTTTTTCACAAAACTTCTAATTAAACATTATCATGAGAAATATTACCACGCAAGTCACGAGTCAGTGTTGAATGAATTGCGTCAAAAATGTTGGATTATTGGGTTACGACAGGGTGTACGGAGTCTGACAACTAAATGCATTATTTTCCGAATGCATCGCGCGCAACCAGCGAATCCAAAAATGGCAGCTTTGCCTTCATCAAGGCTATCTTATCGTTTACGTCCTTTTAGCCATTGTGGTTTAGACTATTTCGGGCCTATGCAGGTAAAGATAGGTAGAAGGCGAGAGAAGCGGTGGGGTGCCTTGTTTACGTGTCTGACGACGAGGGCTATACATATTGAACTCGCACATACCTTAAATACGGATTCTGCAATAATGGCCTTTCGACGATTCACAGCTCGAAGAGGTACTCCATTATGCGTATATTCAGATAATGGTAGGAACTTTAAAGGCATGAACAAAGAGTTATCGGAAGCTTGTAGAGAAATAAATCGCACAGAAATCGACAGTTTTGCGTGTAGGAATAATGTAGAATGGAAGTTCAATCCTCCAACTGCGTTAGCAACAGCGCTAAAAGAGCAAGCGCCGAAAGAGGAAGTTATGTTAACTTTTTTAACCGAGATTGAACACAGCGTTAACTCTCGGCCTCTTACACATGTATCGATCGATCCGCGTGATGAGGAGGCGTTAACTCCAAATCATTTTTTGTTAGGTGTTTCTTCGGGTCAGATTAGGATAAGTAGATACGAAGCACAGATGTTGTGTACTAGAAAGCAATGGCGAGTTGCGCAAGCGTTTGCGGATTTATTTTGGCGTAGATGGCTTCGTGAATTTTTACCGAGTCTAATTCCTAGGAAAAAGTGGCAACAAATGGATACGCCATTAGAAGTAGGAGATATAGTTTTAATTTTAGACGACAACGTTGAAAGAAATCAATGGCGTAAGGGCGTAATTACGGATGTATTTCCCGGCTCTGATGGGCAAGTTCGCGTAGCAGAGATTAGGACCGCGAACGGGATTTTGAAAAGGCCCGCTAGAAAATTAGTTCAATTCGTGAAGGTACAAAACACATAGGTTTTGTACGGGGGGGAGGATGTTCCCGACGTGCATGACGTCGGATTGAAACTCTGCGTATTTCCGTAGACAGACGTCCCGACGCGGCGGATCTATTGAAGCCGGTGCGTAGGCTCGCGTGCACGGCGATTTTATTGGATCGCCGGGGGCCACAGGGACGGGTTGCCCGGAACGGTATACGGCTGGAGAAGAGCGGGCCAGATGCGGAGTTTTGGTCCGGCTGACGTGCACGTGGTGACGTCAACCTAGGCGCGAACATTTCGAGTGGTCGACGATGCGGCGCGACATATTTTACGCGAATTGTTATTTACCGTTTCCGGCGTAGGTTTTCTCATCGTAAGAAAAATACGTGAGTTTTTCCTGCGTCACTGGCTTATGTCAGGGCGAATGCGGGAACAGTAAACGCATGAAGTATGTACGAAGCGTGCGTATAGAATATAATTAATAGTGTATCTTATTATACTGAGAGCATGGCGGTGGTTCCTTCGCGGCTTGTTTCTTGACTCGCGCGAATCTGCATGAGCGGTTCGTTGGCTTCAGGCCCTAGTTAGGAGCGACTTTGCAGTCGACCTTAGACTATCATAGACCTCGTAGGGAGCTTGTTTCCGCAGTGAAGGTCGCTCAGCATGGGAAAGCCAAAACGCTGACCTGTGGCTGTCAGGCTATTATAGAGATAGAAGCCGTGGGAGGTATCGCGCCGCATGCTTATGTTTACGTGTATGTGCCTGTGTTATTTGGGTTAGTGTAGGTGTGCGCTTCGGGCTGCTTCGTATTTCTTCGACAGTTATCGGCAGGGCTATGTGCGGTGCAGTGCCGATTGCAGCGGCGGACCGCTAGGAAAAGGCCGTTGCGAGAGAGCGACCAAAGAGTGACACTTCACTTCACTCTAGCCCTCTGCTATAGTAGCTTTACATTTTTATATTACGCGATAGTTTTGCTAGCCATTTAGAAGATTTCGTTATATATTTTCATATTTTATATTGTGATTATTTCGGCAATATTTAGGTTAAATTAAGACGTTTATTGTAGCATTTTAAGAGTTTTATTATTTTAATATATCTTAATCATAATTTTAATTGTTTGTGTTAATCTTTTTTAGTATAAACCTATCCTACTTTATCCCGGAATTAACACATGAATTTAAAAAAAAAACACGTAAAAATAAGCAAAAAGTGCTCGTAATTTATAAACTACGTACAGGATCGGGATAAAAAAAATAGAATTTCATATTGTGCTGGAGGAGATCTCTCCTAAATTTACATCCCGATTGGTCAAAAATTGCGTGAAATATCCTATCGCACACATTTTTCGCTAACGAAAATATAAGGCACTTCCGTGTCGCGGTCGTGCCTAAAAAGGAGCGATAATATAAGAGGTTGTGTTATCTGCTTATTGTTGTCAAGCTCATCAAACCCACGCCTGGACCTATCAGCTGTCCGCGGCTGCTTATTCATTTTATTCGCAGCTAACCTCTTTCTCAGGGGCCATTCCTCTATCCGCAACCTGAGGACGCGCTGTGTAGTGGGGATAGGCACCCACCCGCCCGTTCTGAGCGACAACGCCCAAGACCCGCTTAGGGTAACGACGTTGTAACAGTGTGGAATGCTATACCAACTCTAAACACACGCTATACCGTTACTAAAAACTATTTATAGGTCTTAAAGCAATTAATAAATTTGTATAGTTTTACTAAAGAAACTTATTTTTTTTAAATAAAAAACTACAAGTTAGCATATAAATGTAACTATTTAAGTCACAAGTTATTTCTTAAAAAGTAATGAAGTCATCAAAATGTTACAAGTAAAGTAACTTAACTTGGTAACTTTGTTACATTTAACTAGTTACTACCCAACACTGACGGCAGGAAGTATATAAATGTTCAAGATTGATAGCCTAAAATATATAAGTTTAGCACAATCTTTTATTATTTCAGATTCTAATTTCATTTTAATCTACTAATACAATGTTCACTGCATATATACGTTCACATTTAATTTTGCGTTTATTTAAAAAAAGAGTTATTGTAAATTAAAACGATTAATTCATTGATCGCTATCAGACAAATTCTTCTCTTATGTACAATAGAATGGCACAATCTCCCTGAACGGATATCAGTTTGTAAAAAATTGACAGAACGCTGCGCAAAAAACATTTTCCTGCGTCCATTTCAATTTGCTTATAAAATTCTGACTCGGAGAACGGGCTTACATTTACGTGCATCAACTCCAGATGTTTAATAAGTTCATTATAGTATATCTTGAGCAATAAATTTCAATTATTTATGTCAGTTATACTAGTACATAAAAAATAAAGCAAATCTACAGACATATTAGCATATAGATATGTTTGAAAGTCTATTTAGCATTATATTGTCGATATTTCCCGTCTTTTCGTCTCTGTGAAACAAAATATTATTTGTTCAAAAGTCTGTGTGAACAATGGTTGACCAAGTTTCCTGGGTCCCGAGCTGGTACTTCAAATCCCTTCTGGCGCTCGAAAATTTCTCTTATACGATCTTCGTAGACATTGAGGTGCGTATTACTCATCATGTCTACGATTTGTTCGTATCATCCAGGAGTTTGTGGTCGAAGCACGACGTTAGCGATACTTTTTTTATTTCATCAAATTTTTCTGGATACTGAGTTTTGGCTGATATTCCAATGGCATGGAATTTGGCAATCACTTTTATTGCTAATATAGAATGCTTCAAATCCAATCCTGAAAAATACGTATAATGTAATGAAACTATTTATATTTATGCAATTGGTTATTTTACTGTTAAAGATCTTAGAAATAGGTAGAAGCATCGGGTTTTTATTGAATGTTTGAAATTTTATAATAATCGAGAACTATGTCGATTTATCTAGTTTGCCATGGGAAATAATCGAGAGCCTCGATAAAAATAGATAATTTTCTACCAGGGTAATTTACTGGAATATTGTAAGAATTGGCCTATACATTAAACGTGCTCAATTTTACTAGAAGAATGTTAAAATTAATTTCAAATTTAATGTACGTCGTCGCTTAATGAATCAAAAATAATATTAGATAAAAAAGAGTAGCATACTTTCCGAACTTTTTACTTTTTAAAAGCCTCTTATACAATGTATATAATATTGCAATCTCAAAATAAGCAATCTTCTCCTGCTTATTTAAGTTATTATGTATTTTTTTATAAGAACATATATATATATATAAAGTAATGATATTTAAGAAATTTACTTGGAAAATCTTTTCGTCTGGCGACCTCCGGACAATAAAAATTTTCACTTTTAAAATTTGAAAATGTATGCTGTTTGTATGTAAGCATGTTAAAGTATGTGTGTATGTGTTTATTTTTATGAATGCGTGTGCATATATCGAGAAATAACAGTATTTTAATTATTTATAAATTATAAGCACAGCTTTTAAATCAAATTAAAATAGAAAACTAAAAAAAAATCAGAAAGTAAAGAAAATTAATAAAATTAAATCATTTATTTTATTCTATAAAATATTTTATGAGTAATTCAATATTCACTGTATAGTAATATAACGACATCAATATTTGGGTCTTTAATATTAATAAATAGTATTATAATCGATCTAAACTTTTTTATATAATCTTTGTATATATTTCGTTCGACTGCAACTGTTAATGTCTTATTATTTGAGTGATACTGTTAGAGTATTGCGTTTCTTCATTGAACAATGGAGATCGATTAATTTGGCCTGTGAAATACTGCTAGTTTTACATTAAACATGGTTGTCAAGATTATTTTGAATGCCTATATAAAAGTAAAAATAATAATCAAAAACTGTTAACGCGTTTCAATAAAAATTATGACATTGTGTGAACTATTCAAAATTTTTGATCTGTGAATACGATCAGATGTAGCGAGATACGTCATTCTGACTGGTCAGCGACATACACCCTTCTTAAACGTAATGCCAAGATACGTCCTTTTTCTTAGGGGCCATCGATATATGTGTATTACTGAGTTTCTACACTGAGAAAAAGGAATGGGTTTCCTATCAATACTTTTATATTTTAAATTATTTTATATGATAATTATACTGGTAGTGCTCGAGTAACCATACATCTTGCACAATGATTCTGCGCATAGTACTACATAAATGATGTACTCTTCCGCTTCATGCCTCACCGCGTATGACACTCATACCCGCTTACACTTTTTCTCATAATTATGAATAATAGCTAAATTAAACTACGTCATTCAAAAAGGAAATGAAAACTGCTAGTAAAGAGTAGAAGAAATAAGCTTCCGAATGCATCTATTTTCGATTTAGTAACCAAATTCTTTCATGGTTTATCCGGGTTTTGAAAATATGTTTACAACCTTAAGTTTACCTCCGCGAAATTTCAATAGTTTCTTCTTACAAGAAGATCGAGTTTTATTGTTTCAGTTCATGCTCTGCATTGTTATTAAGTATATGAGTTTGATTAAAAAACAGATTGGCATAAAAACATATATTCCTCTATAAAAGAAAAACGGGTGCCCCTTTTACTTGCCGCGCCATACAACGCTCGTTTTCCCCTTACCTTTCCCTTTGATAATACATGTCATCTGACAGTTTCATAATTTCTCAGTGACAGATACACGTTTTCGGATAGTTCATAGCTGGCCAGTTCGTTTTCAGTGCTCCATTACTGCTTACACTTGTCTTATCTTTGTTCACGGCAATAATTTGTTAATAAAATTGAACCTTTTTAATCAGTGTATTGACCTCGATGTTGACGAAGAAAAAATATATTTGTTGAAATCATATGAGTAAGAATCAACTATCAATATGAGCGCTTGTTGTAATTATTTAGAAGCCCTTTTGAAAAAATATTTTGACAGAACGATGGTTTTAAAACAGTATATTATAAACAATAATCAATCGGAGGGAGATAAATTTGTTTGTCGCGATTTCAAGATATCTGCGAAAATTAAGCGATCGAAAAATACCCCTGATGAAGTAGTTCACATGGTTGCAAAGACGACAATGCTATCAAATACTTCGATAAATTGAACGTGGGCATTTAAAAAGGAAACTAACATGTACACAAACATAATACAACTATATAACAACAATCAAGTACAATAAAGGAATACCGAGGATCAAGCGATTAACGTTAACATTCTACGAGTCTACAGCTATCGCTTGTCGTTAGATACAAATTCCGAAAGTGCTGACGAGCATGCACATTTGTAAATAAATATATAGCTTTTTTCCTGATAGGCAAAATTATTCAGGGTCCCGTAATCTTTTACACAAACACGCATACACATTTACACTGAAAAGTAGTACATTGTGAAATGGGAGTGACATTTGTCTTTTTCTATAAGCGAGGATAAAGGATTCTCTTTGTTCGCCTTCGACGCCCTCAACTTCCACATCATCCAAAGGGAAAGGTAGGGGAAAAACGAGCGTTGTATGGCTCGGCAAGTAAAAGGGGCAAGTAAAAAAAGTATAAAGGAATATATATTTTTTAGTCAATCTGTTTTTTAATCAAACTCATATACTTAATAACAATGGAGAGCATGAACTGAAACAATAAAACTCGATCTTATTGTAACAAGAAACTATTGAAATTTCGCAGAGGTAAACTTTATACTTTTTTAAGGTTGAAAACATATTTTCAAAACCCGGATAAACCATGAAAGAATTTGGTTACTAAATCGAAAATAGATGCATTCGGAAGCTTATTTCTTCTACTTTTTACTAGCAGTTTTCATTTCCTTTTTGAATGACGTAGTTTAATTTAGCTATTATTCATAATTATGAGAAAAAGTGTAAGCGGGCATGAGTGTCATACGCGGTGAGGCATGGAGCGGAAGAGTACATCATTTATGTAGTACTATGCGCAGAATCATTGTGCAAGATGTATGGTTACTCGAGCACTACCAGTATAATTATCATATAAAATAATTTAAAATATAAAAGTATTGATAGGAAACACATTCCTTTTTCTCAGTGTAGAAACTCAGTAATACACATATATCGATGGCCCCTAGTATTTCACAGGCCAAATTAATGGATCTCCATTGTTCAATGAAGAAACGCAATACTCTAACAGTATCACTCAAATAATAAGACATTAACAGTTGCAGCCGAACGAAATATATACAAAGATTATATAAAAAAGTTTAGATCGATTATAATACTATTTATTAATATTAAAGACCCAAATATTGATGTCGTTATATTACTATACAGTGAATATTGAATTACTCATCAAATATTTTATAGAATAAAATAAATGATTTAATTTTATTAATTTTCTTTACTTTCTGTTTTTTTTTAGTTTTCTATTTTAATTTGATTTAAAAGCTGTGCTTATAATTTATAAATAATTAAAATACTGTTATTTCTCGATATATGCACACGCACTCATAAAAATAAGCACATACACACATACTTTAACACGCTTACATACAAACAGCATACATTATCAAATTTTAAAAGTGAAAATTTTATTGTCCGGAGGTCGCCAGACGAAAAGATTTTCCAAGTAAATTTCTTAAATATCATTAGTTTATATATATATATATATGTTCTTATAAAAAAATATATAATAACTTAAATAAGCAGGAGAAAATTGCTTATTTTGAGATTGCAATATTATATACATTGTATAAGAGGCTTTTAAAAAGTAAAAAGATCGGAAAGTATGCTACTCCTTTTTATCTAATATTATTTTTGATTCATTAAGCGACGACGTACATTAAATTTGAAATTAATTTTAACATTCTTCTAGTAAAATTGAGCACGTTTAATGTATAGGCCAATTCTTACAATATTCCAGTAAATTACCCTGGTAGAAAATTATCTATTTTTATCGAGGCTCTCGATTATTTCCCATGGCAAACTAGATAAATCGACATAGTTCTCGATTATTATAAAATTGCAAACATTCAATAAAAACCCGATGCTTCTACCTATTTCTAAGATCTTTAACAGTAAAATAACCAATTGCATAAATATAAATAGTTTCATTACATTATACGTATTTTTCAGGATTGATTTTGAAGCATTCTATATTAGCAATAAAAGTGATTGCCAAATTCCATGCCATTGGAATATCAGCCAAAACTCAGTATCCAGAAAAATTTGATGAAATAAAAAAAGTATCGCTAACGTCGTGCTTCGACCACAAACTCCTGGATGATACGAACAAATCGTAGACACGATGAGTAATACGCACCTCAATGTCTACGAAGATCGTATAAGAGAAATTTTCGAGCGCCAGAAAGGATTTGAAGTACCAGCTCGGGACCCAGGAAACTTGGTCAACCATTGTTCACACAGACTTTTGAACAAATAATATTTTGTTTCACAGAGACGAAAAGACGGGAAATATCGACAATACAGTGCGTCTCATAACTATAGAAACACCACAAATTTTCACGTTTAAATGTGTATATTATACCATTTTTTAAAGAACCTGTAACTTTCGAAAAGAGAAACCAAGGATAATTTTAAAAATAGCAAATAAAAGGCAATTTTATTCTCTTTAAGACGTTACCAAAATATTGTGTCTACATTAACTTATGAGAAATTCACGGATGGTTTAAACAAAACTTGAAAACGAGATAAAAAATTAACATTGATTTAAATGGGTCTAAAAATTTAAAGTGTTTCTATAGTTATGAAACAACGATAACTTCTTTAATGTTGATGCGAAAGAAATATTCTAGTAAAGTTTTAAAGAGAATATATTTTCCATTCATCGGCTTTTTGTTAAATTATCCTTGGATTTTTTCTTCCAAAGTTACAGGTTCTTTAAAAAAAGGTATAATATACACATTTAAACGTGAAAATTTGTGGTGTTTCTATAATTATGAGACGCACTGTATAATGCTAAATAGACTTTCAAACATATCCATATGCTAATATGTCTGTAGATTTGCTTTATTTTTTATGTACTAGTATAACTGACATAACTAATTGAAATTTATAGCTCAAGATATACTATAATGAACTTATTAAACATCTGGAGTTGATGCACGTAAATGTAAGCCCGTTCTCCGAGTCAGAATTGTATAAGCAAATTGAAATGGACGCAGGAAAATGTTTTTTGCGCAGCATTCTGTCAATTTTTTACAATCTGATATCCGTTCAGGGAGATTGTGCCATTTCCCGTTCCCTTTCATATTGTTAGTCAAAAATATATCCAATCATAAATATAAATAAAATGCACAAATATACAGTAACATGTTTCAATAAAACTTTATGACATTGTGTGAACGCTTCAAAACTTTTTATCTGCGAATACAATCAGACGTAGCGAGATACGTCATTCAAAATTATCGGCGACATACGTCCTTTTTCTTAGGGGCCATCGATATGTGTGTATTACTGAGTTTCTATACTGAGAAAAAGGAATGAAATGGGTCTCATATCAATACTTTTATATGTCGTAGCTATATTATAGGTGTCGATGATATTATATGATTGTCACAGCAAAATGATATTGTTGTGAGAGCGATAACCAAGTATTGATGCAGCAGCAATAGGCAGTTTAGTTAGATCACACAGGATCTGGATAATCGAGCAATATATTATTCTCAACACGTGCATGATAGAGGTCCTTTTCCATGCTTGCAAGTCGAATGGAAAATTGGGCATTTCGAGCGTCTTTGCATGCATACAGAAAGTCTTATTCACACACTTATTTAAAAAATATGATGTGTAACATGGGTGGAATGGGCTTTTTCAGACTCTGATGATGATTGAGGACAGGTGGAAGTCGAGGGCGTCGAAGGCGAACAAAGAGAATCCTTTATCCTCGCTTATAGAAAAAGACAAATTTCACTCCCATTTCACAATGTACTACTTTTCAGTGTAAATGTGTATGCGTGTTTGTGTAAAAGATTACGAGACCCTCACTAATTTTGCCTATCAGGAAAAAAGCTAATAACATTCTATCAGATCAATAAATATTAAGAATTTAATTTATACATATATTTATTTACAAATGTGCATGCTCGTCAGCACTTTCGAAATTTGTATCTAACGACAAGCGATAGCCGTAGATTCGTGGAATGTTAAAGTTAATCGCCTGATCCTCGGTATTCCTTTATTGTACTTGAATGTTGTTATATAGTTGTATTATGTTTGTGTACATGTTAGTTTCCTTTTTAAATGCCCACGTTCAATTTATCGAAGTATTTGATAGCATCGTCGTCTTTGTAACCATGTGAACTACTTCATCAGGGGTATTTTTCGATCGCTTAATTTTCGCAGATATCTTGAAATCGCGACAAACAAATTTATCTCCCTCCGATTGATTATTGTTTATAATATACTGTTTTAAAACCATCGCTCTGTCAAAATATTTTTTCAAAAGGGCTTCTAAATAATTACAACAAGCGCTCATATTGATAGTTGATTCTTACTCATATGATTTCAACAAATATATTTTTTCTTCGTCAACATCGAGGTCAATACACTGATTAAAAAGGTTCAATTTTATTAACAAATTATTGCCGTGAACAAAGATAAGACAAGTGTAAGCAGTAATGGAGCACTGAAAACGAACTGGCCAGCTATGAACTATCCGAAAACGTGTATCTGTCACTGAGAAATTATGAAACTGTCAGATGACATGTATTATCAAAGGGAAAGGTAGGGGGAAAACGAGCGTTGTATGGCGCGGCAAGTAAAAGGGGCACCCGTTTTTCTTTTATAGAGGAATATATGTTTTTTAGTCAATCTGTTTTTTAATCAAACTCATATACTTAATAACAATGCAGAGCATGAACTGAAACAATAAAACTCGATCTTCTTGTAAGAAGAAACTATTGAAATTTCGCGGAGGTAAACTTAAGGTTGTAAACATATTTTCAAAACCCGGATAAACCATGAAAGAATTTGGTTACTAAATCGAAAATAGATGCATTCGGAAGCTTATTTCTCCTACTCTTTACTAGCAGTTTTCATTTCCTTTTTGAATGACGTAGTTTAATCTAGCTATTATTCATAATTATGAGAAAAAGTGTAAGCGGGTATGAGTGTCATACGCGGTGAGGCATGAAGCGGAAGAGTACATCATTTATGTAGTACTATGCGCAGAATCATTGTGCAAGATGTATGGTTACTCGAGCACTACCAGTATAATTATCATATAAAATAATTTAAAATATAAAAGTATTGATAGGAAACCCATTCCTTTTTCTCAGTGTAGAAACTCAGTAATACACATATATCGATGGCCCCTAAGAAAAAGGACGTATCTTGGCATTACGTTTAAGAAGGGTGTATGTCGCTGACCAGTCAGAATGACGTATCTCGCTACATCTGATCGTATTCACAGATCAAAAATTTTGAATAGTTCACACAATGTCATAATTTTTATTGAAACGCGTTAACAGTTTTTGATTATTATTTTTACTTTTATATTGGCATTCAAAATAATCTTGACAACCATGATTAATGTAAAACTAGCAGTATTTCACAGGCCAAATTAATCGATCTCCATTGTTCAATGCAGAAACGCAATACTCTAACAGAATCACTCAAATAATAAGACATTAACAGTTGCAGCCGAACGAAATATATACAAAGATTATATAAAAAAGTTTAGATCGATTATAATACTATTTATTAATATTAAAGACCCAAATATTGATGTCGTTATATTACTATGCAGTGAATATTGAATTACTCATCAAATATTTTATAGAATAAAATAAATGATTTAATTTTATTAATTTTCTTTACTTTCTGATTTTTTTTAGTTTTCTACTTTAATTTGATTTAAAAGCTGTGCTTATAATTTTTAAATAATTAAAATACTGTTATTTCTCGATATATGCACACGCACTCATAAAAATAAACACATACACCCATACTTTAACACGCTTACATACAAACAGCATACATTTTCAAATTATAAAAGTGAAAATTTTTATTGTCCGGAGGTCGCCAGACGAAAAGATTTTCCAAGTAAATTTCTTAAATATCATTACTTTATATATATATGTTCTTATAAAAAAATATATAATAACTTAAATAAGCAGGAGAAAATTGCTTATTTTGAGACTGCAATATTATATACATTGTATAAGAGGCTTTTAAAAAGTAAAAAGATCGGAAAGTATGCTACTCCTTTTTATCTAATATTATTTTTGATTCATTAAGCGACGACGTACATTAAATTTGAAATTAATTTTAACATTCTTCTAGTAAAATTGAGCACGTTTAATGTATAGGCCAATTCTTACAATATTCCAGTAAATTACCCTGGTAGAAAATTATCTATTTTTATCGAGGCTCTCGATTATTTCCCATGGCAAACTAGATAAATCGACATAGTTCTCGATTATTATAAAATTGCAAACATTCAATAAAAACCCGATGCTTCTACCTATTTCTAAGATCTTTAACAGTAAAATAACCAATTGCATAAATATAAATAGTTTCATTACATTATACGTATTTTTCAGGATTGATTTTGAAGCATTCTATATTAGCAATAAAAGTGATTGCCAAATTCCATGCCATTGGAATATCAGCCAAAACTCAGTATCCAGAAAAATTTGATGAAATAAAAAAAGTATCGCTAACGTCGTGCTTCGACCACAAACTCCTGGATGATACGAACAAATCGTAGACATGATGAGTAATACGCACCTCAATGTCTACGAAGATCGTATAAGAGAAATTTTCGAGCGCCAGAAGGGATTTGAAGTACCAGCTCGGGACCCAGGAAACTTGGTCAACCATTGTTCACACAGACTTTTGAACAAATAATATTTTGTTTCACAGAGACGAAAAGACGGGAAATATCGACAATATAATGCTAAATAGACTTTCAAACATATCTATATGCTAATATGTCTGTAGATTTGCTTTATTTTTTATGTACTAGTATAACTGACATAAATAATTGAAATTTATTGCTCAAGATATACTATAATGAACTTATTAAACATCTGGAGTTGATGCACGTAAATGTAAGCCCGTTCTCCGAGTCAGAATTTTATAAGCAAATTGAAATGGACGCAGGAAAATGTTTTTTGCGCAGCGTTCTGTCAATTTTTTACAAACTGATATCCGTTCAGGGAGATTGTGCAATTCTATTGTACATAAGAGAAGAATTTGTCTGATAGCGATCAATGAATTAATCGTTTTAATTTACAGTAACTCTTTTTTTAAATAAACGCAAAATTAAATGTGAACGTATATATGCAGTGAACATTGTATTAGTAGATTAAAATAAAACTAGAATCTGAAATAATAAATGATTGTGCTAAATTTATATATTTTAGGCTATCAATCTTGAACATTTATATACTTCCTGCCGTCAGCGTTGGGTAGTAACCAGTTAAATGTAACAAAGTTACCAAGTTAAGTTACTTTACTTGTAACATTTTGATAACTTCATTACTTTTTAAGAAATAACTTGTGACTTAAATAGTTACATTTATATGCTAACTTGTAGTTTTTTATTTAAAAAAAATAAGTTTCTTTAGTAAAACTATACAAATTTATTAATTGCTTTAAGACCTATAAATAGTTTTTAGTAACGGTATAGCGTGTGTTTAGAGTTGGTATAGCATTCCACTCCTTATCACCCTGTATCTACTGACTTCAAAACATAAACCCCAAACTCCAAGTTCCATTTCAAGAACAAACATTTTCAATCAACAATAAATGTTTTCAATCAACTCTCTAAATTTTTAAAGTTCATTTTAACTTTTACAATCGACTTTTGTACTATAATTAGAGTGAGTTACTCTTCTAGAAAAAATGATTATTACTCTTATTTTATGGTAACTTTTTTATTCAAATAATGAATTATAAAAGTAATAGAGCTGCATAAGATCAAGACAAGACGATATTTCTTTATATTTTCTTGGTATTGAAAGAATCTCGATACGGACAGTCTTGCATTGGTCCCAAAATCGACTCAGACCATTTTTTACCGCTTATTTTATAGATGATGCCATGAGGATATGAGTTTATATATATATATATATATATAGGATATTCCAGTACTATTCTTAAAAAGTGAGCGCGTAGGATTATCGAAATCGGGCGGTTCCGAGATATATTATGGTAAAGTACTACACGAAAATAGTTTTTTTTCGAGTATAATTGACCCATTTTAAAACTGCCGTCAAAATTTGAAATTGATATATTTTTTAATTCTGCAGGTCGCATTATCTTTACTTATACAAGAACTTAAGGTAAAGTTTCAACTCGATAGGATTTGAGCCATAGAAGTCTATACTTCTAATATACGCGAGAGAGTAACAACAACACGTACTGGGATGCGTATCAATGTCAGCTGTAGCGTGGGGACTTGCGGCGCGGTCGCGCATAGACATCAAAATACAGCAGGCGCGTAGCTTAAATAAAAGGTACATTGAAGTGTCAAAACTGTTTAAAACCTTTTAATACTTTACATATATACTTTTAGGATCAATATCCACGCATTGAAACCAAATATGGAAAAACGTCCTAAGTAGAATGGCTCAGTTTGTTTAAAAGAAACTGAAATTACTAAAAGAGAGGTTGTGGTTTATAATTCAAAGTTTTTTCAAAGGCAAAGCAATCTTAGATGCTTTCTTAGAGCTCAAAATATGCCTCGTTATATTAACTATTAATCTAATAAGTTTTAAATTAACCGTTATCGGTATGGGGCAATTTTACACTGTATTCGTCATGAGTTGTTTGAATAACATTACATTTACAATTACGTATATTGAATATAAATCTGTAATCATTTATTTTATTTTAGGTGAGAGTACACCGTTTAAAAAGACATAAATTTTTTTACATGAAAATCAGTTGTTTTCTTTTAAGAATTCCGCTGCATTATTATATTAATGATTTTTTAGTTTTACTTGATTTCGTTTGAAAATAGCTGAAAAGTTTTTCAGTTGGTTCTTCCAGAGTCTCGCAAGTGTCTTTTGCAAAATGGATGTTGTTAATGGAAATTAATGCAAAATTTATAACTTCAATAATTAAAGGTGAAATGACTTCAAATTTTATGAAAAATTGTATTTCTTATAATAAATTACTAATATTTTAATTCTATATTTAGGACGTACAAATTTTCTAAAATTGATATACTGTCACCTTAAGAGATTGAAAATCACATAAAGAAAAACTATTAATATGCAATTCAAAACATGTACAGAACCATGTAAACCCTCCGCAGAATTCGACTAGTGGATCGAGCTTTAATCGTTAAATATTCATCGTCATAAATTCTCGAGAACGAAAACAGAAGAGTAAACATAGCCAATCAAACTACGTAATTTAAAAAAGATAAAACATTTTGGTAGTATAGTCGGCTTTTTGTACAAGGAGGCGTAATAAGTATAAAGCTATCCCTTATAACACATAACGTTTTACGAAAGTTTTAAAAACGTTAGAGTTCAAACCTTCAAATGTTGAAAGGTAAAGTTAGAAATGCGTCTGAAAAACGTTGGTAAAACGTCTGAATGTTCACAGATTCTTTCCGCATAAGACGTTGTAAAACCGTTTTCGAAACGTTTGAAACCGGGTTGAAAATGGTTTCAAAAAAAATGTAGCATAAAATATATCGAAAGAAATTGTTTAAATAGAATTTGATGCTACAAAATCTATGTAAACAATTTTTTTCGATATATTCTATGCAAGTTTTTTTCAACCCATTTTCAAACCTTTTCCAAACGTTTTAATCCAAACGTTTAAAAATCGTGTTTAAACCGTTTAAATTTTTACCATTCAACAGACCTTGGAGAATTTTTTAAACGTTTTAAGAACGGTTTTACAAGTCTTATGTAGAACGAATCTCCGGACATTGAGACGTTTTACAAACGTTTTTCAGACATATTTATAACTTTTCTTATTAACGATCGATGGTTTTAATTCTGACGTTTTGAAAACGTTCGAAAAACGTTATGTGTTATCAGGAACTAATCCAAAACGACCGAAAAAATGTCAATAATAATTGATATTGTATAATAAAATCTAAACTGTAAATCATAAACCCATGTGACTTTGTTCCATCTGACTATTTGACGTAAGTTGTCATTAAAACTTGGAACTTATTGTGATTAATGGGGATCCCTACCAATTTTCTTAAAATTGCCCATTATTTTAATTTTTTTTTAATTTTCACATATGTTTATATTACCAAAAAAAGAAAGTATTTTGAAAAATGTCTGCCTATATTACCGTATATATATACTAATATACAACGAAAAGTTCATGACTTTTTTAGTCAAAATAAGGTAGATTGTGAACGTTCCTGGTGCATACGGAATTTTGTATAGTCTAGATAAATTTCTACTTAATTGTTATACTATTTTGGACGCATTAATGCATTATAATCAAAATTGAATACATGTAACCATAATTAAAAATGAGATCACCGTATTTAAATGCAAAAACAGTGTTTTTGCGTTTTTTCTTCTTATTCTATAGAAGCGGATAATCATACCAAATCAAAGATATTTGGTAATTATTATTTATTACGCAAGATTATTTCCTCAACTGGACATAATCACTTCGTTTTACAGAACTAGTTTTTATTGTAATAAAATAAAAATTCTGGATACAAATAATTTAAATAGGATTATATTTAAGGTTATTTATTATTTAGACAAGGTTATTTAAAGTTTGGAAATTCCGACGGTTTATATAAATAATATATGTTTATCAAGTAACTTTTGTACGTAACTTGTGCCACGATGTAATAATGCCATAATGTTCTTAATTAATTTTCAACACTTTAACTAAACTAAATTGTAATAATAGAATTCAGCTAAGTTTCGCGATGGTCACTCTTAATGTTAACTACTGAACTTACTTGATTGTTTCATATAAAACATATGGTTGACGATGGAGGTGCCTTATTGATTTGCCGAATTTCGTTGATTGTTGCGGCTTGCTTGACTATGGATTAGATGTCTAAAAGAGAACGAAAATTTTCGCGTACGCGATTTTTCGGAGTCGATTATCGCACTGCAAGTCACCCGTGTGGCGTCCCAAAACCGGAAATTCTGTTCTGGAGACGTGGAGCGCGAGCCGAGAGCGGAACATTTCAATATAATATAAGAAAACACTGTAAACACGGCGAACACCTCCTGTCTGCATTTCTGGGCTTGAGACAGGTGTGTATAATCACTGCTGCATAACGGTGTCGAACGAATATGATCACAACGCGATGACGTACGAATTGATTCTGTTCTGTGCGAATCGTACTGGATACTCAAAGGCTAGGTTATAGCGTAGATTAGAGAGGGGGTAACATCTAGTTGCAACCCGAAAGAGCGGCGAGCAAAGGAGGGGAGGTAAAAGGGACTGATGACCCTTTTCTAGGTATACTTCGGAATATAAGAGACAGCTCATTAGCATCTGTTGTCTCCGATGGCATATAGGGATTAAGGCAAATACTGTCGCGCGTCATCGGTTTATTACAGGTGGTAATAAACGATGCGCACTGAGAAAAAGGGGGAAACCATTATGAAGCTAAATCTGGGAATGCTTGCCAGTTTATTGATGTTTCGAATGACCATGGTATAAGAAAGAACCGTTTTAAATCAGCGATCTACACGCGATGTACAAATTTATACTTTTGCGCCTTTATCTGTAGTAACACAAAGTTAACGTCGCGTATTACGTTGCAGTATAATACTATAAATTACTAGAAAATAGAAATATTGAAACGTGTCTTGCATGCCGAGGGTAATTTTTTCTGATATTCTATTTTATTTTGTCAAGTGTACATATAAGTCGCATCTCTAGTAGAAGGGTATAAAAATTCAAAATTCTTTTTTTTATGAAATCAATCAAGTATAACATAAATTTGTTACGTAAGAAAGTCTTTTTACTTGAATGATATTATTCCCTGATAACACATAACATTTTTCGAACGATTTAAAAACGTTAGAGTTCAAACCTTCAAACGTTGCCAAGCTTTAAATACGTCTGACAAACATTTGTAAAACGTCTCAATGTCCGCAGATTTGTTTCACATAAGACGTTTGAAACAGGGTTGAAAATAGTTTGAAAAAATACGAGCATAGAATGTATCGAAAAAAAATCGATTAAATAGAATTTGATGCTAAAAATATTACCAATTTTAGAAGTAAACATCTGGATGATACTTCCAAATTTGGTATTATTTGTCAAATCTTTTCCAAACTTTTTAATCGAAACGTTTTGAAATGGTTTTTAAACCGTTTAGATTTTTACCATTCAACAGACCTTGGAGAGTTTTTCCAAAGTTTTAAAACGGTTTTACAACGTTTTATGTGGAACGAATCTCCGGACATTCAGACGTTTTACAAATGTTTGTCGGACGTATTTATAACTTTTCTTATTAACGTTTGAAGGTTTTAATTCTAACGGTTTTAAAACGTTGGAAAAGTGTTATGTGTTATCAGAGACTAAACAAAAACGACTGAAAAATGTCAATAATAATTAAAATTGTATAATAAAATCTAAACTATAAATCATAAGCCTATGTGACATATATAAGTCGCATCTGTAGAAAAAAATATAAAAATTCAAAATTCTTTTTTTTAATGAAACCAATCAAGTATAACATAAATTTGTTGCGTAAGAAAGTCTTTTACTTTAATGGTATTATTATTGTATTATATAAATGTCTTACACTGTTTTTAACCAATTTTCGAAGTGTTTAAAAGATTCGATAAAAGCTAATGCATCTGGAATGTTTTGAATAAGGAAAATAAAAACTGCAGAAAAAGTGGGAATTTGTAAAAAAAGATTATTTCATTTTAAGTTAAGATTATCCATACATTTCCATGTAAAAATAACTATCTTTTTGTCATTTTGAATATTAAATTAACTTTTATTGATTTTGATAATATACGTTTAGGTTTATTTTAATATTCTTTGTTGAAAAACCGTAATAAAAAATATTCGATATTTAAAAAATTTAAGGTTGTTCAGTGCCCTTATCTTAGCTTTTGCAAAAAGTAGTTACAAATTACTTTGAAAAATGGAACGAAGTAAAGTTACAAGTTCCTTCATAAAAAAAATAACGAAGTTATTTAAAAAGTTACAAGTTATGTAACTTTGTAAGTAACTTCGTTACTTTTATCGCATTACTACCCAACACTGTATTATAGAAAAAGTCAAATATAATGTTTAATATTATTGTTGAAAATTACTATATAATTGATGAGGAGAAAAGGGGGGCTCGAAAGAGCACGCACGTGAGAGCAGTCTGTTGGAAAAGTGGGCAAAGGTGCGTCAAAGGAGACCCTGGTGGAAGTTGAAATTGTACATTTTCGAACATCTTTGTACAATTCTATACATTTATGTATATTTCTATACATTTTTGTACATTTTTGTACATTTTTGTACATTTTTGTACATTTTTGTACATTTTTCACACTTTTTAGACTTTTGTATAGAAGTGTACAGAAATGTACAGAAATGTACAGAAATGTACAATAATGTACGGAAATGTATAATAATAAAATAATAAAGAGATGTACAATTTAAGGGGGTGTCAAAGTCAGTTTTCCCTACCTTACCGACCTGAGAATCCTAAACTTTTGGCCATAATTAAAAAAATGAACAGAATTATGAAAAACTAAGAGATAATTGCCCTTCGTTTTATAATTATCTACCACTGTGCGAAGTTTCAAGTAAATATTTTACGGCTCGTGTCAATGGCATTTGAACGAAATTTCATGATAAAACAGAGATCTGATATTATTACCTGAATCTTAGCAAAGTGGTAGAATGCTACAAAAGGAAGGGCAATGATGTATTGGTTTTTCATAATTCAGTTTATTTGTTAATTGTAATCGATTATTCATAACTCGGTCAAAGATTTGATATTACGAATTTCGGCGGCAAATTTGAATCGTCTGATACCCTCTCAATGAGACCAAATAAAAAATTTTAAATATACTTTAAACTTCGTATTCTTTTCTGTGAAAATAGCATTAATTGATTTTAATAATTAGAAACAAATAAGAAATATGCATGTAATAAATATAAGAAAAAATTGCATTTATTTTTAAATTACAAATATATTATAGTAGATAGTGGAAATAACAATTAGACATTTCAATTTATTACTATGCATTTATTTAATTAAACTTTTAAATTTTTTCATACAAACACAAAAAACTTTGGTTGTAATTCTTAATTTAAAAAATTCCACGAACATAAAACGCTTATGTTATTTAAGATAATTTAATCTTAGTAACACTCAACATAATATAACTGTTTAATAGTAATAGTAAGAAAATAGTAACTTTTTAGAGTTTCTTAAAAGTTTCTCAAGAGGATGCCGATATACCGGTCAGTGATCTGCAATACCGGCATTACGATTAACATTAATAATTAATTGTTTAATAATGAGCATCGCCGAAATTTAAAAAATCATTATTAAACAATTAATTATCAATGTTAACTGTGATAACGATATTGCAGATCACTGACCGGTACATCGGCATCCTCTTGAGAAACTTTTAAGAAACTCTAAAAAATAATAAATATAAATATAAATAAAATACTATATAATTGATATCTCGGCACCACAAAATTTAAAAAAAATTTTAGAAAGAATAATTTGGATAATTTGGAAAGAAAAATAAATTTAAAATAAAGTTGTTAAACATTTCGTAGACGGAACTTAAAACGCGAGAGTAATGTTTCCATAACTTCATTCATTAATTAAAATAAAAAAATTGATTAAAATACCACTTTCAGTAAAATATAGGTACCATTTATTGGTGCGATCCGAACGGCACACCCAAAATTGTCCGACTTTCCTGACAAAATCGTATTCCATATATTTTTTATAGTTTATCAATTTCTTTTATATTTTAATAACAATTTTATAAATCTAGTTGTTCCACGTTTTCTCAATGAATATTCGTCAATAAAGTTACATATTTTAGAGCTTAATCTACATTTCAATCAAAGGTTGGAAATTCACTACAAAATGGTATATTGTGTACCGAGGGCGAGAAATAGGCTTTTTCCGCCCGCGTGAGTTTGCTGTACGAGTCGGCGGCGAGCAAGCTTGAGCCGAAGGCGAGTGTGTTTTGCGAGCCGAAGACGAGTGCTACAAACACACAAGGGCGGAAAAAGTCTCTCGCCCATGGTGCACACCGTTTTATTGTGACACGTGCATTGATTTTTGCGGTTTTACGTGTCTATCAAGCGGAACCAGATGTTGCCGTTTTTCGACACGGTACAACTATTCTATTACGAATTTAAATATGTGTACCTACACGTACATTGATTTATACACATACACACCCATATATACGCATACAAACATATACAGACGTAGAGATATACATACATACGCATATGAAATAATTATTATCGTATATTAAAGTTTTTCAGGTTAATGAAGGATAAGATACTTAAATTAATTTGAATTTAATAATTAAAAGTCTTTACCGTGCGCTGTAACACGCAGGTGCGCACGCACGCACCCACGCACGCACACTGTAGTGAGCTCAAAAGTCTTTTTAACACACCCAGCCATAAAGTATGTACTTTTAGAAACTAGCGTGAGGTTAGGAAATTAAAATGTAGTAGGGGATGGTGGGGCAGTACGGGCACCCTAACTTCAAAAGAATCCTGTACTTTCTATTTTGTACCAATACAAATTATTAAAAGTGCTTCTTAAAGTAGAATATCTCAAGATTTAGATACATTATTTTTTATTATAAAATATATATTGCATTGTGTTTTATAATGCAAAGTACAATACCGCTAAAACTGCCCATTTTCCCCACCCGTGGGGCGCGATTGGCATGGAGGTGGGGCACGATTGGCACGGTGAATTAATCAAAAATTTATTTAAAAAAAAATATTGGACGTTACTATTAAATTTGCATTTTATAGGATTGAGGATCAAAACTAAAAGCCAGACCATTTCATTAACACTGACTCTTTCACCAACATCTAAGACTCCGACTCCGAAATGTTAAAGGCGCAAAAGTAAGGTTAAGAAAATCAGCTGTTAAACTCGGCGGATATAAATTGACGACTCACGTATGCCAATCGTGCCCCGCTAGTGGTGCCAGTCGTGCCCCATTTTAGAGTATTTTTATATGTAATATTACTTTTTTCCTAAGCATCGGAGATCATCAATCAAAAATGCTATTAAAAATTTAAGATTTAAACTGTAAAAATAATTCCCTTTCGAAGCTCATATGATTTATTTGTTCTTGAGAAATAGATTAGAATTATGGAAAAAACAACGTTTTGAAGTCCTCAATTTCTAATAATTCTCATACGATTTGTATTAATTTTTTTCATTTAGAATTTGCAGAGGGAAAAAGTAAAAGCTATTTACAACATATAAAAAATACTATCATGTTAGAATATTCATTTATTTAGTGAACATTTGAATGCCCAATCCACCCGCCAAACCCATCGTGCCCCACCGTCCCCTACTATTTTCCCTCTTCGGCGGTGAACACGTACAAACTTTTTGGTAGGTACGTAAAAAAACGTATATTGCACGCGCGAATAAAGTGAGCCAGCGATGGCCAGCGTGTGTGACGCCCTCGCTCCTCTAGGGCGCCAAACCAAACGCACGCTGTAGTGAGCTCATAAGTCTTTACAGTCCGCTCAAGCGAGCGGTAAAGAACATTTTTGTTGCCGGTCGGTAAACGGCCACTTCTTGTCCGCTTGAAATGCACGAAAAAGCGCTAAATCGTTCACGTGTTACAAAAGAAATTAAAAAGATTTCTTTGAGAAAGCAGAGTGCCAAATCAGTTGGCAGCGTTTTTTTTAATACTTTGAAAATTTTGAGCATAGGTTAGGCAGGCACCGCTGAGAGACGCTGCGTGCCTTCTTTTTAACTTTAAAATTGTAGCGATATGGTGTGAAAGTTGCATACTACGTATTTGTAATCTTCTCAAACAAGACTCTAATATATTTTCGATCGAACTTCACTCGTAAGTTCGTTTGATCGATCAAATTTATACTTCTTTAAATTAGATTATAATGTATATGTAAGTCTATTATATCACAAAGAAATGTAACTTTAACAAATTTTAACATATTAATCGGTCTGAAAGTGAATCAAGAATTTAAATATCCAGTCTTGATTTTTGACATATAGCTGAATAATTATTTAAAAAACTTGCATTCAAACAAAACCTAAACTTGCCTGTCCATTTTATGTCCTTTGAGACGGGCATATTTTATGTTTAATGCTATATATCTCAATATTTATGAACAATAATGGAATTACCGCAATGCATTTATGTTCTTGAATTATTCATCTACGAATCGCACTTGGTTTAAGATAAAAACAAACTCGAATTTTTAAGGGGATGTCGGAGCCCCGCCCCGCCTTTTGCTGTCCGACCTATTTTGTATTTCCAATTGTTTGTAAAAACTACAAGTCCGACTGACTTTATCTTGTACAGATCGGTTCCTTATAGTAAGCACTACGGTGCTCAGCTCTAAATCCTACTGTAAAGTTACATTAACCCTTAGCGGCCACACGGGGTAACTAGTTACCCCAGGCTCAGAAAAAGTGAAATTGGAGGTCTAAAACATTTAAAACATTTGACCAGTTTTTAGAACGCCATCTATAAATTGACCGATAAAAATTATTAGAAATATTGAAGAACACTTCAACAAACATGAAACAATCGGTTACAAGTGTTAAAACACCCATATGTCTTGTACAACTAGGTTTTTCACCGTGGGGTAATGAGTTACCCCATGTGGCCGCTATGTGGCCTGGCTGAGGTGTGGCCGCTAAGGGTTAAAAGAAGTTATTAGCAAAAGTTTGGTATGATTACAATTTTGAGGTTAGGTTTCAATGCGTAAACACCCTATTGTATTTCCAATTAATCAGAAAAATAACTCATCAGATCAACTTTATCTTGCATGCAAAAGCTTTATTATAAAAAGCACTACGGTGCTCTGCTCTTAAGGTTTCCCTGCATTCTATATTTTAAAAGTAATCACTAAAAGAAAATACACGTTTTTAGCTCCGACATCCCCTTAATGGCTCGAGCGACTTTTCAAAAATACTAAATCACATTAAAAATATGCGGGAAATATACTTTAAATGTTAAACTTTTTATTGCTTTCCAAAAATCATAAGCTCATCGACTAAATTATAAAGAAAAAAGAGTTGTAAAATGAGTCTGTACAACACGTAGCTTATGGCGTTTCTGTCATTATTTGTGAGTAATTATTCTGTAGTAATGTTGTAAAATACTAAATCATAACAAAAAACAGGTGGTTATACACTGGTTTATGAGGATTACAATGGCATAAAAATAATTGTGAGTAGTCGATCAAAATAGAGAAATAATAATGATGAAAGTGTATAAACTAACGATTTACTACTCTCTGTAGTACTTTCTGCGCATGTCTATTATAAGCGGCAACACCGCATTTCAAAAAATGAACATGAAATGGCGGGAAATTTAAACCGACTAAACTTTAAATTGTATGACTTTTATTTTATTTGTGACTACTTTATTAATACTATTCAGAATACATTATTTATTTAGGAGTAAAAGCAACTAGTAATAAACAAGAAAATCAGTGTAAAAATCGTATAAGTACATTTCATTATTTTATAATTGTGGAGTGTCGGAATAAAATCGGATAATTGCAATTTTAAATGTCAATCTACTTAATATTGTTTATTATGGAGTAAGTGCATCTTAAAGTGTTGTTTTATGGTAAAATATTAAGTTTAAGTATGCAATAATGTAAAATATATAAAGACAACAATAAATTATAATAGATAAATACAATTATTACCGAAACTTGAATTATCCGGTTATGTTCTACCACTCCTCAATTAAAACACTTTTCATACATTTATAAATTTATAATTAATCGCATGATTTTATCATACTTAAATTTTAAGCTCGATATAAAAAAACTTCTAAAATTACATTAATATCATTTGATCGTATCAGATTTTCTTTTCAAAAGATGTTATATAAAAACAGATGTAAAAAAAGGCTATGTAAAAATTCAATCAAAAACATGTATTTATATATGAATATATTGACATGGCATCTTTTTGACACTGGCTTTTTACATAACATTTTTGTCAAAGTGATATTTTACATAATAACTTTTTAAAAATGTTTTAATACATAAAACTCGTAAATTTGTAATTTACTTTTTGTCGCATGCACATTATGAGGAATGTTTATTTAAAACTACTACAGAAATCACAAAGTAAACGTCATGGGCGCACATGTTCTACCGGATCAGCTGACCCTTGCGACGTTGCCACACTTACCGAGTCAGTAGCGGTCGAAAAAATTGTTACACCCACAGATAAAAGAAAAAGTAAAAAAAATCGAGTTTGTTTACTCATTTATGTCATAGTTTTTACATTAACATACTAGGAAGTAGTAATTCATGTTTTTTTCTGAAATTATGACTATTAAATAGCTTGCTAATGCAATGCTCCTTACGGTGCCCTCGCTTGATACGGCACCTAACGCTCGAGCCACCTTAAGTGAGAACCATAAACGTAAGAAAAGTTATTGTGCCCGTTCAGCCTCGTATGCCGAAGCTAAATGGGCATAGGGGCATTTTTCGTGTATCAACGGGCAACCCTCTTTTCCGTCATAATTAGTAAAAAAATAACCTTTTAATACATAAAATGTTTACAAATAAGTATTTGGTGATCGAATTATCAATAATTTCGATCTATAATACAACTATAATTGAATTAATAGAAAACTTTAGTATATATAACCTATAAGTGTAAGTATTGTCAGTTGAAGGTGAAGAAAACCACTTAAATATCAATTTATGTCCAGATCTAAGACTTATCATCGTCATAGAATTTAATAACAAGCAATTAGTAAAGAAAATGAAGATTTATTAGAAATTACATTACTTCCACTTTCCATAGAGAAAAGTTTTGTTGGTTTCAACCAAAATAAAAAATTCTTGTTTTGAAACAAAGTATGCATGGAGATCTTTCTACTAACTGCTAACTGAAAGTTAACTTTAATGGTTTAATTAGATTGTTTTCAATTTCAACTACGGTAAAAATTGGATTGCAAAGTACAAAATATAAAAATGTTTTTAAAAAACTAATTGGCTTGCTTTAGCGTATTTGCAAGTCATCGTATCACTTATATACATCAAATACTAATATATAAAAAAAATTTACAGAATAAAAATAAGAATATTCGAAAACATAAAGGGTGCTCTTTTTTACCTTTTGTGGCCATCTCGCCTCGGTCTCCCCTATTATTCAATGTTGTGGATAGTACACAAAAATAGTGTTACAATATAATTAAAAATTGATATAATGTTTCCTCCACACTAGTAAATAGGTTTAAAGAAAGTAGTGTATTATACTTTATCACACATGTCAAAAGAAGTCGAATAACCATAAAAAAAATTCGTTTATCATGTCACCTAAAATCGTGTGAGGAACAAAATTCCTTTAATAAATAAGATATTGAAAATAATGATTTACTGTAACGTGTAGGATCAAAATTTTGATGGGTTACAACGGTAAAATTTAAGATATTCTTGTGTACCTATTGATATCATACAATTTTCAGAAATTATGAGAGGATAAATTAATTAAAAATTATGCGTATAAATGATTAAAAAGAAGGTCACTTTTCATTGATATTTTTACAACACAAGTATTTATTTAAATTAATAGAAACTTTTCATGTTTTAATGTACATTAGAAGAAATAAAGAAAAATTATATGAATTTTCGATTTATATATGGGTAGTTCCCGCCAACTTTACGGAATTGCAAAAAACGCTGCGCAAAGGGGTTCACGGAAATGATTACAAATCTTTTATATGAAAATATATGTCAAAAAAAGCTCCTTTACACATCCTTCAAACCCTGAGGTGCCTCGTGGCTCCTGATATAATTTACTGAATTCCTTAAGGTGGCCAGAAAACGGCAATTTTGAAAAAATTCCACCCAGTTCCCCTTTTAACCACTTTAAACGTTTCTAAAAAGGATTTCTTCATCTCTTCACGAACTTTATGAATACACTTCATTGGCAGCTTGATGGGTCACTCCTACAAAGCTGAACGTAAACTTAAATTTTTTTGATTTTAATCATTTTTGTTAATTAAGGAGGTAGTATCCATAAAATGACAAAAAAATCGAATTTTCTTTATAGCGTATTTTCAATCTTTGTACGGTAAAGAACTAAAAAACGAGTTACCTATTAAAAGCGTTCTTACCTTATCATTAAATTAATTAAAAATACAAGAAATATATTATTGGAAAATAAGTCAAAATGTTTATATGAAAGATATTAACATTTCTTTTAAATATATATACTCAATTTAAATTAATTACAAAACTGTTATTGACACTTACACACACACACAGTAATATTAAAGTCTTTGGTTGCGAACTTTGTCTTTGTTACGGCACGTAGCCCTTTGTTAATAAATTTAACTAACGGCGCGATCTCTCGAACGGTTCCCTTTTGTTCGTGCGATCCCGCACGCTCTCGCTTCGCGTTGCCAACTTAACTCTGACTATTACTCACATTCATACTTACGAACGAACACACTTTTCATACGAACACACTTTACTTTAGAATGAAATACAATATGAATATATAGAATAAAATATGAATCTAACATATCTTTAACTTGACTTCGATTTATAGCTTTGAAAATAGCGCACACAATAATATATTGACCAATCTATTGTTGCGAATCGCACCCTTTATCGACCAACCATGTCAGCTGATTCGAGAAAAGCATATTGCTGCTTTACGCGTAATATTGTTATCATTTATACTATTGTTTAAATATATCATCTTTAGATTTGACGTAGAACGTGTGCAAGAGAAACTGAGAAAACATTAGAGATCAGATAAGTATATAAATTTGCTCAAAATCAATGTATTTCTGAATACGTTACTTTTATTTACAAAAAGATTTACGTCTCTTTACCTTTGCCAATGTACCAACTAAAGCTAGTATATTATAACGATTTTATAAAAATTTTCATTACTAAAATGTAGGGGTGTAAGGACTTTCATTCAATCAATCAGTTAATTCTAAATATTTAATAGTAATATTATATGCATAAGCAAACCGAAAACATGTTATGAAGTCGAATGCTTTCATCAAACCCTTTGTCATTCCGAGAAACTGCAAAATATGACCATGTGTATACAGTCTATACACTGATGCTAAGGGTTTGCAATCCTTTTACTATAAGAAATTAATCCGTACCAGCTATTTTAACCGCAGCCAAAAATTAACTCTTTTAATCGGCAACCATAGCTTATCGCTTTATTTTGCCGTCCATAAATTACGTAAGACTTCTTTGCAGATTTTCGACCCCTCCCTCCCACTATGTAAGA
The DNA here is from genome assembly GCA_949152435.1 of Gastracanthus pulcherrimus. NCBI lineage: Eukaryota > Metazoa > Arthropoda > Insecta > Hymenoptera > Pteromalidae > Gastracanthus > Gastracanthus pulcherrimus. The sequence goes on along the minus strand of OX424574.1, from coordinate 25,862,697 downwards.
AATGGTAAGATTTCTCGTAACACACCCCCTCCCCCTCTAATCTTATGTAATATTTTTTCATCAAAATTTCTATTTTTAAAAACTTATGTAAAACATTTATCCTTTTCCTACACATATAGTGTTCTATTTTACCAAAGAAAACGGAACAAATATTTATTACGAGCCCAGAATTCGAGCGTATCATTTTTCATAATAAATTCACTGACATAGTCCAGTTGTATTAAACTATTGCACCTTCCTATAAACGGATGTCAATTTTTCATTTTTGGCTTCCTCCTTAAGAATGATTTGTTATAGTAAAAAAAAAGTTTTGCTTACAACATGTTAGAAACGTGTTTTGAGACATAAGAAGTTAAAATACACTATTTTTAGAAAATGTCCGTATGGATGTGTGTGTAGGTATGTATGTATGTATCCCTCTGTATCTCGAGTAATCTACAGTTCAATTACCTAATTCAGGGCTCTTTTGATTTTTCGATGTTTTTTGGTTTTTATAGTGGTTTTCAATTTTTTAGTTTTAGTTTTTATTTTTTTTGTATGTTTAAAATAATATTATCTATTCATTTTAAATACATTTTAAAGAGCATAAAATTGTCTGTCTTTTCCGGCCCTTAATTAAAAAAAAGTCATTTCTCTGTTTACGTTATACACGGAAATGTTGTTTTTTTATTAAAACGGCCATATCTGTGAAAAATAAGTTTTTTTCCTTTTCTCTTTCTGAGAAAAAAATCATTTAGTGAAAAAAATCGATTTTATTGTCGTCCTCTTACTTGAGTAAAACTATGTTCTTTGCCCAGATGATGAGGACTTTTGTTTTTCATGATTAACCAGGACTCATTTTTTTTCGTTTCTTAATAAGAATTCGGAATTATAAAGAAATTTTAAGATTTATCGACTCGATTTTGTTTTATAATGATTTTTTTATTTTACGATATTCAGAAATTGATGAGGTAAATCTTTTTGGTATGTAAAAGTAATATGGTCGATTCAGTGTAAATGCATTTGAAAGAGTATAAAATTTTTGGCTATACTATATTTTCTTATGACTCATCAATTCGTTTTTGTTTTATTATTTATTTTCATTTTTATGATTTTTAATAATTTGTTAAAATCAATTGCATTTGATTGAAAGTAGATAATTGGGTATTTTTGGGGTTGGGTTGCTATACATTGGATTGATTATGCATTTTCTAACAAAAATACTAAATTCAAAATGGTGGATTTAAGTTTTAATATAAATCGGATTTACTTGACGTTTATTAATCTGGAGACTTCGGAGTTGTTATTATTTATTGGTCCACAAAGATGAAGATGAAGATGATGATGATGATGATGATAATGATGGTGATAATAATGATAATGATAATGATAATGATAATAATAATGATAATAATCAAAATGATAAAATGATTTAAACGGTTATATTTCGGTAAGATATAGCAATTTAGAAATAAGTAATAACAAGTAATAATAAGAAATAAGTAATACTGACAATAGTTACTACTAACTTTTTAAAGAAATTTAGTTTTAAGACGCTTTTCTAGTGGTATATACAATTTTATTAACAATACAAATTTAATGGTGTTCCGTGTTTAAATGAGTGATAATAGTATAGTTGTACGGTCTTCAAGATTTTGATAGTGACGATAGCCATTGTCAAAACGAATGATTATTGATTTCTATTAAAAATTTCTTCATCAAACACTAAAAATACGAATTATTAGGACCTGAGGTCTGTCGTGCATGTGACTCCTTAATACGATCTACGTTGAAGATTTTAAGAAATTAAAAAATAAACAATATAATAAACTAAAGTTTACAATTATATTTAATTATATTTTTATATCTATAAGCAAAAACATTTTTACATTACCATTAATCATATGTTTATATTGATAATTAAAAACATTTTTTTCATTATAATTAATTACATGACATGTGAAAGTATTGAGACTTCGGCGATATTAAAAACAAATGAAAATGTTTACATCTTTCCTTTCTACATCTGCTCTTATACAAAACTATTCATAGTGTATTAAGTATTGACGGCGCACAAATATCACTGAAGTCGTAACAGCTTGTTTCGATGAAGTTGACAATATCGGTTCAATGCAGAACAGTGAAATAAAATTATAACTCGAATCGTATAAATTAAAAAAAAACTTACGTAAGACGAAGTTTTACACCCCCCTCCCCCCCCCCCCTTACAAGAATACGTAAGAAAATGTTAATCCCCCTCCCCCCAACATGTCTTACGTGATTTATGGGAGGCCCCTTATCATGAAATATGTTTATTACATTTTACAGTCGGATCTAATCATCATCTGCAAAAGACCTCTGAATTACACTTTGAAGTCAGATACTCAAATATATACTCAGAAAAGGTCAAAATTGAAGAAAAAGTACTAAAAAGAAGCCGAAATCAGAATCCGATTTCTTTCATATCTAGATCGATTTCACACGCATTCGGGGAAAAGTATTCTGCTCACCAGATGACACCACCATATTTTTATGTTTGCTGGGTCGCTGAATCTGAATCTGCGGTCTGTTTAGTCGCACCACGTCAGGATTCATCCCTAACCTCAAAAATAACCTTTCAGTCACAAAATACGGTTTCTCAATTGGTGAAATATCACATCCACTTGCATTATCCGGCCTTTCTTTGAACTGTATCACCTTACTATAATGTCTTCTGGGTCGTTGCATCCGAATTCGTGATCAGTTTACCTCTATCGTATCAGGATTTGTCTTTAACCTCAAAAAAATACCTCAAAATCGCTAAAATGACGACTTTCATCGTCTGAAAAAAAAAATCTTACTACATATTATAGGGTCTTCAGAGTTACTGATTCCGAATCTGTTATCAATTCAACTTCGGTAGATCACGATTCATTCCGGGCCTCAAGAACATATTAAAACTGCTTAAAGACTCAACGTTTCCTTTTAAAGTGTAACTTGAACACATAATTTCATGTTTTCCAGATCGATGAATTCGAGAACTATTTCTGAAATCGAAGGTCTCGGTGTGATCTTGTGAAATATGTTTTCTGTGATATCATAAATCTTCATAAAAAGGTATAGAAGTACAGACGGATATTTAAAAAAATCATGAATATGATGTTATCATATCTCAATGACCTTTTAAGCAGCTATAATTATAGAGGTATAAAGACCTACGCACGAGAAAAGGCACAATGCGAGGAACAGTTCGCTATTCCTCGCGCTGTAGGTAGTTAAGGTGGCTCTCTACTGAAATCAAACCTTTCTACAGTTTTGACTTTTATGAATTGATACTTACACATCATATTTGTACTCTTATTATGAAGTTATATAACATTTTTCAGCTATTTACCATGTGTTAACAGGTTAAGGGCGGCTAATGTGTACGCCGATTTTTTCAAATATCTACACAGAGAGAATTTTCTAATAAAAATTATAACGAAATTCAGGGTAAAAATTACCGTAAATAACTATAAAGCTGGGACACTCCTACTTTCTGGTACTTTTTACTGATATTTTACTATAAAAATTACCTCATTGACTACAAATTTTACTGCACAGACTATAAATTTTACCGCACTGAATGGTAAAATTTGCCTGATTAGAGAAAAAGAAGACAGCTGATAAAGAAAACAACTGAGCGTGTACACATTTTAGGTTAACTCAAATATAAATGTGTATAATGTACTTATTTAAGTATTAATGATACTGCTACAACAATTGGAAGAAAATCCAGATTTTTAAAAACTATTTCGTACAAATTTTACCACAAATTTTGGTTTTCTCTAAGATTTATACAGGGAACTTTTATTCTATGGCAGGCAAATTTTACCCTTCAGTACGGTAAAATTTATCGTAAATATCAATAAAAACTGCCGGAAAGTTAGAGTGTCCCAGCTTTATAGTCATTCACGGTAATTTTTACTGCGAATTTCGTCATAATTTTTATTAGAAAATTCTCTCCGTGTACAAAATTTATTAAAATTTCATACATTCAATAAAAACTAAATGTCTATACCTCTTTATAAGAGTTTAAAGAATACAATAACCGGCTGCATAAAAAGTTTAATTAATTTTTACGTTTACAGTAACACAAAATGCAAAGAAATTTGCGTCAATTCGTGACATATATATGCGGCACGCCACCCTAAACCTGTTAAATTTGAATAAAAATAGGGTTATCAGGAAAGCCATCCTGGAGCACACCTAATTTTTGAACCCAGATGAAACTTTAGGATATATTCTTTAGGACTTTAGGATAATTTTTAAAAAATAAAACATTATTGATTTATGATTTTAAAACTTCCGTATCTTGGGCACTTTTTTACTTTTCGGTAGGTATACAAAAAGAAATGCAAGGTTTTTTAGAGCTATTCGTTTGAGTACATCGAGTGGCCGCGGTTCATTTCCGATTCATCTCAATCGAAATTTTGAATCCGATTCATTTATGTTGGATTCAATTTCTCGATTCATTTGAATAGGCATTTTTAATAACGATTCAAATTATTCGATTCAAAAGTGAATCGCGATTCAAATGTTTTCGATTCAAATGAATAAAATAATAGTTCGTTATTTTATTCGTAATAGTGATTTTGAATGGCCATTCAATTTTCTCGATTCAATTTGTTTCGTATGTTGGTCATTTTACACCTATTTGGAAGTATCAAAAGCGAAAATTCAAGGTTCTTCTTATGTAGAATACGAGCTATTATTTTTTCTATAAGAGTAATTCACTCTAATTAGAGTAGTCGCTTGTAAAAGTGAAAATGAACTAGTGTTATTGAATTGGGACTTGGAGTTTGGCGTTTATGTTTTGAACTCAGCACGTACAGGGTGATAAGGTGTGGAATGCTATACCAACTCTAAACACACGTTATACCGTTACTAAAAAATATGTATAGTTCTTAAAACAATTAATAAATTTGTATAGTTTTACTAAAGTAATTTATTTTTTTTAAATAAAAAACTACAAGCTAGCACACAAATGTAACTAGTTAACGTACAAGTTATTTCTTAAAAAGTAATGAAGTTACCAAAATGTTAAAAGTAAAGTAACTTAACTTAGTAACTTTGTTACTTTTAACTAGTTACTACCCAACACTGGCGGCAGGAAGTATGTAAATGTTCAAGATTGATAGCCTAAAATATAAAAATTTAACACAATTTTTTATTATTTCATATACTAGTTTCATTTTAATATATTAATACAATGTTCACTGCATATATACGTTCACATTTCAGTTTGCGTTTATTTAAAAAAAGAGTTATTTTAAATTAAAACGATTAATTGATTGATCGCTACGAGACAAATTCGCCTGTTATATACAATTGGAATGGCACAATCTCCCTGAACGCGTGTAAGTGTAAGCTCATATAATATTATAGCTTTATCATACAAAAAGAACACGAAAAACTAAAATCCTAAAATCGAAAAAATGCTATAAAATAAAAACGCATCGACCAATCGACAAAAATACTTCTTCCTGAACTCTTACATAAAAAACAAACAAGAATTAATCACATTAAATTAAAATTAAAATTAGAAATTGGTCGAAAATTTCTGATAACTCAGCAATGCACTCACCCATACATAAAAACACACAAACATACACACGTGCACACACGTACACATATAAAAACACACATACATACATACATTATAATGGACATTTTTTAAGAACAGTGTACATATTTTGATTTCAAATCCCTTAGAACACATTTCTGACTTTTGGACGAAAGCATGCTGAGAAGCTGACGATTCTCTCGTAGATCTACAATAAACGGAATTGGCTTCACTGACACCTGAAACAAAAATAGGAAAGTAATTCAATCTTAATGTTAATGCATATAAGTTATTTTAACTGTTATTATATACATAATATATGCCTAATTCCAGTCAAGTTTTAAAAAACGCTGTGCGGGGGTCGGTTAACCTTGCTGCTTATTTTTTTGTCTGAATGAACTATTAAAAGAAGCACCCATAATATTTTTCAGCCCCGGATGTCATATGTAGCTCCTGTAGGAGCGTGGAAAAATTTTAAAAATTACTAAAAACTACTATTTTTAAAAAATCCCAATAGACTTCTATTTCAACTAATTTCAACGTGCCAAAAACATATTTCTTGCCTTTTGATCAAGTATAAGAGAAAATTTATTAGAACTCATAACAGCTCAATAGGTCGCCCTTGAAGAGATAAATGTAAAATCAAAATTTTATGTCTTTTAGGTTACGTTTGATAGCTTGCTCTTTTAACAGATCTGCATGTTTTAAAGTTTGTCGCATCCCAAATTATTCGATTTAAACCACCTTCAATTCCTTTAGTACATTAAAATCCATTAATTAGAATTGGAGTTACAGTCCTTTAAAACTATGTTTCCTCTTTCTCGGGTTTTAATAAATGTTCTCTCATATTTGACAGAAAGACAACATATATCTTTTTTGGTACGTTAAAATTATTTGAAATAGAAGACTTGTAGAATTTTTTAAAAGCAGCACTTTATTAGTCATTTTCAAAAATTTATCATGCTCCTACATGGACCACATATGACGACAATAGTTGACATGTTTTTTGGGAGCTTCTTTTGATAGATACTTCCATATCGGTGTCAACATTGACACCCATCTAAAATGTTACAAGTAAAGTAACTTAACTTAGTAGCTTTGTTACTACCCCCCCCCCCCCAAGCGCCACAACGCTTTTTAAAACTTTGTTGAAATTGCACATATATACTTATTGCCTCACCTTAATGAAGCCACTTCCGATCGTCATAAACTTTAAGAAGCTGCTGCAGCTTCTTATAAAATAAATTGTTGCCGCTGGAACCAAACGGCTTCTTAAATAAATCTTTTTTGAGATTGTCATCAGCATCGTCATCTGCCATAAATATCAGCAAAGACAGAACGCTGCGCAAAAAACAGTTTCCTGCATCCATTTCAATTTGCTTATAAAATTCTGACTCGGAGAACGGGCTAACATCTACGTGCATTAACTCCAAATGTTTAATAAGTTCATTATAGTATATCTTCAGCAATACATTTAAATTATTTATGTCAGTTATACTAGTACATAAAAAATAAAGCAAATCTACAGACACATTAGCATATAGATATGTTTGAAAGTCTATTAGCATTATATTGTCGATATTTCCCGTCTTTTCATCTTTGTGAAACAAAATATTATTTGTCCAAAAGTCTGTGTGAACAATGGTTGACCAAGGTTCCTGGGTAACGAGCTGGTACTTCAAATCCCAGCTGCCCTTCTGACGCTCGAAAATTTTTCTTATACGATCTTCGTAGACATTGAAGTGCGTATTACTCATTATGTCTACGATTTGTTCGTAGGTATCATCCAGGAGTTTGTGGTCGAAGCACGACGTTAGCGATACTTTTTTTATTTCATCAAATTTTTCTGGATACTGAGTTTTGGCTACTATTCCAATGGCATGGAATTTGGCAATCACTTTTATTGCTAATGTAGAATGCTTCAAGTCCAATCCTGAAAAATACGTAAAATGTAATGAAACTATTTAGATTTATGCAATTGTTTATTATACTGTTAAAGATCTTAGAAATAGGTAGAAACATCGAGATTTTATTGAATGTTTAAAATTTTACAATAATCGAGAACTATGTCGATCTATCTAGTTTGCCATGGGAAATAATCGACAGCCTCGATAAAAACAGATAATTTTCTACCAAGGTAATTTACTAGAGTATTGAAAGAATTCGCTTATACATTAACCGTGCTTAATTTTACTAGAAGAATTTTAAAATTAATTTCAAAAGTGATGAACGTTGTCGCTTAATGAATCAAAAATAATAGTAGATAAAAAGGAGTAGCATACTTTCCGATCTTTTTTCTTTTTAAAGTCGTTTTTAACAATCTATACAAAAAATATAAAATAACTAAAATAAGCAGGAGAGAATTGCTTATTTTAAGATTGCAAAATTATATAGATTGTTAAAAACGACGAGATATATATATATATATATATATATATATATATATATATATATATATATATATATATATATATATATATAAAGTAATGATGTATAAGAATTTTTCTTGGAAAATCCTTTCGTCTGGCGTCCTCCGGACATACATAATTTTCTATTTTTTGGCACTAGGATTTTTTTAATTTTATTTACATTATAGGAACGGTTATACGCGCTGCCGCGCGCTCGTACATTTGTGATATATTTTTACGTTATATTGTTATATTTTTATTGTAAACATTATACCTTGTATTCGTTTTTTACCTATCATTTTACGTATCTTAAATGATGCTAAATTTCTTTCAATATTTTAAATATAACTGAGCAGAGAAAATTAAAAATATTTCCTAATAATATTTTTGAAAATTAAAGTATTTCCGATGTACGGTTTAATCAATTCTGTATTCTGAGTTATTAGGTGCTATCAGAACGCAGATCCAAATATTGACATTCCGGAAGGCGCCCTGTAGGGGAAACTAGGGTAAAGTGAACACACGGGTAAAGTCAATCATGCTTGTTATTTCTTCAACAAATGAATATTAATGCCTAATTTTAATTTTAGTGAAAGATAATTATGCAAGAATGATAATTAAAAAGTTTCACTGCATAACCATTAATATTTTATGAAAGAAAAATAATTGTATTTTCGACCTTAAAAGAAAGTTGGTTTGTTGAATTCGTTATAAAGATTAAAGGTGTTTATAATCAATTTTATTGCTAGATTGATTTTTTTCTAATTACTTGAAATAGGTTTTACTTACAATTATCAAGAATACAGAGTTTTAAAAGAGGTTTTTCTTTTCTTAAACGAACATTTTAAAGAATCGACGACTCGGGGAAAATTGAATCGGGGTAAAGTGGTCTGGAAAGTAATACGATAGCACTAATTTATACGCGGCCAGATGGAAAATTTAATAAAATATTAATCAAGGTGAGAGCTAGTATAGTATACAAAGCCTTTGTTACAACGCATTTTGTATTTATACCAAAATCGGCAAACATAACATCCATAATTAACGGTTTCGTATTTTACAGCATTTTAAAGGTTTCATGATGTTTTTTAAAATTTATTATTATCTAAATTAACGATTATATCTATTTTTGTACAAAAACTAGTAATATATTTTCAAAATATTTAATTCTATCCTCTAGTTCACTTTACCTCGTAATGCATGGCCCGGGTAAAGTTAACAGGTATTTTTCAAAAATAGGTAAATAATATTAGACTTAATAAATGACTTTTTTTAAGTTGCTAGTATGATTATTGATGTGGCATAGTGCGTTTCTTACACATAAGAATTATACACGTAATTATTGTGCACAATATAGCATTGGTCAAGTATATCTATATATAATTTGACCAATGCTAAATTGTGTAGAATAATTAAGTGTATAATTCTTATGTGTAAGAAACGCGCTATGCCATTGATGTAAGCAGTTTCTTGTGTAACTTACAAAATAATGTTTTAAGTCTGGAAAATACATTTTTTCGACTTTTACAGTTACTATGCTTATTTTACCCCAGTTTTCCCTACCTCATTTCCGAGAGACCAGAATGATATACACACCTTACTCCAAGAGCGTCTGGTGAACGAGATACTGTACTAAATTTAAATTTTTAAATACACGCATGCTTTCAACAACCAATCAAGCATCAAATAAGTGTGTAACACAATGAAGAGAGCATTTTTTTAGATAGGATATTTGAGGAAATACGATCTTTTTATGATATTAATCTTCTTCTATTGCTCTTACAATTATTATGATTGTATTCTACAATTCGGCATTTTGTGAACTTTATTTACGTATTTATGCAACAATATTATTTTTTATCACTTCTATTATGATTTATTCATTTTTATTATTTTTATAATTTATGATAGCAAATATTGTATTTTCATAAAATTTTGCGGATTTTGAGGTTTTCAATATTGTGGATTTTCACATCTATATGAAATAATAATCTCAAAATAAACAATGTGTCAATGTTTGACTCTCTTTTAAGGATCCTGTTCACATTGTTAACTTTTTTTTTTTTAACTTTGTTGGAAAATATTTTTGTCTGCCGTCCTCCGGACAATAAAAATTATCATTTTTAAAATTTGAAAATGTATGCTGTTTGTATGTAAGCGTGTTAAAGTATGTGTGTATGTGTGTACGTGTATCAAATTAAAATAGAAAACTAAAAAAAATTAAATAGTAAAGAAAATTAATAAAAGTAAGTCATTTATTTTATTCTATAAAATATTCTATGAATAATTCAATATTCTCTGTATAATAATATAACGAAATAAATATTTTTGTCTAGAATATAAATAAATAGTATAATTAATCTAAACATTTGGTATATAATCTTTGTATATATTTTGTTCGGCTACAACTGTTAATGTCTTATAATTTGAGTGATACTGTAAGAGTATTATGTTTCTTAATTGAACAATGGAAAAGGAGATCCATTGATTTTGGCTGGGAAATACTGTTAATTTTCCATTAGTCACAGTTATCAAAATTATTTTGAGTGCTAATATAAAAGTAAAAATAAAAATTAAATACTGTTGTTACCGCGATACTATAAAACATTATGACATTGTATGAACTCTTTAAAACTATTGATCTGTGAATACAATCAGATATAGCGAGATACGTCATTCAAAATGATCGGCGAAATACGTCCTTCTTAAACGTAATACCGAGATACGTCTTTCTTCTTAGGGACCGTCAATATATGTGTGTTACTGAGTTTCTACACTGAGAAAAAGGAATGGATCTCATATCAATACTTTTATATTTATATGATAACTATACTGGTATTGCTCGAGTAACCATACATATTGCTGTCGTAGCTATATTATATTATATTGTCACAGCAAAATGATATTGTTGTGAGAGCGACAACCAAGTATTGATACAGCAGTAATACGCAGTTTAGTTCGATAAACAGAATCTGGATAATTGAGCAATACATTATTCTCAACACGTGCATGAAAGAGGCCCTTTTCCATGCTTGCAAAACTAATGGAAATTTGGGCATTTCGAGCGTCTTTGCATGCATACAGAAAGTCTTATTCACACGCTTATTTAAAAAATACGATGTGTAATACGGGTGTAAAGAGTTTTTTCAGACTTTGATGATGATTGAGTACAAGTGGAAGTTGAGGGCGCCGAAGGCGAAAAAATAGAATCCTTTATCCTCGCTTATAGAAAAAGCCAATTTTCCCCCTTAGTTTCACAATGTACTATTTTTCAGTGGACATGTGTATGCGTGTTTGTGTAAAAGATCACGAGCCTCTGACTAATTTTGCCTAACGGGAAAAAAATCTAAAAACATTCGATCAGATCAATAAATATTTAGAATTTAATTTATATATGTTTTTATTAACAAATTTTTATCAGATCATTAGTGCAATACTGTATATGTGTGCATTTTATTTATATTTATAATTGGAATTTAATGTAATACCATATTTAGACACCATTAATTTATAGTCGCATATTACATATCACACTTACGAAATAAACTTTAATATTGATAATAAGTTACAGGAAAATGACTTTTAATGAAATTTAAATTTTATGGCCTTAAGTTTTCAAATATAATACTGAATTCAAATATAATCTTTATCAAATATAACTTTGATATAAAAAATATACCATCGCCTAAATAATAATGTTTATAAGCATTTTCCAAATTTCAAACAAGCACATAGAAACTTGATTATCGTTATGAACTCACCTATTTTTTTATTTAATGTATAGTATCCTTTTTCTTTCATGTCATCTAGCAAAATAAGTGCATTCTCGTCAGCACTTTTGGAATTTGAATCTAACGACAAGCGAGAGCCGTAGATTCGTGGAATGTTAACATTAATCGCCTGATCCTCGGTAATCCTTTGTTGTGATTGAATGTTGTTATATAGTTGTATTATGTTTGTGTACATGTAAATTTCCTTCTTAAATGCGCACGTCCAGTTTATCGAAGTATTTGATAGCATCGTCGTCTTTGCAATCATGTGAACTAGTTCATCAGAGGTATTTTTCGATCGTTGAATCTTCGCAGATATCTTGAAAATGCGAGAAACAAAATTCTCTTCCGCCGGTTGATTATTGTTTATAATATACTGTTTAAGAACCATCGTTCTGCCGAAATATTTTTTCAAAAGGGCTTCTAAATAATTACAACAAGCGCTCATATTGATAGTTGATTCTTACTCAGATGATATCAACAAATATATTTTTTCTTCGTCGACACCGAGGTCAATACAGTAATTAAAATGGTTCAATTCTATTAACAAATTATTGCCGTGAACAAAAATAAGACAAGTGTAAGCAGTGATGGAGCACCGAAAGCGAACTGACCAGTTATAAACTATCCGAAAGCGTGTATCTGTCACTGAGCAATGATGAAACTGTCAGATGACATATATTATCAAAGGGAAAGATAGGGGGGGGGGCGAGCGTTGTGTGGCGCGGCAGGTAAAAGGGGCACCCGTTTTTCTTTTATAAAGGAATATATATTTTTATGCCAATCTATTTTTTTAATCAAACTTGGATACTTAATAACAATGGAGATCATGAACTGAAACAATATAACTCGATCCTCTTGTTATAAGAAAATATTGAAATTTCGCAGACGTAATCTTACGGTCGTAAATAGATTTTCAAAACCCGGATAAACCATGAAAGAATTTGGTTACTAAATCGAAAATAGGTGCATTAAGAAGCTTATTTCTTCTACTTTTTACTAGCAGTTTTCATTTCTGTTTTGTATGATGTAGTGTAATTTAGCTATTATTCATAATTATGAGAAAAAGTGTAAGCGGGGCATGAATGACATACGCGATGGGGCATGAAGAGGAAGAGAAGAGCACATCATGTATATATAGTACTATGCGCAGAATCGTTGCGCGCCATTCGCTGTCTATCAATATAAACTGTAGTGATATATTAATATAAACTAGTTTAATTTGCTAGAAATATATTTTTAATATATTTAAAGAGTTTATGCATTTTAATTGCTAATATGTTACTGTTATACTTAAAATCAAATATAATAAATATATGATACCTGGCGTGTATGACTAATAAGAAAGGGGCACGTTATATATTGAGTCGCGAATTTTGACGAAACTTTATGGATCGTTCTCTTGTACTTAAAATTGAAGCCTAATATCTATGGTTTTATCCAATGGTCCTTTGTATAGTAAATTCGGCATATGTGCCCATAATATAAGCAATATTAATGCTATTTTGACTCTATCTATGTTATAGACAAAAAATGTGGGTAAATAAAGTCATGTTAATGTAAGACTTATTGTAACTTTAGTATTTTTTATATCTATTTTAAAAACAGTATATTCGGGAGTAGTAAATAGTTGTATATCGAATATATTTAAGCAATTGTTATATATTTAGATTTGCATTATAAAGTGGTTTAAAAGACAAAATTGAGCTCACAGAGTAAAATTTGTGTAACAGTTTTTTAACATCTAATAATATGAGAGATACTAAATATAATAAACTAGAATGAAACTTGATGTAAATGAAAAACATTTTTTGAATAAATTTATAATATAGGCAGCGTGGATTATTATTGTTAACTAAAAGAAACATTATTTAAAAAGATAATTGCCATTTTTTTGTTTTTTATTAAAAAATTAATCCGAGATTTACTCTGAAAGAAGAACTTATAACCAGTTACTGTTTTGCTTCCTCAAAGAAGAATCATTGTGAAAGTAAAAAAAAGTATTAAACATTTTAGAAATATGTTTTGACACTTAAGGAATCAAAATACACTTTTGTTTTAGAAAATGTATGAACGTGTGTGTATATAATTATCTATGTGTTACAATTACGACCCGAAATTTTGGATCAGTTAACTTTATTTTTTTTTATACAGGGAAATAATATTTTTTCTAAATATGTTATATCTTAGAAACTAACCATGGTATTTTAAATTGTATCGATATGATATCTTTTTTTGTATAATAATTTGGTCGTTAATAAACAATAGCGATTTATATTGATATATTAGCTTAAATAATTTCATATTGGAATATAATTAATTTAAACTTGAGGAAGTTAAGTGCTAATGAATTGACAGCGGTCTTTTCTTACATATATAAAAATTGATAATTTTAGCTTCCTGATGTTATAGATAATTATTTAAAAAGCAATATAAATCTTTAAATATCTTTAAATTCCTTGGGTTTATACACCCATAACCTATATTCGTTTCATGATGGTTCTTTTTCAAATTCTATTATATTATATGTAATGATTATAATACGATCCCAAAATTTCGTTCATATTTTATATTGAATCTCAATGTAAATTAAGGTAATGCTTCATAACTCAAAGATTTTGGGTTCAAATCCCATGCGAGGCAATTTTGTTTTCTTGCTTTTAATTATTTTTTGTAATAAGAGATGCATAAAACATTGCTAATCTCCAAAAAAGCTATTTTTTATGTTAAATTTGCATAAATTAATTATTATATTCTTAATTTATTTATTTTAAAATTTATATACAAGTATATATGTATAATCATATTCAATTATATATAACGTTATTCTATATGGGTGTTTGTCAAAAAGTTGAACAATTCTTGTCCCTCCTGTATTACAAGGTAACATTATATGAATCTCAAAAAAATAGTACTACAACCTGAACATTTTCAGAATATCAAGTATTTTCTATTCTAAGTAAAAAATAAAATACTATGCAAAATGTCTTGTCCATCCCATGTCCCAAGCCTTAATTTCATCCGAATATACCAAGAAATTTACCATTTGGCCATTTTGCCAGTTGTGTGTATAGCCCAAAAATGGGTTGGATGGACAGATACACATTCACACTCTGGTACAAAGATGTATTTTTACCCGAAGTCATTCAAAAACCCCCAGAAAGTGCAGCGAAATGCAGAAAGATTCTGCTGTTGCTGGACAACGCTCCATCCCACCCATCTACTTCCAATTTGAACAATATTGATGAAACTTGTCAGGTAAATAGGATAAAACAAATTTATACAAATGAATTCAAATAAAATTATTATAAAATAATTTACATCATAGATTATTTGTTGATTAGTATTTTTATATTTGTATTATTCACTAATTTTAAATTGAAATGTTGATTACTCATTTTATTTTTCACTAATTTAAAGTTAAAATATTGGTTATTCATAAAAAAAAAATTAATTTCTTTAAATAAAATAAATAAAATTACGCTGAGATTATATAATAATTTTTTAATATTATTTCAGATCATGTACTTACCACCAAATGTTACATCCTTAATTTACGCCTTTTGTGTAAGTCAAGAAACTAGTAAAAGCGAAATATTATGTATCTGTTTATCATGTAATATAAATATAGGAATGAATATCTTTAATTATAATATTGATATAATATCTTAATAACAATAATAATGTTGTTTAGTAATAATATTCAGTCTAATAAGTAAAAATATGATTGAGCTTAAAATTAGTAATTAAATATTTAATAACTGCGTTTATTATACTTATATAATGTATACAAAACGAACTAAATAAGTTGATTGTAAAGGAAAGCTCAAGTAGAAAAATAAAGCGAAATATCTAGTATTGTACAGATAGAACCATATAAATATTATGAAAATTTATAATCCTCTCCAAGCCTTTTGGGTCGAGTTTCTTAGTACACTGGTACGTCGGTGACCTAGAAGCCATTATAATCCATCGGGAAATAAACGATTTTCCGAAATACGTCCACGGTGAGATAAATTCGATTCGTGGCCGTGAGACTGCGAAATGAATCCGCAAAAGGTTTGGAGGCTGGTCGCGAGGCGCGAATTCACGAAACTTATCACATTGAGAGGAGGTTTTTTAGCAAAATAATAAGCAATAATAATATGTATAATTATATATAATTTTTAAAGATAAAAAACATTTATTTGTCATTTTTATTTATCCCAGTTTCTATAGTTAACATGGATCTTTTAACTCCTTGTACCAGACTTCTACCTACTACCTACTACCTACTACCTACTACCTACTACCTACTACCTACTACCTACTACCTACTACCTACTACCTTAATCTACGTTTGAAGAAAACGTTGGAAATTCACTTATGGTTGCTTTATATAAAGAAAAAGAATGCAGAAACGTTTCTGAAATATTACAAAAGAGTATATTGTGTACCAAGGGCGAGAGATAGGCTTTTACCGCCCGCGTGAGTTTGCTGTACGAGTCGGAGGCGAGCAAGCATGAGTCGAAGGCGAGTGCGTTTTGTGAGCCGAAGACGAGTACTGTAAACACACAATGACGGAAAAAGCCTCTCGCCCATGGTGCACACCGTATTTTTTGACACATGAATTAATTTTTGCGGTTTTACGTATCTATCAAGTGGAACCAGATGTGGCCGTTTTTCGACACTATACAACTGTTCTATTAAGAAATGAAATATGTGTACCTACACATATATTGATTTATACACACACACACATACACTCATAATATATGCACATACACACATATATACACACATAGAGATATACATACATGCGCATATGAAATAATTATTATCGTATATAAAGTATTTGGTGATCGATTTATCAATAATTTCGATCTATAATACAACTATAGTTGCATTAATACAGAACTTTAGTATACATAACCTATAAGTGTAAGTATTGTCAGTTGAAGGTGAAGAAAACCACTTAAATATCAATTTATACCCAAATCTAAGACTTATCATCGTCAAAGAAATGAATAACAAGCAATTCTTAAAGAAAATGAAGATTTATTAGAAATTACATTACTTCCACTTTCCATAGAGAAAAGTTTTGTTGGTTTCAACCAAAATAAAAAATTCTTGTTTTGAAACAAAGTATGCATGGAGTTCTTTCTACTAACTGCTAACTGAAAGTTAACTTTAATAGTTTAATTAGATTGTTTTCAATTTCAACTACGGTAAAAATTGGATTGCAAAGTACAAAATATAAAAATGTTTTTTAAAAACTAATTGACTTGCTTTAACGTATTTGCGAGTCATCGTATCACGTATATACATCAAATACTAATATATAACAAAAACTACAGAAGAAAAATAAGAATATTCCAAAATATAAAGGATGCTCTTTTTTACCCGGTGTGGTCATCTCGACTCGGTCTTCCCGTACTGTTCAATGTTGTGGATAGTACACAAAAATAGTGTTACAATATAATTAAAAATTGATTTAATGTTTCCTCCATATCATTAAATAGGTTTATAGAAAGTAGTGTATTATACTTTATTAACCAGATTTATAATTCTATCATATGATGTGATGGTTAAGTGTGTATTCTTCTTCTTCGTAGATACAATCATTTTTTTTAAATATTAAAAAGGTTTTTTCAAAAAATCGATATGATCTCCATGAATAAGTAATAAAAAGAATTTTAACGAAAAAGTACTCCGTTCTTTTTGTAACACATGTCAAAAAAAGTCAAATAACCATAGCGTATTTTTAATCTTTGTACGATAAAGAACTGAAAAATGAGTTACAGTTAAATTGACTTTGATTGTAGTGCTTTGAAAATAGCGCGCACAATAATTTATCGATCAATCGAAATCAAATTGTAATATTTATATTTTTCTATAATTACGGAAACTCAAAATATACCTTTTTCCTAAAAACCGTGATGTCAGGATTATCCGTAATAATATTAGTATATTGCATAAATTATGTATAGGTAGGCGGATGGTCGAAAACCACGCATATTGGTATAATTTCGTTTTACCTTTTTCAATTTATATAAATCGAATAATTAGCTGTGCACCATAATCCTGTGTCAAGTGTAGTGATTTATTGTAGATCCCAATATCCAAAAAATAATATCGTGTATGAAAAGAGGATAAATATCCTCCAGTGTAGTGTGGCCAAAGGTGATAGATAATTCCTGCGGAGGGCCAAGCAGGTCCAACCTGGGCAATCACTCCAGTAAGCAGTGGGTAGCAGAGCAGATCATCGAGATAACACACCGTACGAGCCATTCTGGTGACACGATACAGTACAGCGAGAGTATTGACGCTTTTATCTACATCGCATAACTTCATACATCGAGAGGGTCAAGCAGGCCGACTGAGCAGCCTCTTACACACAAGGATTTTACGTCAAGGAGCCTGGTTGCATCGAGACTCATCGTCTTTTAATCCGCTGGAGCACAGCGCTGCCAACGCTCATTCCGAAGGGCCTTGACTAAGGAGGAACGAATAAAAATAGTAGGTGACAACGCCATTGCGCCTTATTTATTCGGTTTTCCTCAATATCTACGGAAACATTAATTTCCAAAGGAAAATACAATTCCTAATTCCTAATAAAAAGCTGATGCTTTCCCTAATAGTCAGACGATGTGAACCATACGGGAGACTAAACTGTACTGACTTGTTGTTGTCGAGAGCGCCAACGCTGGTCCTTTTTTTAAGACCTTCTTTCAGGAAATGCTTTTGAGACAAAAAGCACATGCTCGACCTTTACGCTTAGCCGATTTCATTTGGTTCTCTTTCTTTCATAACGCTGTAGTTAGTACATTGCATCACTTTAGCACTGCATATTTATTTATTATCAATTTAACATTATTATGTCGCCGTCAATTTTACTTTACAATAATTATCATTATTTCTGTCAGTAACATTCTCCCCCACCCCCCGTACAAAACTTAGTTACATGGGAACTAAGTAATGTTATAGCTTAATAGTACATTATGCATCAAGGGAGTAAAGTGGGCAATGTACGCACTGTGTGACGTTGCCGACCGAGCGAAGCGAGGTCGGCATTTCACACAGTGCATGCTTGCCTACTGTACTCCAGAGGTGCGTATACGACTTTTCACCACACCCCCGTAAAGAAATGACTGTACGCATCTCAGCAGGCCGTACAGTACCCCATGCTCTGCCTAGAAGTAAAGTGACTTGTGTACGCGCGACGCGCTGTTTTACCGCTCGAGACGCAGTCGAGAGCGGAAAAAGGCGCATCGCGCATGCGCAAGTCACTTTATTCCCTAGGCAGTCCATGCGGTACTGTACGGCCTGCTGAGAGGGCGTACAGTCAGCACTTTACGCGCAGTGTGGTGAAAATTACATTAATAATGACTGAGCCTTGCTTTTTCTCATGCTCAAGTTTTTATACATTTTAATCAAAATTTTCTAATGTTCATACGTTATCTCCTCCAGCTCTAGCTTTCTCCCAAAGCTTTCAGTCGGCTTCAATTCGGAATGACTACTTATTTTGAAATTTCTAAAATTTTCCGTTAAAGAACGACATTATGTATAAAACGCGAAAACGCTATAGTTTTCCCGACACGGCACGGCAGTTCTCGAGCGGGTATACCTTCTAAAAAGCAGAGAATTTCGGAATTTTCGAGCACAGCACCGTAATGTCAATCAACCAGTGCTGGAAGAGCTTTAAACTAGCAACAATAATTCATACTTAAATCAACACATAATGCAAGAAACACTTTGAATCAAATTATATCGACCTATTTACTAGCTTTTTGGTCCTTCGTTTTCATGGCTTTTCTGTAATGTCAATCACATCTCATTGCAAAATTTACTAACATATAGTAACATGAATTCATTGCATTTACTATCACTCTTTTGCAATACAACGGTTGATCAAAAGTGACAAAGCAATGCTTTTGGTCTATTTCACTACTTTTTAAGCGAGCCTGATTCAAAACTTTTACTTTACTTTAAGCTTGCGTCTTGGTGCATCATTAATAGCTAAGATAATAAATTAAGGGATAAGGTCATATGAAAGCAATTATAATTTACAATGCAGAAGACAGACAGACACTCGTACAGATTATCCGACGCCAGTGGGTATTAGCGCAGACAGTCGAATTGATCGGAAACTTCCCCGGGATATATGAATGTCTTTTTAATTTTTTACAGGGGCTGTGCGAATAATTTATTAAAAATTAGTATACTTCATATATAAGCAAAATTAAACTGTTGCCTTGCAACACTAAGTAACAAAACAAAGTCATAAATGAACCCAAAGTATATATGTTAATGGCTTCTACGAATAGTAGCAACAATCAAATAGTTTTGGCCTGAAATTTTTCAATTTAATACTAATTTACAATGAACAATATATGCCCCATAAGGATATTATGATTAGCACTAATTTTTATAAACATTTAAAAATGCTTGATTATGAAAATCGACCACCGATTGTTTATTTTTTTAAAATTGATAAATATAACTATGAAAATTAAAATCCTTTCGTTTTTCTACCCCAACTTAAAAAAAATCGTCAAAATCGGTGCAGTATAAGCCGAGATATATCATCCTGAAGCGAGCGCGCCGATTTTGAAGCGCCGATTTAAAGTTTCGCGGCCTATCCCCACCCTCCGAATTTCGGCTCCGAGCGCGCACTACACAACGTTTATGCAAATTTTTGTGCGTGATGCACACGTGCAATGTAATTTTTGAAAGCAGATACGAAAACATCTCGTAAAAACCTATCGATTGGTATATAATTTATTGTTACATCATTAACCGTTACGCTGTATACCCTTCCCGACTTTGGAAGTTAATATCTTAACATCTACTGGACCGAATTGGATGATTTTTTTAAAAGAAGCGTCTTTCCGAGTACTATTTTCCTATACTTTCTGGTTTTTTCCCACTCGCAAATCCCGCTTCACAGGCTTATTTGTTTAAAAGCCAAAATTTTCTAATTTTTTAAAACCGCTCAAAAAGTTATTAAAAATTTAAAAATGGTTGAGATAGCAATTATATATGATAGTTTAAGGGTCCAAGAAGGTGTAAAAGCGCGGGCGCAAAAAAATATTCATAACTTTGAGCCTGGCACAAAATTAAAAAGAAGGTCTTTTTTTCCAGGTAGGTTACTTAACAATTGCATTATGCAAAAACTGTCAGTCCGATCTTAATCGGCCTTGCGGCTCTCGTTTTGTATTGCAGTCAAGTACTTTTGTCTAAATTTATGGCGTGATTGGCTTATTTTTTCATTGTTAAATAAATAATTTAAAATTACCTTGTTTTTTACCTACTTTTTTTGCACTTTCGAGCATTTTGCAGCGAACATTTCAAATCTACGGATAAGTATACATTTTTCTCTAAAATGTATACTTACCGAGTTATATGCGATTGTTTCTAGGAAAAAATGCGATTTTCGCATTTTTTTTCACTTTTTCGTTGTTTATGCAAATAGCACACCTTTTCAAGCTGGCGCATCTCGATATTTTCAATAGGTATACCATTTCCGAGCGATTCCAATAGTTATCTAAGTTACGTCACGTTCGAGCCATGCCAATCTGTAACCCTCCTGGCCTATTATAGCGTATTTTCAATCTTTGTACGATAAAGAACTAAAAAACGAGTTACAGTTAACTTGACTTTGATTGTATATCTTTGAAAATAGCGCGCACAATAATATATCGATTAACCTATTGTTGGGACTCGCACCCTTTATCGACCAACCATGTCAGTTGATTCGAGAAAAGCATATTGCTGCTTTTCGCGTAGTATTGTTATCCTTTATAGTATTGTTTAAATATAACATCGTTCTATATATTATATCAATGAAAATGTAGAACGTATGCAAGAGAAACTAAGAAAACATTAGAGATCAGATAAGTATATAATTTTGCTCAAAATCAATGTATTTCTGAATACGTTACTTTTATTTACAAAAAGCTTTACATCTCTTTACCTTTGCCAATGTACCAACTAAAGCTAGTATATTATAACGATTTTATAAAAATTTTCATTACTAAAATGTAGAGGTGTAAGGATTTTTATTCTATCAAGCAGTTAATTCTAAATATTTAATGGCAATATTATATGCATAAGTAAACTGAAAACATGTTAATGAGTCGAATGCTTTCATCAAACCCTTTGTCATTCCGAAAAACTGCAAAATATGACCATGTGTATCCACTGATGCAAAGGGTTTCCAATGTCTTTACTACAAGAAATTAATCCATACCAGCTATTTTAACCGCAGTCAAAAATTAACTCTTTTAATCGGCAACCATAATTTATCGCTGTATTTGGCCGTCCATAAATTACGTAAGGCTTCTTTTCCAGATTTTCGCCCCTCCCTCCCAGTGTGTAAGAACTGGTAAGATTTCTTGTACCCCACCCCCTCCCCCCTCTCATCTTATGTAACATTTTTTCATAAAAATTTCTATTTTTAAAAACTTATGTAAAATATTTATCCATTTCCTATACATGTATAATGTTCCATTTTACCAGATAAAATGGAACAAATTCTTATTACCAGCCCAGAAGTAGGGCGTCATTTTTCATAAAAAATTCACTGATATAGTCCAGTTGTATTAAACTATTACATCTTCCTATAAACGGATGTCAATTTTTCATTTTTTTTTACTTTGTCTTAACACTGGCAATAGCCACTACCAAAATTTTAAAGAAATTACGTTTTAAGATACTTTTCTAGTGCTATATACAATTTTAATGTGTCAATTAACAATACAAATTTAATGGTGTTCTGCGTTTAAATATGTGATAATAGTATAGTTGTACGGTCTTCAAGATTTTGATAGTGACAGTAGCCATTGTCAAAACGAAAGAGTATTAATTTCTATTAAAAATTTCTTCATCAAACACTAAAAATACAAATTATTAGGACCTGAGGTCTATCCTGTATGTGACTCTTCAATACGATATACGTTGAAGATTTCAAGAAATTAAAAAATAAAACGATATAACAAACTATCGTTTACAATTATATTTAATTATGTTTTTATATCTATAAGCAAAACCATTTTTAAATTATATTTAATCATATGTTTATATTAATAATTAAAAACACTTTTTTCATTATAATTAATTACATGACATGTGAAAGTATGGAGACTTCGACGATATTAAAAAAAATGAAAATGTTTACATCTTTCCTTTCTATATCTGCTCTTATACAAAATTTTTCATAGTGTATTGAGTATTGACGGCGCACAGATTATCACCGAATTCATAACAGTTTATTTTGATGAAGTTGATAATATCGGTTCAATGCAAAAGAGTGAAATAAAATTATAACTTGAATCTTATAAATTAAAAAAAAGAACTTACGTAAGACGAAGCTCGACACCATCCCTATAAGAATAAGTAAGAAAATGTTAAACCCCCCTCCCCCAAAATGTCTTACGTAATGTATGGGAAGCCCCTTATCATGAAATATGTTTATTACATTTTGCATAAGATCTAGTCTTTGAAGTCAAATACTCAAATATATACTCAGAAAAAGTCAAAATTGAAGAAAAAGTACTAAAAAGAAGCCGAAATCAGAAGCCAATTTCTTTCATATCTAGGTCGATTTCACATGCATACGTGGAAAAGTATTCTGCTCACCAGACGACACCACCATATTTTTATGTTTGCTGGGTCGCTGAATCCGAATCTGCGGTCTGTTTAATCGCACCACGTTAGGTTTCATCCCTAAACTCAAAACTAATCTTTCAGTCACAAAAATAGGTTTCTCTATGGGTGAAGTATCACGTCTACCTGCATTATCCGGACTTTCATTGGACTGTATCACCTTACTGTTATGTTTTCAGGGTCGCTGAATCCGAATTCGTGATCAGTTTACCTCTATCGTATCAGGATTCGTCTCTAACCTAAAAAAATACCTCAAAATCGTTAAATGACGACTTTCATCGTCAGAAAATAAAATCTGACTGCATATTATAGGGTCTTTAGGGTCACTGGCTCCGAATCCGTTATCAATTCAACTTCAGTAGATCACCATTCATTCCGGGCCTCAAGATCTAACCTCAAAAATGTATTAAAACTGCTTGAAGGCTCAACGTTTCGTTCTAAAGTGTAACTTGAACACATAATTTCATGTTTTCGAGATCGATGAATTCGAGAACTATTTCTGAAATCGAAGGTCTCGGTGTGATCTTGTGAAATATGTTTTCTGCGATATCATAAATCTTCATAAAAAGGTATTGAAGTGCAGACAGGTATTTAAAAAAATCATGAATATGATGTTATCATATCTCAATGACCTTTTAAGCAGCTATAATTATAGAGGTATAAAGGCCTATGCATGAGAAAAGGCACAGTGCGAGGAACAGTTCGCTATTCCTCGCGCTGTAGGTAGTTAAGAGGAGGCCGTATCTACTGTCCTTGTCTAATGACGTTTTTTCTATTTATTCAAATTGTAGTTTGTTAATTGAAAAACTAAAAGTTCACCCCAATTGGTATTAAAATAAGGAATATTTCGAGATCATAAAAAGTATCTAATATTATTTCCTTTTCGAGAAAACTTTGGAACGCGAAAATGGAGGTTAGGTTTTCCGTACCGAAGTTTTCTCGAAAAGGATACAATGTTAGATACTTTTTAAGGTCTCAAAATATTCCTTATTTTAATACCAATTTGGGCCAACTTTCAGAAGATACGGACCCCTCTTAAGGTGGCTCTCTACTGAAATCAAACCTTTCTACAGTTTTGATTTTTATGAATTGATACTTACATATCATATTTGTACTGTTATTATGAAGTTATATAAAAATTTTCAGCAATTTACCATGTGTAATATCTACAAAATTTATTAAAATTTCATACATTCGATAAAAACTAAATGTCTCTACTTCTTTATAAGAGCTTAAAGAATACAATAACCAGCTGCATAAAAAGTTTCATTAATTTTTACGTTTACAGTAACACAACCTGTTAAATTTGAATAAAAATTACCAGGAAAGCCATCCTGGCGCACATCTAATTTTTGAACCAGGATAAAATTCTTAGGATATGTTCTTCACAGTATATACAAAATAGTGTATATTTTGTTTTTCACTAATATTTATTATTAATTTTTAAGAAATAAAACATTATTGATTTATTGCATTTATTTCGACTCTATCGGTCTCCACGAGCACATTTCTCTTATAATTTTGTACCTATCTCATTCTCTCTAATGGAGACCGATAGAGTCAAAATAAATGCAATCTATACTTAATACAAGCGATCTATTCATCAATTTTATTTATTATTGATTTATGATTTTATTATTGATTTATGAGGCCAAGATTCATTAAGCTACTACAGCGCTAGGTCGGTGCTGCCGTGTCTCGGCGTTGGGCGCGAATCGTGCCCAACGTCGGAACTCGGAACCACTATATCATATTTCAACGAAAGCCGCCCTTCTATATATCGTTCATTTTTTTATTTTATCTATTCTTCATCGTCTTTGTCGCGCTTTGCTCCATTTCCATCATCACTTGACTTGTAAGTACTAAACTGGAATTAATTAAAAATATTACATTTATATTTAAATATATGCGGATAATATATACACTGCCGTCCATAATTATTTGCCCACCCAAAGAAAAAATTGCATAAAATTAAAAGTTTTGTTACTAAGGTTGTATTTATCCTACAAACTCCTCCGGGGGCTCATTTTGTAGCTTTTTGCGTATCCTTTAAGATGGATTTTGTTCCAAATCAATTAATCAATCTTTTTATATTTTATCAAGACAAGAAAGGTAAGTAAAAAATCAAAATTTTCTTGCCTACTTTCAAGTTTACACATTTTAGTGGGAAAAATTCCCACAATAAATCTAAAAGTGGGATTTTGAAGCTTGTTCGAAAAACTTTCGAATGCATGGTTAAAATAAAATTTTTTTCATAATTACCGTAGGAGATACAGACGTTTGAAAGAATAAAAACACCTTTTCTTCAATAATTATTATCTCGCTACCTTTGACTCATACGAGAAAATTTTACGTGGAAAAAATGTGTTTTATAGAGCAAAGAATCAGCCTATATTTTCTTAGATTTAAAAAAACAATTTTCTTTTTGATCTTGTAAATACTTGAAGCCTAAAGAAATATAAAATTTTTTTAACTGAACAGGTTTTAAATTTAAGATTTTTCTGACTATTTTAAGAAA
Organism: Gastracanthus pulcherrimus; assembly: GCA_949152435.1. Lineage (NCBI taxonomy): Eukaryota > Metazoa > Arthropoda > Insecta > Hymenoptera > Pteromalidae > Gastracanthus > Gastracanthus pulcherrimus. The sequence continues at coordinate 25,836,792 of OX424574.1, read as the reverse complement.
CTTTCAGGCAGTTTTCTTTACTGTAAAATCTATGGGTGCTTAGCTTCATTTCTAGTCTGGGTTAAACTGTCAAACCATGTATACTATAAATACTAATTTATACATTCATGTTTACCGATATAAAACGACAAAATCTTAATTCTACACAACACTATCTATTATCACTGCCAATATTCTATTTATTACAAATAATAAACTAATTAAAAAAAGAGTTATTGTAATTTATCAAATATTCTGTTGCTTTCTGAAGAAAAGTTTGAACTCATGTACTCACGGACACGCATACGCACGCACATACGTAAGCATGCACATAGATATACATTGAGCCTTTGAGTAGCGGGCGAAAAGACCACCCCTTTAGCCCGCTGGATACACCATTTTGCTAAGAGCGGGCAACAAATTATTTTTTGCTCGCCTATCGGAAACAGTCGCTTTGCGCCCGCTTTTCAAGTGAAAAAACGCGAAAATCGTGCATGTATGACAAAAAGTTATTTACTTTTTTACAGTTTAGCACAATCCAATGAGCCTACTTTTTCGAATATTTCTAAAGGAACAATATAAGATACAACATAAAAAATTAAAATTTTTGCGACAATATAACTTTGTTCAGGATACAATTGTATCACGTAATATTATTGTTTTTTTAATTTTATTATAAAAAATTTTTTTGTAAACTATCGTAATACTTTCAACTAAGAGTTGCATACTTATATCAACATGGATTCGAATAATAATTCACCGAAAAGTTTAATTCCTGAGTTAAATACTCAAAACCAATTTGCTCATTTATGCACTTATATTATTATTTTATGCTAAACTTTTACAACTTACAGATAACGTTTACGGACACTTATACCGCTCTGTTCAATTACCTCCAAGCAGCCAAGCACTTCCATTGAAATTTTATCCTCCAAACGCTAATTATTTACCTGCCAGTAGACCAGCAATGCTTTCCTGGCCTAATTATCCTGTTCATAATACAGTACCATACTCTGACAGAACTAACTTTCAATCACGTGAAAATACTAACTATCAGTAACGATTTATTACGTTTTATTACGTACTTTTACTTATACTTACCTTTATTTACTTTTATACTTAAATTTGACGATCAATGATAGAATTTAAAATGAATAAATAGTTAATATTTTTCAAATATTCATGACTTTAAAGAATATTGATTTCTTTTTGCTTTAAACAAATATAATACATATCTTATAATATTATAAAATTAGTTTCAACATTATGAACCAACAATAGCTCGATCATTGGAGATGAGGCAGAACCTAACATGCGCACGGGATACTTCTACGACTCTGCTGCATCAGCGGTTCCGGCGTTGGGCGCGAATCGTGCCCAACGCCAAGACGCGGTGGCAATAGCCTAGCGCTGTAGTAGTTCAATAAATCTTGGCCTCTTCGCATAACCGAATCGGTCATATCATATCCTTATTTTTTAAATATTTTCATCCCAATATTATTTGATAGCTTGTATTATCAATTTGGGGTTAAGAAATGTCATTTTAGGTAGTGTTTCAATTCAATATTTCTTAGTAGTTATAAAATTCAAAGATTCCGTAACTTTTGAATTCAACATTTTTTTCCGTGTACGGTTACCTTTTTGTACATGAATCAAGGGAACTTTTATCATAGGTTAAACTAAAATATTTGTTTCTAGAACGTAATCAGAAGGTTTTGAAAATTGGTAAGAAACGTGCTCTTCGATAATAGGTAAACTTAAAACCTCCGTATCTTGGGCATTTTACACCTATTTGGAAGTATCAAAAGCGGAAATTGAAGGTTCTTCTATGTAGAATTCGAGCTGCTAATCAGATTTTCGAAAATTTTAAAGTCAAGTAATTTAACAGCAGGTCAAACATGAATAAAAATACAAGAAAATCGAAAAATTTGTCTTGCACTTTCGGAGCTGTATACGAACTTCTATGGCTCAAATCCTATCGGGCTTTACCTTAAGTTCTTATATAAGTAAAGATAATGTGACTTGCAGAATCAAAAAAGGTGTAAATTTCAAATTTTGCCGGCAGTTTTAAAATGGGCCAATTATACCCGAAAAAAGAAACTATTTTCGTATAGTACTTTACCATAATATATCTCAGAGCCAGCCGATTTCGATAATCCTATGCGCTCACTTTTAATAAAAGTACTAGAATATCCCACATATATATATAAAATAAGCGGTAAAAAATGGTCGATTTTCGGACCAATGCAATACTGCCAATATCGAAATTTTTTTAAGACTACGAATATATAAAGAAATATCGTCTTGACTTGATCTTGTGCAGATCAATTGCAGTTATAATTCATTATTTGATTATTTATTTCTGCATTTTGAATAAAAATAAAAAGTTATCGTATAATAAGACTAATAATTATTTTTTCTATAAGAGTAATTCACTCTAATTAGAGTAGTCGCTTGTAAAAGTGAAAATGAACTTGTGTTATTGAATTAGGACTTGGAGTTTGGCGTTTATGTTTTGAACACAGCACGTACAGGGTGATAAGGTGTAGAATGCTATACCAACTCTAAACACACGTTATACCGTTACTAAAAACTATTTATAGGTCTTAAAACAATTAATAATTTGTATAGTTTTACTAAAGTAACTTATTTTTTTAAAATGAAAAACGACAAGCTAGCACACAAATGTAACTAGTTAACGTACAAGTTATTTCTTAAAAAGTAATGAAGTTACCAAAATGTTACAAGTAAAGTAAATTAACTTAGTTACTTTTAACTAGTTACTACCCAACACTGGCGGCAGAAAGTATATAAATGTTCAAGATTGATAGCCTAAAATATATAAATTTAGCACAATTCTTTATTATTTAAGATTCTAGTTTCATTTTAATATATTAATGCAATATTCACTGCATATACACGTTCACATTTCATTTTGCGTTTATTTAAAAAAAGAGTTATTTTAAATTAAAACGATTAATTGATTGATCGCTATGATACAAATTCTCCTCTTATATACAATTCGAATGGCACAATCTCTCTGAACGGATATTAGTTTGTAAAAAATTGCAGATCGGTAAAAGCGCGTAAGTGTAAGCTCATATAATATTATAGCTGTAACATACAAAAAGAACACGAAAAACTAAAATCCTAAAATCGATAAAATGCTATAAAATAAAAACGCATCGACCAATCGAAAAAACTACTTTTTCCTGAATTCTTATATAAAAAACAAACAAGAATTAGTCACATAAATTTAAAATTAAAATTAGAAATTGATCGAAAATTTCTGAGAACTCAGCAATGCACTCATCCATACATAAAAATGCACACACACACACACGTGCACACACGTACACACATAAAATCACACATACATACATACAATATAACGGACATTTTTTAAGAACAATATACATATTTTGATTCCAAATCCCTTAGAACACATTTCTGACTTTTGGACGAGAACATACTGAGAAGCTGACGATTCTCTCGTAGATCTACAATAAATGAAATTGGCTGCACTGACACCTGAAACAAAAATAGGAAAGTAATTTAATCTTAATGTTAATGCGTATAAGTTATTTTAACTTTTAGTATACACATAATATATGCCTAATTCCAGTCAAGTTTTAAAAATGTTTCGCACAGGTCGATTAACCTTGCAGCCGACTTTTTTTATCTAAATGAACTATTAAAAGAAGTACCCAAAATATATTTCAGCCCCGGATATCATATGTAGTTCATGTAGGAGCGTAGTAAATTTTTAAAAATGACTAAAAACTGCTACTTTAAAAAATCCCACGATGCTTCTATTTCAACTAATTTCCACGTGACAAAAAAGATATTTCTTATCTTTTTGTCAAATATAATAGAAAATCTATTAGAACTCATTACAGCCCAATAGGTCGTCCTTGTAGAGCTAAATGAAAAACCAAAATTTTGTGACTTTTAGGTTATGTTTGATAGCTTGCCGTTTTAAAAGATCTGCATGTTTTAAGGTTTATCGCATCTCAAATTATTCGAATCAAAAGGACCTTCAATTCCTGTAGTACATCAAAATCCATTAATTAAAATTGGAGTTACAGTCCTTTAAAACTAGGGCTCTTTTTCCAAATCTCTTTTTTAGGTTATAATAAATTTTCTCTCATATTTAACAAAAAGGCAACAAATATCTTTTCTGGTACGTTATAATTATTTGAAATAGAATTGGTCTGTAATTTTTTAAAAACAGCAGTTTATTAGTCATTTTCAAAAGTTTATCATGCTCCTACATGGACTACATATGACGACAAGAGCTCACATTGTTTGGAGCTTCTTTTAATAGATACTTCCATATCGGCGTCAACATTGACACCCATCCAAAATGTTACAAGTAAAGTAACTTAACTTAGTTGCTTTGTTACTCCCCCCCCCCCCACAAGCGCCGCAACGCTTTTTAAAACTTTGCTGAAATTGCACATATATACTTATTGCCTCACCTTAATGAAGCCACTTCCGATCGTCATAAACTTTAAGAAGCTGCTGCAGCTTCTTATAAAATAAATTGTTGCCGCTGGAACCAAACGGCTTCTTAAATAAATCTATATTCAGATTTTCATCAGCATCGTCATCTGCCATAAATATCAGCAAAGACAGAACGCTGCGCAAAAAACAGTTTCCTGCGTCCATTTCAATTTGCTTATAAAATTCTGACTCGGAGAACGGGCTTATATCTACGTACATCAACTTCAAATGTTTAATAAGTTCATTATAGTATATCTTGAGCAATACATTTAAATTATTTATGTCAGTTATACTAGTACATAAAAAATAAAGCAAATCTACAGACACATTAGCATATATATATGTTTGAAAGTCTATTAGCATTATATTGTCGATATTTCCCGTCTTTTCGTCTTTGTGAAACAAAATATTATTTGTCCAAAAGTCTGTGTGAACAATGGTTGACCAAGGTTCCTGGGTAACGAGCTGGTACTTCAAATCCCAGCTGCCCTTCTGACGCTCGAAAATTTTTCTTATACGATCTTCGTAGACATGGAAGTCCGTATTACTGATCATGTCTACGATTTGTTCGTAGGTATCATCCAGGAGTTTGTGGTCGAAGCACGACGTTAGCGATACTTTTTTTATTTCATCAAATCTTTTTGGATACCGAGTTTTGGCTACTATTCCAATGGCATGAAATTTGGCAATCAGTTTTATTGCTAATATAGAATGCTTCAAATCCAATCCTGAAAAATATGTAAAATGTAATGAAACTATTTTTATATTTATGCAATAGGTAGAAACGTCGAGTTTTTATTGAATGTTTAAAATTTTATAATAATCCAGAACTATGTCGATCTATCTAGTTTGCCATGGGAAATAATCGAGAGCCTCGATAAAAATAGATAATTTTCTACCAAGGTAATTTACTAGAATATTGAAAGAATTGGCTTATACATTAACCGTGCTCAATTTTACTAGAAGAATTTTAAAATTAATTTCAAAATTGATGAACGTTATCGCTCAATGTATCAAAAATAATTTTAGATATAAAAGAGTAGCATACTTTCCGATCTTTTTACTTTTTAAGGTCCTTCTTTTTTACAATCTATATAATATTGCAATCTGAAAATAAGTAATTCTCTCCTGCTAATTTCAGTTATTGCACATTTTTTTAGAAGAATATATATAAAGTAATGATATTTAAGAATTTTTCTTGGAAAATCCTTTCGTCTGGCGTCCTCCGGACATTCCAAATTTTAATTTTTTTGACACTAGGAATATTTTTTATTTTATTTATACTAGGATCAGTTATGCGTTTGTGATATATTTCTACGTTATATTTTTATATTTTTATTGTAAACCGTATTTATACCTTATATTCGTTTTTTACCTATCATTTTTACATAATATCTTAATGCTAAATATCTTTCAATATTTTAAATATAAGTGAACAGAGAAAATTAAAAATAATTTCTAATAAAATTTTTGTAAATTAAAGTATTTCCGATATACGATTTAATCAATTCTGTATTCTGAGCTATTAGGTGCTATCAGTACGGACATCCCAATATTGACATTCCGGAAGGCGCGTTGTAGGGGATACTGGGGTAAAGTGAACACACGGGTAAAGTGAATCATGCTTATTATTTCTTCAACAATTTATTTTAACGCCTACTTTTAATTTTAGTGAAAGATAATTATACAAGGATGATAATTAAAAAGTTTTACTGCATAATCATTTATTTTTTTATGAAAGTATAATTATATTGATGTAAGAAGTTTCTTATGCAACTTACAAAATAATGTCTGAAAAATAAATTTATGAAAAATAAATTAAGTCTGAAAAATACATTTTTTTCGACTTTTAGAGTTACTATGTTTACTTTACCCCAGTTTCCCCTACCTCATTTCCGAGAGACCAGGATGATATACACACCTCACTCGAAGACGATTTACACGAATACATCAAAAACCTCGTAGCGCACAAGCTAGACTTGAATTTCTTTGGTGCACATAATTTATTCTCGTGCGCGACACCTGGACCTCATCTCCAAGAGCGTCTGGTGATCGAGGCACTGTACTAAATTTAAATTTTTAAGTACACGCGTGCTTTCAACAACCAATCAAGCATCGAATAAGTGTGTAACACAATGGCGCGAGCATATTTTTTAGATAGAATATTTGAGGAAATACGATTTTATTATGATATTAATGTTTTTCTATCGCTCTTACAATTATTATGATTTTATTTTATAATTCGGCATTTTGTGTATTTTATTTACGTATTTATGCGGCAATATTATTTTTTATTACTCTTATTATGATTTATTCATTTTTATTATTTTTATGATTTATGATAGCAAATAATGTATTTTCGTAAAAATTTTCGGATTTTGAGGATTTCAATATTGTGGATTTTCACATCTATATAAAATAAAAGTCTCAAAATAAACAATGTGTCAATGTTCGACTCTCTTTTAAGGATACTGTTAACATTGTTAACTTATTTTTTTTAACTTTGTTGGGAATTCTTTTGTCTGCCGTCCTCCGGACAATAAAAATTATCATTTTTAAATTTTGAAAATGTATGCTGTTTGTATGTAAGCGTGTTAACGTATGTGTGTGTGTGTGTTTATTTCTATTAGTGTGTATGTATATCGAGAAATAACAGTATTTTAATTATTTATAAAATATAAGCACAGCTTTTAAAACAAATTAAAACAGAAAACTAAAAAAAAATCAAAAAGTAAAGAAAATTAATAAAAGTAAGTCATTTGTTTTATTCTATAAAATATTTGATGAATAATTCAATATTCACTGTATAATAATATAACGAAATAAATATTTTTGCCTAGAACATAAATAAATAGTATAATAAATCTAAACGTTTTGTATATAATCTTTGTATATATTTTCTTCGGCTGCAACTGTTAATATCTTATAATTTGAGTGATACTGTAAGAGTATTGCGTTTCTTAATTGAACAATGAAAAAGGAGATCCATTGATTTGGCTGGGAAATACTGTTAATTTTACATTAGTCATAGTTATCAAAATTACTTTGAGTGCCAATATAAAAGTAAAAATAAAAATCTAATACTGTTAACACGTTTCAATAAAACATTATAACATTGTGTGAACTCTTTAAAACTTTTGATCTGTGAATACAGTAAGATATAGCGAAATACGTCATTCAAAATAATCGGCGAAATACGTCCTTCCTAAACGTAATACCGAGATACGTCTTTCTTCTTATTAGGGACCTCCAATATATGTGTGTTACTGAGTTTCTATACTGAGAAAAAGGAATAGATCTCATATCAATACTTTTATATTTATATGATAACTATACTGACATTGACCAAGTAACCGTACATATTGCTGTCGTAGCTATATTATAGATGACGGTGATATTATATAGTTGTCACATAAAAATAATATTGTTATGAGAGCAATAAAAAAGTATTGTTGCAACAGCAATACTCAGTTTAGTTCGATCCACCAGAATCCGGATCGAGCAATACATTTTTCTCAACATTGCATAAAAAGGCCCTTTTTCATGATTGCAAAACGAATAAAAAATTGGTCATTTCGGGCGTCTTTGCATACATACAAAAAGCCCTATTCTCCCAGTTATTAAAAAATACGATGTGTAATACGGGTGTAAAGAGCTTTTTCAGACTCTGATGATTATTGAGTACAAGTGGAAGTTGAGGGAACCGAAAGCGAAAAAAATAGTTTTTATTAACAGTTTTATCAGTTTATTAGTGAAATACTGTATATGTGTGCATTTTACTAATAATATTACTAATAATATTATTAGCAGTATTTTATCAGTTTGTTTAATGTAATACCATACTTATACACCATTAATTTATAGTCGCATATTACATATTACACTTACGAAATAAACTTTAATATTGATAATAAGTTACAGGAAAATGACTTTGGAAAATTAAATTGAATGGAAGTTTTCAAATATAATACTGAATTCAAATACAATCTTTATCAAATATAACTTTGATATATAAAATATACCATTGCCTAAATAATAGTGTTCATATAAACGAGCACATAGAAACTTTATTATCATTATGAACTTACCTATTTTTGTATTTAATGTATAGTATCCTTTTTCTTTCATGTCTTCGAACAAAATAAGTGCATACTCATCAGCAATTTTGGCATTTGAATCTAACGACAAACGAGAGCCGTAGATTCGTGGAATGTTAACGTTAATCGCCTCATCCACGGTAATCCTTCGTTGTAATTGAATGTAGTGATATAGTTGTATTATGTTTGTGTACATGTAAATTTCCTTCTTAAATGCGCACGTCCAGTTTATCGAAGTATTTGATAGCATTGTCGTCTTTGCAATCATGTGAACTACTTCATCAGAGGTATATATTGATCGCTGAATCTTCGCAGATATCTTGAAAATGCGAGAAACAAAATTCTCTTCCGACGGTTGATTATTGTTTATATTATACTGTTTAAGAACCATCGTTCTGCCGAAATATTTTTTCAAAAGGGCTTCTAAATAATTACAACAAGCGATCATATTGATAGTTGATTCTTACTCAGATGATATCAACAAATATATTTTTTCTTCGTCGACACCGAGGTCAATATACAGTAATTGAAATGGTTCAATTTTAGTAACAAATTATTGCCGTGAACAAAGATAAGACAAGTGTAAGCAGTGATGGAGCACCGAAAGCGAACTGACCAGTTATAAACTATCCGAAAGCGTGTATCTGTCACTGAGCAATGATGAAACTGTCAGATGACATATATTATCAAAGGGAAAGATAGGGGGGGAAAGGCGAGCGTTGTGTGGCGCGGTAGGTAAAAGGGGCACCCGTTTTTCTTTTATAAAGGAATATATATTTTTATGCCAATCTATTTTTTTAATCAAACTTAGATACTTAATAGCAATGGAGATCATAAACTGAAACAATATAACTCGATCCTCTTGTTATAAGAAAATATTGAAATTTCGCAAACGTAATCTTACGGTCGTAAACAGATTTTCAAAACCCGGATAAACCATGAAAGAATTTGGTTACTAAATCGAAAATAGGTGCATTAAGAAGCTTATTTCTTCTACTTTTTACTAGCAGTTTTCATTTCTGTTTTGTATGATGTAGTTTAATTTAGCTATTATTCATAATTATGAGAAAAAGTGTAAGCGGGGCATGAATGACATACGCGATGGGGCATGAAGAGGAAGAGAAGAGCACATCATGTATATATAGTACTATGCGCAGAATCATTGCGCGCCATTCGCTGTCTATCAATATAAACTGTAGTGATATATTAATATAAACTAGTTTAATTTGCTAGAAATATATTTTTAATATATTTAAAGAGTTTATGCATTTTAATTGCTAATATATTACTGTTATACTTAAAATCAAATATAATAAATATATGATACCTGGCGTGTATGACTAATAAGAAAGGGGCACGTTGTATATTGAGTCGCGGATTTTTACGAAACTTTGTGGATCGTTCTCTTGTACCTAAAATTGAAGCCTAATATCTATGGTTTTATCCAATGGGCTTTTGTATAGTAAATACGGCATATGTGCCCATATAAGTAATATTAATGCTTTTTTGACTCTATGTTATGGACAAAAAATGTGGGTAAATAAAGTCATATTAATAATGTAAGACTTAAATAATTATTATAACTTTAGTATTTTTGATAGTAAATAGTTGTATATCGAATATATTTAAATATTGTTATACATTTAGATTTGCATTATAAAGTGGTTTAAAAAACAAAATTGAGCTTACAGAATAAAATTTGTGAAACAGTTTTTTAACATCTAATAATATGAGAGATAAGAAATATAATGAACTTTGAATAAAACTTGTAAATGAAAAAAATTTTTGAATAAATTTGTAATATAGGCAGCGAGGATATTGTTAACTAAAAGAAACATTATTTAAAAAGATAACTGTCATTTTGTCATTTTTTTGTTCTTAATTAAAAACTTAATCCGAGAATTACTCTGAAAGAAGAACTTATAACCAATTACTTTTTTGCTTCCTCAAAGAAAAATCTTTGTGAAAGTAAAAAATAGTATTACTTAAAACATTTTAGAAATATGTTTTGAAACTTAAGGAATCAAAATACACTTTTTTTTAGAAAATGTCTGACATATATATATGACAATTACGACACGAAATTTTGGATAAGTTTCTTACTTTATCTTTTTTTATACAGGGAAATAATATTTTTTTAAAATAGGTTATATCTTAGAAACCAACCATGGTATTTTAAATTGTATCTATATGATATCTTTTTTGTATAATAATTTAGTTGTTAATAAATGATATCGGTTTATATATTGATATATAAGCTTAAATAATTTCATATCGGAATATAATTAATTTAAACTTGAGGAATTTAAGTGCCAATGAATTTACAGCGGTCTTTTCTTACATCTATAAAAATTGATAATTTTAGCTTCTTGGTGTTATAGATAATCACTTAATTAAAAAGCAATATAAATCTTTAAATGTCTTTAAATTGATCTTTAAATTCCTTGGCTTAATACACCCATAACCTCTATTCGTTTCATGATAGTTCTTTTTCAAATTCTATTATATCATATGTAATGATTATAATACGATCCCAAAATTTCGTTCATATTTTATATTGAATCTCAATGTAAATTAAGGTAATGGCTTCACAACTCAAAGATTTTAGGTTCAAATCCCATGTAGGGAATTTTTTGTTCCTTTCTTTTAATAATTTTTTGTAATAAGCATTGCATAAAAATTGCTAATCTTTAATAAAAACTATTTTTTATGTTAAATTTACATAAATTAATTATTATATTATTAATTTATTTAATTTAAAATTTATACACAAGTATATATAATTATATATAATCATATATGATTATATATAAGATTTTTTTACTCGGGATATGATCATATTACATCGTCGGGTGGGAGGTAGACCCAGACGCCTCGCTGATTAAAAGAGAAACCAGACACGTCGCCGTTTTAGTGAAGAACCAGACACGTCGCCTTTTGAGTGAAAAATCCGACACGTCACTCTTTTGATTCAAGAACCAGACACCTCACCGTTTGAATGAAAAACCAGACACCTCGAAATACATTTTTTTCTCTCTGATTTTAAGTTGGCAACACGGCGTGAAATTAAAATTGGCTTTTAGTACACTTTAGTATTTGTATTCTTTTTAATATTTTTCTCTCTTAAAAATATTATACAGTCGGTATGCGGGCATTGAAAACTCGGGCGTTTAAATGTCATGTCGACCGACGCAATGCCGTCTCTTGACTATCGCAGATCCCTCGGCAGACGAATAAACAAACTGGTTAGTGTTTGAAGTGTGTTTTACGATTTTGGTGTCTGAAGGCTGCATTTTTACTTATGTTCTAACCTTTATGGTAAGTTTGTTATTATTATAAATTATAGCAAAAGTGCAACCTTAAAATAATATGCAGTTCGTGACAAGATTTGTATAATAATAAAATAAATAATAATATCATTAATATGATATTTAATAATTATTATTATTGATATTATTATTATTATTATTATTATTATTATTATTATTATTATTATTATTATTATTATTATTATTATTATTATTCGGAGGCGGAGACCCCGCTACCCGACGCGTCCCCAGGTGGCGGATAGGGGGACGGCCAGCAGAATGCCGCTGGCTGGTTGTGAAATAAGCACTATGAAGTGACGAATAATCAATCGTGGACCAATCCTCGGTCAACTAATAGCGGTAAATGGCTGAGTAACATCCTCTCCACACTGAACACATACAAGCACAAACATGAGAGACAATCATGCATGACACTCTCCTACGCCAACACACATTACCCTTACAAATACGGCTCTTCGATCGGTAAAGTCACCCAGGCAAGCAGGGTAAAGACGAACGACGCAATTTCGGGAATGATTGGTTGGAGGCTCTATAAACGGGCATCATCCAACGAGTCACGCGAGCTAATCGAATCGAAGTACATTCTCTTCGCCCAGGGGCTCTATAAACGAGTTTCTACTGGGGGGAGTAGAGGACGACTTCTCCCCGAGGGTCACATAAACGGGCTTTTCTCTGGAAGATGTCGTCCATTAGATGCAGTAGTCAATCGAAGCGCCAATAAGCTTGACTCTGGTGGGCTATACCAAGCGAAGGACCACACTTACGTTATACATACACATACAGATAATACACACATACACATAAACATGACTACGAATGAATGGGCTGTGGCCAGCGGCTGGTGGATATTCCCGTCAGACTAATCAAGGGAGGAGTAGTAGCCTCCTGACCGGGGAGGTGCGAGATGTCAGTACCTTACCTCTGTGGGAGAGTGTTGCGCTTTCTTCCCTTTCGATTGCAGCCTCGGGAGGGGCGGGCGCACCGCTCAACCACATGTTCAAAGTGGGAGGACCGCTCTTGCATCGCTGACTGGAGCCTAGGACGGGGTTGATATCAGTATGCTCTGGGCGCAGGTATGAAGGATTATCTGGTCAATATTTCCTTATACCCGAAGATGCGTAGGGTAAATCGCACACCGTCTAGCCTGAGGTTTGGGTCAGGTGTTGGATCGGTACCGGCATCGCCCACTCGATAGGGGTGACGTTAAACCTTTTGCTTCAATATGGCGCGGGCCTATCCCGTAACCTTTTTTAATAGAGTCACTGATGACGATAGGACTGACCTCCCGACAAGCCGCTTCTCGGTTTCGGCATCCATAAATAGGGAATATCTCAGGCGGGGATAGCAGCTCCACTGCGGTGGGGCTCCCATAATGGGCGAACCGTCTTAATCCATTTTTTTTATATACAGAATGTCAAATACAACAACAATAATTGTAGAAGAAGAAGAGAAGAACTCGGCGAAGACCCTCCCGAGCACGCCATTATGCAGGGTATTTGCAAAAGAGAATCCTGGCAGCACAGCAGATACGGCAGAAATAGGAGCTAGCTGCTCGAGTAATAGTTACGAAGAACTAGCTACCATCAGACGCAGTGTAACGCAATCAGAGAAGGAAGAATCGGGCATCTTTCAGGAAATAAAGATTGTCCTCAAAAAAATGATGGAGGCCGCAAAAAAACAGCCAAATATCACCAAAATTTTAAAAGATGGCATTTATATCTTAGAAGACAAAGTAGAGGCATTAGAAGAAGGTCGACGAGCTTGTCTAAAGGCGCGCCGTACGCTAGCGGAGAAATCTCGAGAGATCCTCCCAGAAAAAACACTGGCAAGTCTCCAATGCCCAGCGATGGGACCACAGCCGAAAAGGCAGTCGTCTGTGTCACCATCGGACATGCAAGGAGGAGGAGGCCGACAAAAATAGAAGAAGAAGAAGGACTCAGCAGCACTCCAGTCGGAAGCAGCATCCCTTGGAGCAAAGGCGAGCGAGGAGATGATAACAAAGGAAAGTAATTGGACCGAGGTTAGATCCAACAAAGACAGAAGAAGGCAGCAGCGAGAGTCACAAACCGACGGACGAGCGACCCAGCAGCTACAGCGGCGGCGGCAGCAGCAGGGACAAGGTCAGCAGCAGCAGCAGAGACATCAACCAGATAATGATATCCGAAAGAGAAGAGTCAAGCCGAATGCCATCATCATTAAGTCCACGACTGGCAAGACATACGCTGAGATTCTTGTTGATATCCGGAAATCCGTCATTCTGGAAGATAACGGAAAGAAAATCAAATCTGTCCGGCAAACGAGAGAAGGCCAAGTCCTTCTCGAATTAAAAAAGAGCACGGCTGACTCTAGGGCAACCTTCTCACAAGCCCTCAGGTCAGTAGTGGGGCAACAGTGTACAGTAGGAGAGTTAGTCCCTAGAGCAGTCCTAGAGATAAGGGACCTCGATGCATGCACCACCTTGGAAGAAATTCAGCAAGCTCTGCAGCGGGACCTGGTAGATTACGACGGGTATATGAAGGTCTCGCTCTCCCTGCCAAACCAGAGAGGGCAATGTATGGCAACGGTGACGGTAGAGGAATCCGCCGCCACTACGCTTATGAAGACGGCCCGGATAAAAGTCGTCTGGATAAACTGCAGGATACAAAGGAGGAGCATAGTGCCCAGGTGTTACAAGTGCCTGGGCTATGGTCACCAGAGCCCCAGATGCGAGGGTCCGGACCGTAGCGCACTCTGCTACCGATGCGGGGATAACGGGCACAAGGCAAAGGACTGCTCCGCCGCTCATAAGTGCTTTCTCTGCCCCGAGCAGCAGGGGAAACCCGAGGCTCGCAATCACATAGCCGGCTCGGGAGCGTGTGCCGCTTTCCGTGCGGCTCTTGAAAGAGAAAAGAGAAAATGGCGATAGTTCTCCAGGGGAACATAAATAGAAGCAGGACGGCAAATGACTTGCTCCCTCTGATCTGTCTCGAGAACAGCGTTGACGTCGTACTCGTCAGCGAACAATATCAGGATAGAAAAGATGGGGGCTGGTACCGCGACGCTCTTGGAACTGCAGCGATATGGGTTCCCAACCCATGCCGCTTTCATGTGACATGCCATGGATCCGGTAGTGGATATGTTTGGGTGAGGTGCGCGGACGTCAACTACGTTAGCTGCTACCTCACACCAAATGAAGCAATCGGGCGCTTTCAAGCTAAATTGGAAGCTCTCGAGGATGCTGTCGGAGAAATGGAGGGGGAGCTGATAGTGGCCGGAGACCTCAATGCCAAAGCTCTCGAATGGGGTGAAAACCAACCGAACTCCAGAGGGAGACAAATCATGGACATGGCATCCAGATTAGGACTCGTGGTCCTAAACACCGGCTCCACGCCAACCTTCAGGAGGCTCGGTTACAGGGGTACCATCGTCGATGTCTCTCTGGCAACGGAACGCCTAGCAGCACAAATACAGGACTGGAAGGTGATTGAGGACTACACAACCAGCGACCACCAGTATATCACGTTCCGCGTGCGTGATAACAAGCCGATTGGCGGTCCGCTGGCGCGAGGTCCTGCTAGGTGGAACGTTGCAAAAATGGACTTCGAGAAGCTGTCTCTGGCCCTAGAACGCGGTCAGCAAACCTTGATAGAAATCCCGGTCGATGCGACGCCATCCGAACGGGCAGAGATAATGGCAAACACTACCATGCGCATTATCAATCGTGCCTGCAAAGAGGCGATTCCAAAGAAGCGAGCGCGGAGTGGAAGGCGTCCTGCTTACTGGTGGACGAACGAAATCGCGGAGCTGCGGCGACAGTGCTTACGACTAAGGCGCATAGCACAAAGAGCCAAAAGGGGTGACCGCGATGTTGCTCTTAAGATCGCAGAGCATCAAACGGCGAAGAGAGCTCTCAGCCGAGCCATTAAAGCTAGCAAGTACAACTGCTGGAGGAAATTGGGGGAGGATTTGAACAACGATCCATGGGGGCTGGGGTATAAGATCGTCGCTCGCAAATTGAGAGCGTTTAAAAATGACTGTTCCATGAGCGCAGCGACGATGGACAACATCGTAAGTGCCCTATTTCCCACACATCCGAAACGCACGGATACCCCCTTGATGTCAGAAGGCCCTGAGGCCCCACCATTTACAAGGGCAGAACTGAATATGGCCGTACGCAGCCTAAAGAAAAAGAAAGCCCCAGGGCCAGACACCCTTCCAGCGGAAGTACTGAAAGCAGTGGCACGGAGTCAACCCGAACTATTGCTTGCCATGTACAACTCTTGTCTCCAGGCGGGAGTTTTCTATTCCCGATGGAAGGAGGCGAGACTTGTGCTGATAAGCAAGGGTAATGGGCCAACCAACGAGCCGTCGTCGTACAGACCTCTCTGCATGTTGGAAACTGCCGGGAAACTCCTGGAGAAGCTGATTAGACCTCGGTTACACGCAGCATTAAGAACAGCTGGCGATCTCTCTGAGAGGCAATACGGCTTTCGGAGAGGCAGATCGACCATAGATGCTATCCAGGAGGTAGTTAAGGCGGCCAGAAGCACGGAACGCGGAAACCACTTTTCGCGTCCAATGTGTCTAATGGCCACACTTGATGTTAAAAATGCTTTCAACTCGGTGAGGTGGAAGGATGCACTGCAGGCGATGGAGCGGGACTTCAAGGTGCCCGTGCACCTCCTCCAGATTATCGGAAACTATCTGAAGGACCGCTACATCTTGTACGACACGGAGGATAGCCCACGGAGGCGGGAGCTCACGTCCGGTGCCGCTCAGGGCTCCATTCTGGGATCCGATATATGGAACATCTTCTACGACGGAATCCTTCGAATGGAGATGCCTGAGGGCTGTTTCCTGATCGGGTATGCAGATGACGTAGCGCTCATTATCATCGCGAGATGCATGATGATAGCGAGGATGCGACTCGAACAGGCAATGCGCCGAATTCGCCGATGGATGAGCGATCACGGGCTGGAACTGGCGGAGGCAAAGACGGAGATCGTGCTCCTCACGAAGCAGCGTGTCCCCAGAATACAACCGGTACTGATAGGTGGGATGGCACTACAGACCAAGGCAGTTGTGAAATACCTGGGGGTGATGCTAGATACGAAGCTCACCTTCTGGGAACAAATTAGAAAGGGAGCAGACAAGGCGGCCGTGATAGTGGCCTCACTGAGCAGGGTGATGGCCAATATCGGCGGGCCTCGTCCATGTGTCAGGCGGCTACTGCTACGAACCGCAGAGTCCATAATGCTCTACGGTGCTGAGGTCTGGGCTGATGCCATGCGTTACGAAAAGTATCGTAAACGCCTAGCGGCAGTGCAACGGAGATGCGCGCTTCGCGTAGTGAGTTCGTATCGCACGGTCTCTGAACCTGCGGCATTAGTGGTTGCCGGGGTAATACCCATCCACCTACTAGCCCGGGAGCGACAATTCGTCCACCAGAAGAAAGAAACCCTTGGAAGAAGAACAGCCAGAGAAGTCGCCAGGGAGCAATCACTGCTCTCCTGGCAGACACAATGGGAGAGCGAAAAGTACGGAAGGTGGACAGCCAGGCTTATAAGCCAGGTAGCGCCGTGGATCAGTCGTAAACACGGGGACGTAAATTTTTATCTAACGCAGATGCTGACTGGACACGGATACTTCCGTACGTACCTACACAGGATGGGGAAGGCGGCGGACCCACAGTGCCTCTACTGCAGATCCCCACAAGACGATGTCCTCCACACGTTCTTCGAATGCGAGCGATGGAGGGACACTAGGACTGCTCTGGAAGAAGAGATGGGACGTATAACTCCCGATAACATAGTCAACGTCATGCTAAATGACGCGCGCAGCTGGAGGAGGATCGCCCACTTCGTACAAAACATCTTAATGTCGAAGCGGGAGGATCTCCAGCAATAACTAGGTGCCACGTAGCAAAAAAAACTGGCTCCACCCCGAAGTAATGCCTCACGGCGGTTCCGGGGTGGACGCAATGGCCAGTCAGAGAGGAGGTCCCCTCGGTGGACTCCCGTCGACTCCGGTCTGCGGCTGTAGGCCGCGGAGCGCAGTCGGCGGGTCTGCACTAAGGGGGTGGGTTTTAGTGGGTATGCCAACAATGGAGAGTCTCACACACCGGAGGGTCGGCCCCCTGAGGTCTATCAAAGATTTCCCCCTCCCTAAAAAAAAAAAAAAAAAAAATTATTATTATTATTATTATTATTATTATTATTATTACTATTATTATTATTATTTTTTTTTTAATAAGATTCATAGCCTCTAAAATATGTATAGATAACTACTGTGTATTATATTAAAAATCCGTTTATTATATAATCATAAGACTTAATTCATTTTCTTTTTATAAATATTTTAATTTATTGTTTGTTATTTTTTTTTATTCGCTGGTTAACATGGAAAAAAATTACGTATTTTGACTGAAAGCGAATTAGAGAATGTCAGCAATCGGCTTGGCTCGGAAACAATTACAATCTGTGGTTAAATCGTTTAATGTGGCACCTAAGACCATTCGAAGAATTAAAGAGGATTTAAAAGCAAATGGTTTCAAAAGATCTCATGATGATGACGGTGAACAAACAAGGAAACGACATGTGATTTTAGATATAGAAACTAAGAAGAAAATATTGGATTTTATAGAAAGTGGATGCTGTTCAAAAATTATTGCAAAAGACTATGATGTGTCAGAAACCACAATTTGGCTGATCAAAAAAGATAAAAACAAAATTCTTGAAAGGGCTGATTTCCTTCCTAAAAATAATAGTAGCTTATCAAGAAATACATTGCATGGAATAGAAGATAGCATTGTTGATCAAGCACTGTACACTTGGTTTATACAAGAGCGATGCTTTGGAAAAATTATCACCGGACCATTGCTTACAGCTAAAGTGATTGAATTGAATACCAAAGATAATGGACCGGAAGACTTTAGTGGAAGTAAAGGATGGCTGCATAGGTTCACCCAGTCGTATTACATATACCAGCTCTCTATACAGGGAGAAAAACTTTCAGCTGATCATGATGCGGCAACTCAGTTTGGCCCATATTTTAGAAAGTATTTATCAGATAATGATTACCAGTTTGACCAGGTGTACAATGCAGATGAAACAGGGCTCTACTGGAACATTTTACCGACAAGGACTCTTGTAGCAGCTCATGAGAAATCAGCACTAGGAACAAAATCATAAAAGACCATATCACAGTGATGTTTTGTACTAACATTACTGGAACGCACAAAATACCACCGCTGGTTCTCGGAAAGTGTAAAAAACCCAGATGTTTCAAGAATACACAAATGGATAAGTTGCCAGTTGTATATATGGCACAAAAAAAGGGTTGGATGGACAGATACACATTCACACTGGTACGAAGATGTATTTTTACCCGAAATGCAGAAAGATTCTTCTGTTGCTGGACAACGATCCGACCCACCCATCTACATCCGATTTGAACAATATTGATGAAACTTGTCAGGCAAATAGGATAAAATAAATTTATACAAATAAATTCAAATAAAATTATTATAAAATAATTTACATTCATAGATTATTTGTTGATTAGTATTTTTATATTTTTTTATTCAATAATTTTAAATTGAAACGTTGATTACTCATTTTATTTTTCACTAATTTAAAGTTAAAATATTGGTTATTCATACAACAAAATTAATTTCTTTAAATAAAATAAATAAAATTACGCTGTGATTATATAATAATTTTTCAGTATTATTTCAGATCATACATTTACCACCAAATGTTACATCCTTAATTCAACCGATGGATCAGGGTGTAATCGAAAAGGCAAAAAGTTGTACAAATATTATATGTTATAGGAGCTTGTGATTGAAAAGGAGGGTAACGATTTGGTATCTCAATTAAAAATGCAAACGATCAAGGATGTCTGCTATCGTATAGCCCGTGCTTGGAATATAGTGACACAAGTAAACATTAGTAACGCTTGGAACAAATTCATGGATAAAGAGCGAAGCAACATCGAACAAGAAAATTTTATTTCTCAGATGCATTTTAAGCTGCTTCAAGTACCTAAGTATGCTGGCTGTACATACAACGAAGTAAAGTTGTGGGTAGATGATGGTAAGCATGAGCATGGCTGGGAAATTTGTGAGTCCAGTACAATTTTACGAAGGTATTTCTTTAGGATTTTCTGTTTTAAATTTAATGCTTTTTTTAATCTACTTTCGAAAATATATAATAGTAGTTTTCGTAACAAGGGCGTAAAGTACAACTTTAGGCTCCGAGTGGCGATCGTTGTACACGAGGACCGGTGCAAGAATGACTTTACGCCCCGAGTGACGATCTTCTCGCCCGAGGACCGGCGCAGCCGACCCGAGTGTTGCGCGATCGAACGAGGGGTGTAAAGTCGTACGCCCGTGTTACGAACAATATTTTTTGTCATAGCAGATGTAAAGTACGGAAAAGGTTAATGTTTTGCGATTCTATACTTGAACTGTAGGCCTAGTGTAACTACGCCTACTGTGTAATTTTACGCCTACTAGGCCTAAAGTTCAACTGTAGACCCGAAAAACATAAACCTTTTCCCCTACTTTATGCCTACTATGACGAAATAAGTATTCGTTGCAGTCTTATTATCATTTATTTTATTATTTTTTTAGGATTCAGAATAAATCCACTGATGATGATGATATTCCCACCTTAGAAGAGGCACTTCGAGATTTGAAAACGTTTCGTAAATGGTTTGAACAAAGATTCGAGAACACCAAACAAGATTTACATATATTTCAACAATTCATCGACAGAACTTTAGATATTGCAGGAAATTAATTAATTAGAGTATATATAAATAATGACGTCTTGTAATTTATGAATTATTTGTTAGTTTTTTAACTCAGTTTAAGCGGTTATAGTTATAATGAATAAATCAATTGCATAAACAAATTGTATTTTATCTTTTATAATTCTCTTATTTATGTAAAACAAATATGATTTCTAAATATCCATTTGTATAATTGAACATTTATGTTTCCCAAATATGTATATATTTACATTTCCAAAACTGTTTGTATTGGGGACAAAATTTTAAATTAAAAAAGTTAGTGGACCCCTCATAGCACCTTAAGGGCAGGCCTGAGTTAAAAAGTCAAAAACATAATTTTTTTTATTGCATATTTTGATAGAAAATTTCTTGTACAATAAGCTCCTGCAACCCATTTTACGATATTAAGTTTTATTACAAAATTGTATCTAAAATTTTAAAATAGATTTTTTTTAATTTAATAAATTTTATGTAAAAAATGATATTTAAATAAGCTTAAATAATTAAAAATTCAAAGAGTCTATTTAAATATATATTCGATAAAACTCGAAGCTGTCAGAGAGTAACACGTACGGTATACCTATATATATCGAAATTGACTGAAAAACTATACTTTCACGCTGTTTTGAAATTTCGCCACCAGGTGAAATTTACATGGGATTTTTGGCGTTTCGGTATCGTTTCGATGCCAATGCACTAAGGTAGTGCGCAATATTCCTCTGGAACTGTCTTTCGACCAATCACTGACCAGAACGCTGCTATGCTCTATCCGCAACTTCTGTATGAACGTTGTGAACGCTCTTTAATGTTATTTACTTTGAGATTAACCTCTCAAAATATCTGTGCTATTTTTGTATAAAAATATTGTACATTATTTTTAAATTAAAACCTATATTCACCAGCCTTGTTCAAGGCTTTATAATTATTGTGTAATACTGTATAAGTGTATAAGTATGTAAGTGAATAATTATATAAGTATGTATAAGTGTTAAAGTGCATAAGTATATTTTTTATAAAAAGTGTAAGAAAAGTTATTTGTGGTGGGTTGTGTATAAATATTTATATATTTTTTGTGTCAAATCAGTATACAGTGTAAGTGTAATGTCTTCGAGTGCCAGACCAAGGAATGTTCAAGGTAGAGTGTCGGGTGGCCCTGGTAAACTTACTTGGGGAAGACCAACAAAAAGAAAGAAGATTTCTTATAAAATTAAAGAAGATGGTCCTCCTCCAAAGAAGCCAAGAAATTCAACAAAAGATAGCATGTTACAAGATATGTCATGAAAAACTGAATTTCTCTGAATTTGATGTACGAGGACTTGGATATTAAATTGACATTTCTTATTCAAATTATACAAATCCAAGAATTGCATCAATTAATTCAAATAGATTCATTGACAAATAAAGTAATACATATGAAGTTAATAGAAGATCGGTTTTGGCTATGCGTGCTCTTGGTCATGGACAGTTCTGGACTTTCAACATTTTGTGGAATTATGGATTTGCCACAGACAATATCGCACAGCAATTTTGACAATATCAATGATGAATTGAATGAAGCTTGTGAAGTGATTGCTGAAGGGTCTATGAGTAATGGTGTGATAGAAGAAATGGATATCTTGCCTTCAGATAATGCTGGACTTCCTGTGTACGGCGATGGTTCTTGGAGAAAAAGAGGTTTTTTCTCAGTCCAAGGTATTTCTAGTGTAATAATAGGCAATTCTACCGAAAAAGTGCTTGATGTTTCTATAAAAAATAGTTTTAGTAAGAGTTGCTCTTTACGAGAAGGAAAAGAAGACACACCAGCTTATGAAGAATGGATTGAAACGCATAAAAGTCAGTGTACGTTAAATCATCAAGGCAACGCTGGAAAAATGGAAGTAGACGGTATTGTGTATTCATTATTCTTACTGATAAGAATGAGACACTGTTATTAACCAATTTTTGTTGTTTCAGCGCTATCATGAGATCGTATTATTGACGTACACACATGTTTGTCTAAGCAATAGTGTGAAATATATTAATGAAATATATAACAAGAAAATACAAAGCATTCCTACTTTTTTCCTTAGGTGAGTATTGTTTGTATGTGTTTATTGTGTTTTCAAACTTTAAATGCAATTATCTCAAAATAATGTTTTTTTATTATTTTTAGGTCTGTCTCGTAGACTTTCTCAACATCCAGCCATCGATGTAAGCTAAAAATTTTAGAGGATGTTTCTGACATGTTTCCTTATAGCAAGTATTAAAAATATATAACCTCAAAATTAATTAAAATATTTAATTATTTACGGGTTTATATTTGTAATTATTACTACATAGATTTTTTAATAATCTGCTGCGCTCATATTGTGAGGAAACATATCAGAAACATTCTCTAAAATTTTCAGACTATATCGATGGCTGGATGCTGAGAAAGTCTACGAGGAGTGGTTGAAAATAGAAAAACAGAGTATCGAAAGAAGTCACTTGGTACGAGCCACAGATTCAAGATATTTAATTTTTTAAGCGATGAAAATCTTTCTTTCTACTTACTTTTGGTAAAAAAGACTTCCAATATACTAAATCACATCCAAAAAAATTTGTATAAATAAAACTGCTGGCTGTCAAAAAGGTTAGTTAGCTTTGCAACGCCCGAGTCCTTTTTTCCCGAGTCATTACAATGCCCGCGTACCGACTGTATTACTAAAATATTCAAGTGGATTACAATATTAGCTTAAATAAATAGTTATACCATGTTGAGAAATTTATTAAGGTTATCAATCTTCTACATTTTAGTGGCCATTGCGATGTTTTTAATTCTTGCGCATAACATTATAATTTCATTCTTTAATCGATGGCTTGAGTTACAGGATAGTGTTAAAATGATTTTATATTATTAAAGAAAAATTAATTATTAATCTATGAGTTTATTTTTTCTTGACGAGTAAAGAGCTGTAATTACTCTTTTAAAATATAGTAGTAAAATTTTTTACTTTTATAAAGTAGTAAATTATAAATTTATACTTTAATTGAGAGCAAATCCCTTCATTTGCTCTTTTAAAAGTATTAAATTAGTAGTAACAACGAAACAATGAACAATACCTACGGCGAAGAAGGAATCATATTTTTCAGTACTATGTCGATACGGCAAAAATGATTTAGTTCGGTTAACACAGCCGACACAGACTTCTCCATGAGCCCCCGAGGCATAAAAATGTAGGTTATTTGTAAATAATATTTGTTGCTCCGTGATCCGCGTGTCATTAGGCAAGCTTATATATAAATAACAGGTTATACAAATAACCTACACTTTTTAAAGCTCGCGGCTCACGGAGAAGTCTGTGTCGACTGCGTTAACCGGTCTATATCATTTTTGCCGTATGGATCGACATAGCACTGAAAAATATGGTTCCTTTTTCGTTGTTAGTATTGTTAATTGTTTGAAAGACATAGGAGTACATAAATACATATTTTAGATCAAATCAGATAGAATCTCCTAAATGATCTGTGCGTTTGTTAAAATATAATTTCTTTGTGTAATTACTAATTAAAATTTGTAATCAAGATGACATACACTTTAAACCTCAAAGAATAAAACTTGACGTTAGATAGTAAAAAAATCTAATTACTCTTTTACTAACAAGGGGAGTTCACGTAGTCCAGGTCACGGATTTTGATTTTGGGGATCGATTTTTGATATGTAACTCAAAATGAAACCTGTTGCAACGCCGTTACCCTAAGCGGGTCCTGGGCGTAGTCGTCCAGAGCGGACGGATGGGTGCCTATCACCACTACACAGCGCGTCCTCAGGTTGCGGATAGAGCAACGACCCCTGAGAAAGAGGTTAGCTGCGAATAAATTGAATAAGCAGTCGCGGACAGCCGATAGGCCCAGGCGTGGATGTGATGAGCTCGCACTGGCGAACGCATTCATCTAGAAACACTACGCAAGCACCACAACAACTACAAACACTATACAAAATCTCCTATCTTACTTTCTTCTTCTACCTTACTCTGTAATCTATCTCTTTTACCACATATTTCAAACAAAAAATGGGCCAAAAATCCTGCTGTCGTGGAGGATGCGGGAGTGATGGCAATTGCCCTGAGAGGGGATGTGTAGAATGATTCGCCACCTGGTCTTACGCGGCAACGAAGCCAGCGAAGGCGCGCTGCCTTGCAGGAGGGCGTTAGGATATGAGAATGAAACCGAGTGTATCTGACGACGAGTTGACTATGTCCTCGCCAAAGTCGGAAAGCTCTCATACTTAGTTCTAGGGAGGTATGAGGGTTATCACCCCTAGACGGATGGACTCACCTGCGATCGAAACAAGATCCAAAACGCGCGGGTTTAACTTACTATCATGGCTCAAAGAAAACAAAATCAAACCAAAACCAAAAGGAACTTAAGGGTGGGAACCTAGAATGTACGCAGTCTACACAGAGCGGACGCGTTCCGGGAAATCATAAATTAAACTAGGAGATACAATTTAGATTTGGTAGCAATACAAGAAACCCGATGGAAAGATAACGCGATGCTAGGATCCGGTAACTTCACCTTTTTATATGGGGGCGCGAGTGGGCATTCCCTAGGCACGGGATTTCTTGTTAACAAAAGCATCATACATTCCATTAAAAGTTTCAATTTCGTGAATGATCGACTCTCGTATATCATCATCGAAGGAGCGTGGTATAATAACGTGGTTATTAACGTCCACTGTCCTACGGAGGACAAAGAGGAAGAAGTCAAAGATCTTTATAGTGAAACTTTAGAGCAATTAATCGATTAATTCGCGTGTTACGACACCAAAATAGTAGTGGGGGATTTCAATGCTAAAATAGGGAGAGAGGAAATGCTTAGGCCCACTATAGGCAAAGAAAGTCTGCACGAAACCAGCAACGATAACGGTATTAGTGTCATAAATTTCGCGGCCGCAAAAGATCTTATAGTCAAGACCACGTTCTTCAAGCACAAGGATATACACAAGGCAACGTGGACATCGTCGAACGGAGCCACGCACAATCAAATCGATCATTTTCTTATTGATAAGAGGCGCCACACCAATGTACTCGACGTAAGGACCTATAGGGGTTCTTAATATTATTAACAGAATAATAAAATCACGGAGACTAAGATGAGCAGGGCACGTGGCAAGAATGGGTGATGATCGTACGGCAGCGCGCATAATGAAAGGAAAACCGAAAGCAACGCGATCTCTAGGTAGACCTAGACGCAGATGGGAGGATAACGTAAAAGCAGACATAACTGAAATTGGGCGGGAGGGTGCGAAATGGATGGGGTCGGCACAAAATAGGAGAACGTGGAAGGCTTGCGTAGATGAAGCAATAAACTTTCGAGTTCGAAATGCCGCTTAAAAAAAAAAAAAACTCAAAATGAAACGCAATGAACATTAGTATTGCTCATATAGGCAATGCTAAAAATAAGATATATATAGATATTCTATCAACGATAATGAAATACGTTGTATCTGCTGTACAAAGGCTCATTTGATAAAACTACAAGCATTGGGCTTCATTTTTAGGTACTAGAAATCGATCCTTAAAGTTTCATCAAAATCTGTGACTCGGACTCCGTGCACTCCCCTTATAAGTGCAAACTACTGATTTAATACTTTTAAACGAGCAAATGAAGGGCTTTGCTCTCAATTAAAGTATAAATTTATAATTTACTACTTTATAAAAGTAAAAAATTTTACTACTATATTTTAAAAGAGTAATTACAGCTCTTTACTCGTTAAGAAAAAATAAACTCATAGATTGATAATTAATTTTTCTTTAATAACATAAAATCATTTTAATACTATCCTGTAACTCAAGCCATCGCTTAAAGAATGAAATTATAATGTTATGCGCAAGAATTAAAAACATCGCAATGGCCACTAAAATGTAGAAGTTTGATAACCTTACTAAATTTCTCGACATGGTATAACTATTGGTTTAACCTAATATTGTAATCCACTTGAATGTTGTAGTAATACAACATTTTTCAAGAGACAACAATATTAAAAAGAATACTAATACTAAAGTTTACTAAAAGCCTATTTTAATTTCAGGCAGCCAACTTAAAATAAGACAGAAAAAAATATATTTCAAGGTGTCTGGTTTTTCATTCCAACGGCGAGGTGTTTGGTTCTGTACTCAAAATGCGACGTGTCTGGTTCTTCACTCAAAAGGCGACGTGTCTGATTCTTCACTAAAACGGTGACGTGCACTAAAATGCACTTTCACAATGAACACAACGATCGAGATTTTCAATATAAACAGTTATTTTTACACAGTAGAAATCATAATTATTTTACCACGTATCTGGGCCCATAACCTATTGGAAATGGGTGTTAAATAAATGATAAAATACCATGTATATTTCAAATAAAATAACTTTCGTTTATTCAAACTCACACAAGGAAGGAATAACGACAGCAATGTGCGACTGCTTTAGCTAGATGCTCTAGTACGACTAAAATACTTGACAAAAAGGGCATAAGAGAATTTCTGGGCTGACACATATAGTTCCTCACTCTTTTCACAAATACAAGCCTGTAGTACTGTGTATGCTAAAGCATAGGGATATTCCAAAAGTAAGTTTATAATAAAATGTAACGAAACTAATTTAGGCATTTTATGTAAATCAAAAAACTAGTAAAATCGAAATATTATATATCTGTTTATCATGTAATATCAATATAGGAATGAACATCTTTAATTATAATATTGATATAATATTTTCATAACAATAATAATGTTGTTTAGTAATAATATTCAGTCTAATAAGCAAAAATATGATTGAGATTGAAATTAGTAATTAAATATTTAATAACTGCGTTTATTATACTTATATAATGTATACAGAATACGAAGTAAATAAGTTGATTGTAAAGGAAAGCCCAAGTAGAAAAAAGAAGCGAAATATCTAGTATTGTATAGATAGAACCATATAAATATTATGAAAATTTGTAATCCTCTCCAAGCCTTTTGGGTCGAGTTTCTTAGTGCACGGGTACGCCTGTGGCCTAGAAGCCATACGTGCTCGGGAAATCCTGTGACCGTGATTATAATCCGTCGGAAAATCAACGATTTTCCGAAATACGTGCAGGGTGAGATAAATTCGATCCGTGACCGTGAGACTACGAAACGAAGCCGCAAACGGTTTGGAGGCTGGTCGCGAGGCGCGAATTCATGAAACTTATCACATTGAGGGGAGGTTTTTCGGCAAATTAATAAGCAATAGTAGGGACACGACTGCAACGGGGTATAAAGCAGACCGCGCACTCAAGTCGGGGCTTTTTCTACTCTGGCTCTCCTATCGGTAAGGTTCACGACGTTATACATATACCATCAAGAATACACTTCATAATTTTTAAAGATAAAAAACATTTATTTGTCATTTTTACTTATCCCAGTTTCCATCGTTAATATGGATCTTTTAACTCAATGTGGTCAGCAATATCGTTTATTGCTAAAGAGAATCTATCTTCGAATATTTTACTCAATAGATATTTTTAAGGGGTTTTTAAACGACGTCCTCCAAAACCCAAATATGATAAGACGTGGGATTCTTCAATTGTACTGACGTACATATAAGTAAATTACATCCTCTTGATTGCAGATAAACTAGTATCTCTTTTAGCACTAGGTTCTAGTCATAGAGTATAAACTTTATCTTTGATAAAACTGAGTAAAATAAAAAATCTGACGGTTTGGAAGTTTAAATTGCTGATCGGATTAAAAGATCTAGAGTAGGCGCAAATCAACCCTTATTAGGATTACCGGTTTTTAATGAAAAGCCTGAGCTTTGTTTAGCAAGTACGGTCGAAAAATATATCGATGTCACTAAGTCATTACGGGGAAACTGCCCTAATTTATTAACAATGAATAAAAATCCGCATAAAGCGGCGTCCACTCAAACCATAAACAGGTGGACAAAGTTAGTACTATTATGCAGTGGTGTAGGAAAAGAATACACGGC
The DNA here is from genome assembly GCA_949152435.1 of Gastracanthus pulcherrimus. NCBI lineage: Eukaryota > Metazoa > Arthropoda > Insecta > Hymenoptera > Pteromalidae > Gastracanthus > Gastracanthus pulcherrimus. The sequence goes on along the minus strand of OX424574.1, from coordinate 25,808,141 downwards.
GCATAGTACTAGACATGCCTTAACCTACCTTGAACTTAAAAATGGTGTTGATATTAATGTAATAAGATCGACAGTCGATTGGTCTAAATCTTCAGAAGTTTTTGCGAAATGTTATTATTGGCCTATTGAGGCACAAAAAAAACTCATTCACAAGATCTGTTCTTTTATAACATGATTCTAGATAAATTACTATATTTACTATAGTAAGTTCAAAATGTAAAGCTTTGTAATTTCATTATTAAAATATAGTCTCCTTCGAGGATATTACATCCCACCACAAAAATAAACAACCCACCCTTGTGCAGAAATCTCAACTCATAAATTGAGTTTCTTGGCTATGTATCACTCTAATTGGTTTCTTAAAGAGATAGCATTGTTTTGATAAAAAAAATTTTTAGGCCAAACCTGACCAAACTTTGCATGCTTGTTTGTTATCCATGTCTAGGAGTGGCTTTAAAGTTTGAAAATATTTGATGAAAAACAGATTTTTGGAAAATGAATTTCTTTCACAATTATTTTTATATACAACTATAATTTTGCCAATTTTCAAGTTGCAAGATTCATTGGCTCTTAAGAAAAAAATATAAAATGTTACAAAAATGCATTTTGTTGGATAACGACATCTTAAAAGACATTTTATATTTTCCTTTGAATGTTACAGTGATAAATTATTAAATATATATATATATATATATATATATACTTGCTAAAAAAATTGTCAAGGATTCAAGTATGCATAATATAAAACACTATATTATAGAAAAAGTCAAATATAATGTTTAATATTATTGATGAAAATTACTATATAATTGATATCTCGGCACCACAAACGTTTAAAAAACATTTTAACAAGAATAATTTTGAAAGAGAAATAAATTTAAAATAAAGTTGTCAAACATTTAGTAGAAGAGACTTAAAACGTGAGAATAATGTTTCTGTAACTTCATTCATTAATTAATATAAAAAAATTGATTAAAATACCACTTTCAGTAAAATATAGGTACCATTTATTGGTGCGAACGGCATAACCAAAATGGTCCATCTTCCTGCCAAAATGGTATTACATATATTTTTTATAATTTATCAATTTCTTTTATATTTTAATAACAATTTTATAAATCAAGCTGTTCCACGTTTTCTCAATGAATATTTGTCAATAAAGGTAGATATTTTAGAGCTTAATCTACGTTTCAAGAAGAAGGTGGAAATTCACTTATCGTTACTTTATATAAAAAAATTGAATACAGAAACATTTCTGAAATATTACAAAATAGTATATTGTGTACCAAGGGCGAGAAATAGGCTTTTACCACCCGCATGAGTTTGCTACTAATATATAAAAAAAAACTACAGAAGAAAAATAAGAATATTCGAAAATATAAAGGGTGCTCTTTTTTACCCGGTGTGGCCACTCGCCTCGGTCACCCCTACTATTCAATGTTGTGGATAGTACACAAAAATAGTGTTACAATATAATTAAAAATTGATTTAATGTTTCCGCCATACCATTAAATAGGTTTATAGAAAGTAGTGTATTATACTTTATTAACCAGATTTATAATTCTATCATATGATGTAATGGTTAAGTGTGTATTCTTCTTCTTCGTAGATACAATCAATATTTTTAAAAATATTAAATTTTTTTTTTCATAAAATCGATTAAATCTCCATGAAAAAGTAATAAAAAGAATTTTAACGAAAAAGTGCTCCGTTCTTTCTGTAACACATGTCAAAAGAAGTCAAATAACCGTTAAAAAGAAAAATTTCGTTTATCATCATCACCTAGAATCGTGTGAGGAACAAAATTCTTTTAATAAATATGGTATTGAAAATAATGATTTATTGTGACGTGTAGGATCAAAATTTTGATGGTTTACAACGGTAAAATTTAAGATATTATTGTGTACCTATTGATATTGCTATGTACTTTAATAAGTATATACGGTTTACTTGATATATAGTATTTATTAGAACACACTATGAAAGAGAATATTTACAGAGTTACATTATGGTAGTGTGATCGTGAGTACCTTAACTCGGTCTACCGCTCGCTGCGGCGGTTGATCTGAGAGCAACGCTGTGCTCTGCTCCATCGTTATCATGGCGCCATCTAGCGTTCACGACTATAATGTTACATACATTACAATTCCTTCCCCTAGTTTTATACTTAAAACTATTAATCTTGATATCTCTTTGGAATCGTGACTGTTCTAGTTCAACGCGTTAATGGTACCGGACTAGTGGGTACAATTTCAGCATTCGTTGTTGGTACATTTTACGTAGTGAGATCGCTGCTTCCATTTTCCACAATTTCATTATTTTCACTTATTACAGTTCGACCTAACATTTTTCCAACATCGCCCATTACATTATAATTATGAACAATCGACGCATTTTGATCATTTTCTATACCAAATTCTAAATTACATGTATTTAACTGATCTTTATGACGCTTCCATACTCGCCCATCGTCGGTACGTACATGATAAGTAACCGGGCCAATCTGTTCTACAACGTTCGCTTTTCGCCAATTATTATGCGAATAATCTTTAGCCATAACTACCTCGAATTTCAGATTTTCTAAAACAATTTCACGAACTATATTTTTTTTATGACTTTCAAGTGCTGCTGACGCGACCCGTTACATTATTTTCGCGACTGACTATATCCAAATCGTTGCTTAGTTATTTTACTACTAAATTAACTAAGTTTTAGATTTTCTAAAGCAGTTGCGACATACTCGTTTTTTTTACAACTTTGAAGCCGCCCCCGCGCCAAACTCTAACGAAACTGGCTGACTGATGGCAGTCTATTCCTATACACGCTAAATACTACACTATATCAAAAAACCAGCCTTGCTAAAACTGTTGCATTTTTTTGTCGCCAAGCTCTTGGACTATTATAACCTCTAAAACGACACTGATTTGCGCTATGTCCCGCCTTACCGTAACAATATCATATCGACGCGCTCTTAACCTTACTTCCACCTAGTGCCGCGATGCTTCCGCGCTGATGCTGCTGGCTGTCCGACACTATAGTTTAGCAATGAATTTCCGCTCGGCTTCGAAGCTGTCATGGCCGCGGCGTCCCTGCTCGCTGCCTCTAGCATCGATGCCAATTCGATCGCCTTTTTGAAATCCAACGCTTCTTGATGGCCTCGCTCCTCAAACCCCACGCGAGCTGGTCCCAGATGTAGTCTTCGAGATTGGCACCAAAGTTACAATATGTCGAGAGCTTCTTCAAGTTTGCCAAAAATATTTTAACATCTTCTCCTTCTCTTTGCCTACACTCTTTGAATTTGTAGCGTTCGGCGATTTCACTCGGTTTAAGTTGCAGGTGATCTTTCATTGTTTCCGTCAGTTCTCCGTAAGTTTTCTGCGCTGGCAACGTTGGCGTGCATAAATTTCGGAGAAGAGAATACGCTTCGGTTCCTATAAGCGATAATAAAATTGCAACCCTTTTTCCTTCGACGATGTCATTAGCGATGAAATACTGTTCCAGTCTTTCTACCCACATTGACCAATCTTCTGTGATAGAATACTCCTTAATAGAACACAAAGTGTTGCTAACCATTTTTGCCGTTGTACTTTTATTTACACTCGGATTTGATGACACTTACTGCAGCGCTTCATTTACTTTCGGTTGGTATTTCAGAAGTTGCTTCCTTTGTTCGATGAGCTCTTTACGTTTTCCTTTAATTTCAGCTTTTTCCTTTGCTAAATTTTCCTTTTCTGCCACGAACTCTTCTTTTTCGTTTTCACAACTTGCTCTTGCTTTTTCTAAATTTACTTTTTCTCTTTGTACAACTTTTTCTGACATTACGATAGCCGTTCCTTTGCCCCTTCCGACTTGAACGCTACTCGATCAGATTTTATTCAAAGTCTTACCACGTTTTTTTTCACTTTTTCTTACTTGCACACAGTTACCGTGATCCTCGTCGCCATTGTTATATTCTTAAATAAGTACAACGGTTTACTTGATATGTAGTATTTATTTGAACACACTATGAAGGAGAATATTTACAGAGTTACATTATGGCAGTGTGATCGTGAGTATCTTAACTCGGTCTGCCGCTCGTTGCAACGGTTGATTTGAGAGCAACGCTGTGCTCTGCTCTATCGATATCATCGATATTTGTACTGTTATTATGAAGTTATATCAAAATTTTCGGCCATTTAACTCTCTTAGATTTAGAGTTATCCTAGGAAATGTGTTAACAGGTTGAGGGCGGTTAATGTATAAGCCGATTTTCTCAAATATCTACAAATTTAATAAAAATTTCATACATTCGATAAAAACTAAATGTTTCTACCTCTTTCTAAGAGCTTAAAGAATATAATAACCGGCTACATAAAACGTTTCATTAATTTTTACGTTTACAGTAACACAAAATGCAAAGAAATTTGCGTCAATTCGTGATATATATATGCGTCACGCCGCCCTAAACCTGTTAAATTTTAAGAAACATAGGGTTACTAGGAAAGCCATCCTGGCACACACCTAACTTTTGAACCCAGATGATATTTTTAGGATATGATCTGTAAAGTATATACAAAAAAGTGTGCATTTTGTATTTCTCTAATATGTATTATTGATTTTTTAAAAATAAAACATTATTGATTTATGATTTTTAAACTTCCGTATCTTGGGCACTTTTACACCTTTCTGTACGTATACAAAAAGAAAGGATGCAAGGTTTTTCACAGCTATTCGATTGTGTACATCGAGTGGCCGCGATTCATTTCCATTTCATCTCAATCGAAATTTTGAATCCGATTCATTTCAGTTGGATTCATTTTCTCGATTTATTTGAATCAGGATTTTAAAATCACGATTCAAATTATTTGATTCAAAGGTGAATAGCGATTCAAATGTTTTCGATTCAAATGAATAAAATAATAGTTCGTGATTTTGTTCGTAATCGTAATTATGAATCGTCATTCAATTATCTCGATTCGATTTGTGAATCAAAAAAATTTTGCGATTGATATGCACAGTTCTGGGTTTTTTCATGTAGTATACGATATCGTAGTCTGATTTTCGAAAATTTTATAGCTAGATAATTTTACAGTAGGTCAAACATGGATAAAAATGCAACAAAATCGAAAAATTTGTCTTATACAACAGCGTGCGTCAGCGTCCCAGAAAACAATAGTATGATGGGTGATACAGTACGAAGAAAGTCCGGATGCGAATAAAGCCTGGAGTGGTGCGACTAAACAGACCGCAGATTCGGATTTACCGACACAAAAAACAAAAAAATGTGATGGTATCGTCTGGTGAACAGAATATTTTTCCCCATATATGTGTGAAATCGATCTAGATATGAAAGAAATCGGCTTCATGAATTTTTTAAATGAATATTCTTCTTTCCAGTACGTATTCCTCAATTTTGACCTTTGCTGAGTATATATTTGAGTATCCGACTTCAAAACCTTCAATTTGAGCCCTTACTGAACTGTGTAAGACCACCGGAAGGAAAGATATGGCTATTTATATGAGCGAATCCAATTTCTACGAGTCAGCGGATCACAGATTTGATACCTGCAATTTTAAGAATACGTTAAAGTGGCCACAGCGAGCAATCCAAGGGCCCTGGAACACTTTACAGGGCGTTAAATTGAAGATTTTTACGTCAGCTGTCGAATGCCGAAGGTCAAATTTTCAAGGAATACATTGGAGCACGCACAAATCGGACAGTAAATTTAAAAAGAATCACGGAATTCAACGTTCAATTACTGTAAAAGAAAAAACCATATCCGCTGAACTACTCCGGTTACCTTTATGTACATGAATCAAGAGAACTTTTATCATAGGTTAAACTAAAATATCTGTTTCTAGAACGTGATCAGAAGGTTTTAAAAATTGGTAAGAAACGTGCTCTTCGATAATACGTAAACATAAAACCTCCGTATCTTTGGCATTTTAGACCTATTTTGAAGTATCAAAAGCGAAAATTGAAGGTTCTTCTATGTAAAATACGAGCAAACATGAAAAAAAATGCAAGAAAATCGAAAAATTTGTCTTGCCTTAAGTTCTTGTATAAATAAAGATAATGTGACCTACAGAATCAAAAAATATGTCAATTTCAAATTTTGACGGCAGTTTTAAAATGGATTAATTATACCCGAAAAAAAAACTATTTTCGTATAGTACTTTACTATAATATATCTCGGGGTCAGCCGATTTCGATAAACCTCCGCGCCCACTTTTTAAGAAAAGTACAGGAATATCCTATATATATATATATCCAAACTCCCATTCCCATGGCATCATCCATAAAAAAGCGGTAGAAAATGGTCTGAGTCGATTTTCGGACCAATACAAGACAGCCTATATCAAGATTTTTTCAAGAACAAGAAAATGTTGAAAAATATCGCCTTTTCTTGATCTCGTGTAGCTCTATTGCGTTTATAATTCATTATTTGATTGTGTATTTCTGCATTTTGAATAAAAATAAAAAAATTATCGTAAAATAAGAGTAATAATTATTTTCTCTATAAGAGTAATTCACGCTAATTAAAGTAGAAAAGTCGCTTGTAAAGGTGAAAATGAACTTAAAAAAATAAGAGAGTGTTTTGAAAAAATATATTGTAGATTGAAAATGTTTGTTCTTGGATTGGGACTTGGAGTTTGGCGTTTATGTTTTGAACTCAGCATATACAGCGTGATAAGGTGTGGAATGCTATACCAACTCAAAACACACGTTATACCGTTACTAAAAACTATTTATAGGTCTTAAAACAATTAATAAATTTGTATAGTTTTACTAAAGTAACTTATTTTTTTTAAATAAAAAACTACAAGTTAGCACACAAATGTAACTAGTTACAAATTATTTCTTGAAAAAGTAATGGAGTTACCAATATGTTACAAGTAAAGAAACTTAACCTGGTAACTTTGTTACTATTAATTAGTTACTACCCAACACTGACGACAGGAAGTATATAAATGTTTAAGATTGATAGCCTAAAATATATAAATTTAGCACAATTCTTTATTATTTAAGATTCTAATTTCATTTTAATATATTAATACAATGTTCACTACGTATACACGTTCACATTTCATTTTGCGTTTATTTAAAAAAAGAGTTATTTTAAATTAAAATGATTAATTGATTGATCGCTACGAGACAAATTCTCCTCTTATATACAATTCGAATGGCACAATCTCTCTGAACGGATATTAGTTTGTAAAAACTTGCGGATCGGTAAAAGCGTGTAAGTGTAAGCTCATATAATATTATAGCTTTAACATACAAAAAGAACACGAAAAACTAAAATCCTAAAATCAATAAAATGCTATAAAATAAAAACGCATCGACCAATCGACAAAACTACTTTTTCCTGAATTCTTACATAAAAAACAAACAAGAATTAGTCACATAAAATTAAAATTAAAATTAGAAATTGGTCGAAATTTTTTGAGAACTCAGCAATGCACTCATCCATACATAAAAACGCACACCCACACACACATACACATGTGCACACACGTACACACATAAAAACACACATGCATACATACATTATAATGGACATTTTTTAAGAACAGTATACATATTTTGATTCCAAATCTCTTAGAACACACTTCTGACTTTTGGATGAAAACATGCTGAGAAGCTGACGATTCTCTCGTAGATCTACAATAAACGAATGAATTGGCTGCACTGACACCTGAAACAAAAATAGGAAAGTAATTTAATCTTAATGTTAATGCGTATAAGTTACTTTAACTTTTATTATACACATAATATATGCCTAATTTCAGTCAAGTTTTAAAAAACGCTGCGCGGGGGTCGGTTAACCTTACTGTTGATTTTTTTATTTGAATGAACTATTAAAAGAAGCACCCATAATATTTTTCAGCCCCGGATGTCATAAGTAGTTCCTGTAGGAGCGTGGTAAAATTTTAAAAAGTACTAAAAACTGCTATTTTAAAAAAATTCCAATAGACTTCTATTCCAACTAATTTCAACGTGCCAAAAAAGATATTTCTTGTCTTTTGATCAAGTATAAGAGAAAATTTATTAGAACTCATAAATGCTCAATAGGTCTCCCTTGTAGAGCTAAATATAAAAACAAAATTTTATGTCTTTTAGGTTACGTTTGATAGCTTGCCCTTTTAACAGATCTGCATGTTTTAACGTTTGTCTCATCTCAAATTATTCAATTTAAAAGACCTTCAATTCCTTTAGTACATTAAAATCCATTAATTAGAATTGGAGTTACAGTCCTTTAAAACTATGGCTCTTTTTCGAAATCTCTTTCTCGGGTTTTAATAAATGTTCTCTCATATTTGACAGAAAGACAACATATATCTTTTTTGGTACGTTAAAATTATTTGAAATAGAAGACTTGTAGAATTTTTTAAAAGCAGCACTTTATTAGTCATTTTCAAAAATTTATCATGCTCCTACATGGACCACATATGACGACAATAGTTGACATGTTTTTTGGGAGCTTCTTTTGATAGATACTTCCATATCGGTGTCAAGATTGACCCCCCCCCCCCCCCACACCCAACCGCCGCAACGCTTTTTAAAACTTGGCTGGAATTCTACATACATATATACATATTGCCTCACCTTAATGAAGCCACTTCCGATCGTCATAAACTTTAAGAAGCTGCTGCAGCTTCTTATAAAATAAATTGTTGCCGCTGGAACCAAACGGCTCCCTAAATAAATCTCTTTCGAGATTTTCATCAACATCGTCATCTCCCATAAATATCAGCAAAGACAGAACGGTACGCAAAAAACAGTTTCCTGCGTCCATTTCAATTAGCTTATAAAATTCTGACTCGGAGAACGGGCTTACATCTACGTGCATCAACTCCAGATGTTTAATAAATTCATTATAGTATATCTTCAGCAAAACATTTAAATTATTTATGTCACTTATACTCGTACATAAAAAATAAAGCAAATCTACAGACACATTAGCATATAGATATGTTTGAAAGTCTATCATCATTATATCGTCGATATTTCCCGTCTTTTCTTCTTTGTGAAACAAAATATTATTTGTCCAAAAGTCTGTGTGAACAATGGTTGACCAAGTTTCCTGGGTCACGAGCTGGTACTTCAAATCCCAGTTGCCCTTCTGCCTCTCAAAAATTTGTCTTATACGATCTTCGTAGACATTGAAGTGCGCATTACTCATCATGTTTACGATTTGTTCATAGGTACCATCCAGGGTTTTATGGTCGAAGCACGACGTTAGCGATACATTTCTTATTTCATCAAATTTTTCTGGGTACTGAGTTTTGGCCACTATTCCAATGGCATGGAATTTGGCAATCACTTTTATTGCTAATATAGAATGCTTCAAATCCAATCCTGAAAAATACGTAAAATGTAATGAAACTATTTATGCAATTAGTTATTATATATAGTTTGCCATGGGAAATAATCGAGATCCTCGATAAAAATAGATAATTTTCTACCAGGGTAATTTACTAGAATATTGAAACAATTGGCTTATATATTAACCGTGCTCAATTTTACTAGAAGAATTTTAAAATCAATTTCAAAATTGATGAACGTTGTCGCTTAATGAATTAAAAATAATATTAGATAAAAAAGAGTAGCATACTTTCCGAGTTTTTTACTTTTTAAAGTCATTTATTACAATCTATATAATATTGCAATCTCAAAATAAGTAATTCTCTCCTGCTAATTTCAGATATTTTACATTATTTAGAAGAATATATACCAAGTAATGATGTGTAAGAAATTTTCTTGGAAAATCCTTTCGTCTAGTGTCCTCTGGACATTCAAAATTTTCTTTTTTTTTGGAACTAGGAATTTTTTTTTATTTTATTTACACTTAGGAACAGTTATGCGCACTGCCGCGTGCATGTATATTAGTGATATATTTTTACGTTATATTTTTGTATTTTTATTGTAAACAGTATACCTAATATTCGTTTCTTACCTATCAATGTGTAAATTGTTCTGATTAAAAATGTATCTTAAACGATGCTAAATTTCTTTCAATATTGTAAATATAATAGAACAGAGAAAATTAAAAATATTTCCTAATCAAATTTTTGAAAAGTAAAGTATTTTCGATGTACGGTTTAATCAATTCTGTATTCTGAGCTATGAGGTGCTATCAGAACGGACATTCAAAAATTGACATACCGGAAGGCGCCCTGTACCTCATTTCTGAGAAACCAGGATGATATACACACCTTACTCAAAGACGATGTGCAGGAATACATCAAAACCCTCGTAGCACACAAGCTAGACTTGATTTTTTTTGGCGCGCATAATTTATTCTCGTACGCGACACCTGGACCTCATATCCAAGAGCATGTGGTGAACGAGGCACTGTACTAAATTTAAAATTTTAAATACACGCTCGCTTTCAACAACCAATCAAGCATCGAATAAGTGTGTAACACAATAGCGCAAGCGTTTTTCTTAGATAGGATATTTGAGGAAATACGATTTTTTTATGATATTAATTTTTTTCTATCACTCTCATAATTATTATGATTTTATTTTATAATTCGGAATTTTGTGTATTTTATTTACGTATTTATGTAGCAATATTATTTTTTTATCACTCTTATGACTAACTATTATGATTTATTCATTTTTATTATTTTCATTATTTATGATAGAAAATATTGTATTTTCGAAAAATGATGCGGATATTGAGGTTTTCAATATTGTGGATTTTCACATCTATATAAAATAAAAATCTCAAACTAAGCAATATGTCAAGGTTTGACTCTCTTTTAAAGACCCTGCTAACTTTGTAAACTTATTTTTTTTTAATTTTATTGGAAAATCGTTTCGTCTGCCGTCCTCTGGACAATAAATGTTACACTTTTAAAATTTGAAAATGTATACTGTTTGTTTGTAAGCGTGTTAAAGTATGTGTGTATGTGTTTATTTCTGTGAGTGTGTGTATATATACCGAGAAATAACAGTATTTTAATTATTTATACATTATAAGCACAGCTTTTAAATCAAATTAAAATAGAAAACTAAAAAAAAATCAAAAAGTAAAGAAAATTAATATAACCCTGGTAGAAACGTTCCCCATATGTTCGCCAGATTTTACTCTATTTTATAGGGAATGGCCAATTTCTGCTTAAAAGTCTGGCCAGAAACCCTGCTACCTGTCGACGTTTTCTCGTCAGAAACCTGACCAACTTATGGTTAATGAATAAATAAATAAAAAATAACGTTTAACGAATTTTTATAAGTTAATAATGATTATTATGTCATGGATTTAATAGCTTATTATTAATAGAATGCTAAGATATATTTGGGATAGATTCGAAATAAAAACTAAAAACTTATTTCATTAAAAGTTTTTTTAAGGTTAGAGTTTTATAATTAAATAAGACATAAAAAAATCAAATAAATAATCGAATAAAAATTTGCATGCTGTTTTAACGCAGAAGTACTATAATGGGATTTACATTTTCAATAATTTTTTAGGGTTATGTAAGCTATTTAGATTTTCTATAAATTTCTGGTCAGATGCTGGTTTATTTCTGGCGAACTATTAGGAAACGGATCTGCCCAATAGATCGTGAACCGACCATCTAATATGCTCAATTTTCTACCAGGGAAGTAAGTCATTTATTTTATTCTATAAAATATTTGACGAATAATTCAATACTCACTGTATAATAATATAACGAAATAATTTTTTTTGTCTAGAATATAAATAAATAGAATAATCTATCTAAACGTTTTTTATGCAATCTTTGTATATATTTTCTTAGGCTGCAACTGTTAATGTCTTATAATTTGAGTGACACAGTAAGAGTATTGCGTTTCTTAATTGAACAATGAAAAAATAGATCCATTTATCTTGGCTGGGAAATACTGTTAATTTTACATTAGTCATGGCTATCAAAATTATTTTGAGTGCCAATATAAAAGTAAAAATAAAAATCAAAAAATGTTAACGCGTTTCCATAAAACATTATGACATTGTGTGAACTCTTGAAAAATTAGATCTGTGAATACAATCAGATATAGCGAGATACGTCATTAAAAATGATCGGCGAAATACGTCCTTCTTAAACGTAATACCGAGATACGTCTATCTTCTTAGGGACCGTCAATAATGTGTGTTACTGAGTTTCTACACTGAGAAAAAGGAATGGATCTCATATCAATACTTTTATATTTATATGATAACTATACTGGTATTGCTCGAGTAACCATACATATGGCTGTCGTAGCTATATTATATTATATTGTCACAGCAAAATGATATTGTTGTGAGAGCGACAACCAAGTATTGATACAGCAGTAATACGCAGTTTAGTTCGATAAACAGAATCTGGATAATTGAGCAATACATTATTCTCAACACGTGCATGAAAGAGGCCCTTTTCCATGCTTGCAAAACTAATGGAAATTTGGGTATTTCGAGCGTCATTGCATGCGTACAAAAAGCCCTATCACACACTTATTAAAAAAATACAATATGTAACACGGGTGTAAAGAGCTTTTTCAGACTCGGATGATGATTGAGTACAGGTGGAAGTTGAGGGCGCCGAAGGCGAACAAAGAGAATCCTTTATCCTCGCTTGTAGAAGAAGACAAATTTCACTCCCATTTCACAATGTACTACTTATCAGTGTATATGTGTATGCGTATTTGTGTAAAAAATTACGAGACCCTGACTAATTTTGCCTAACGGGAAAAAAATCTAAAAACATTCGATCAGATCAATAAATATTTAAAATTTAATTTATACATATTTTTATTTATCAAATTTTTATCACATCATTAGTGAAATACTGTATATGTGTGCATATTATTTATATTTATAATTGATATTTAATGTAATACCATATTTAGACACCATTCATTTATAGTCGCATATTACATATCACACTTACGAAATAAACTTTAATATTGATAATAAGTTACAGGAAAATGACTTTGGAAAATTAAATTTTATAACCTTAAGTTTTCAAATATAATTTTGAATTCAAATACAATCTTTATCAAATATAACTTTGATATATAAAATAGACCATCGCTTAAGTAACAGTGTTTATACGCATTTTCCAAATTTCAAACGAGCACATAGAAACTTGATTATCATTATGAACTCACCTATTTTTTTATTTAATGTATAGTATCCTTTTTCTTTCATGTCTTCTAGCAAAATAACTGCATGCTCGTCAGCACTTTCAGAATTTGAATCTAACGACAAGCGAGAGCCGTAGATTCGTGGAATGTTAACGTTAATCGCCTGATCCTCGGTAATCTTTTGTTGTGATTGAATATTGTTATATAGTTGTATTATGTTTGTGTACATGTAAATTTCCTTCTGAAATGCCGACGTCCAGTTTATCGAAGTATTTGATAACATCGTTGACTTTGCAACCATGTGAACTACTTCATCAGGGGTATTTTTCGATCGCTTAATCTTCGCAGATATCTTGAAAATGCGACAAACAAAATTCTCTCCCGCCGGTTGATCATTGTTTATAATATACTGTTTAAGAACCATCGTTGTGCCGAAATATTTTTTCAAAAGGGGTTCTAAATAATTACAACAATCGCTCATATTGATAGTTGATTCTTACTCAGATGATATCAACAAATATATTTTTCCTTCGTGAACACCGAGGTCAATACACTAATTAAAATAGGTTAATTTTATTAACAAATTATTGCCGTGAACAAAGATAAGACGAGTGTAAGCAGTGATCGAGCACCGAAAATGAACTGACCAGCTATAAACTATCCGAAAGCGTGTATCTGTCACTAACAAATGATGAAACTGACAGTTGACATGTATTATCAAAGGAAAAGGGGGGGGGGCGGTGAGCATTGTGTGGCGCGGCAGGTAAATTGGGGGTCCAAGCAAAGTAGTCCCCACCTGGTGGTTGGATTTAGAACTACTGAAAGTTATAAGAAAACAGAGGTCTCATAACCCCAAATAAACGTTAGTAGAAAAGTATTTTAAAGTTAAAGAGTTTGAGCTGATAAAATGGAATTATAACCAATTCAAATACTTCCAAAATGAAAAGAGACCCTTCATAACTGACTAGGTAACAAAATATAATTAATTTATTCTTCGTGTTTAAACTTGCCTCCACGAATCACGTGACTTAATATAATTTTCAGCAGTGATTGCAGCGTGCTCTGACGGGAGCTGGACCCCCGAAAAGGGGCACCCGTTTTTCTTTTATAAAAGAATATATATTTTTATGTCAAGCTATTTTTCAATCAAACTCATATACTAAATAACAATGGAGATCATGAACTCAAACAATATACCTCGATCCTCTTGTAATAAGAAAATATTGAAATTTCGCAGACGTAATCTTACGGTCGTAAACAGATTTTTAAAACCCAGATAAACCATGAAATAATTTGGTTACTAAATCGAAAATAGGTGCATTGCGAAGCTTATTTATTCTACTTTTTACTAGCAGTTTTCATTTCTGTTTTGTATGATGTAATTTAATTTAGCTATTATTCATAATTATCAGAAAAAGTGTAAGCGAGGCATGAGTGGCATTAGCGGTGGGTTATAAAGATAAGAGGAAGAGCACATCGTTTATGTATAGTACTATGCGCAGAATCATTGCGCGCCGTGCGCTGTCTATCAATATCAACTGTAGTGATATATTAATATAAACTAGTTTCATTTGCTAGAAATATATTTTTAATATATTTAAAGTTTACGCATTTTAATTGCTAATATGTTAGTGTTAAACTTAAAATCAAATAGAATAAACATGTGATACCTGATGTGTATGACTAATAAGAAAGGGGTGCCTTATAATTGAGTCGCGGATTTTGACGAAACTTTGTGGATCGTTCTCTTGTACCTAAAATTGAAGCCTAATATTTATGGTTTTATCCAAGGGGTCTTTGTATAGTAATATACGGCATATATGCCCATATAAGCAATACTAATGCTTTTTTGACTCTATGTATGTTATGGATAAAAAATGTGGGTAAATAAAGTCATATTAATAATGTAAGACTTATTGTAACTTTAGTATTTTTTATATCTATTTTATAAATAGTATATTCGCGAGTCGTAAATAGTTGTATATCGAATATATTTAAATATGGTTATACATTTAGATTTGCAACATAAAAGATGGTTTAAAAGACAAAATTGAACTCACAGAATAAAATTTGTGTAACAGTTTTTTAACATCTAATAATATGAGAGATAATAAATATAATGAACTAGAGTGAAACTTGATGTAAACGAAAAACAATTTTTGAATAAATTTGTAATATAGGCAGCGTGGATATTGTTAACTAAAAGAAACATTTTTTGAAAACATAACTGCCATTTTTTTTATTAAAAAATTAATCCGAAAATTACTTTGAAAGAAGAACTTATAACCAATTACTTTTTTGCTTCCTCAAAGAAGAATCTTTGTGAAAGTAAAAAAAACGTATTGCTTAAAACATTTAGAACTATGTTTTGAGACTTAAGGAATCAAAATACACTTTTGTTTTAGAAAATGTCTATATGAACGTGTGTGTATATAATTACCTATGTGCAACAATTACGACCTGAAATTTTGGATAAGTTTTTTACTATCTTTTTTTTTTATACAGGCAAAATAATATTTTTTTCAAATAGGTAATATCTTACAATCTAACCATGGTATTTTAAATTGTATCGATATGATATCTTTTTTGTATAATAATTTAGTTGTTAATAAATAATATCGGTTTACATATTGATATATAAGCTCAAATAATTTCATATCGGAATATAATTAATTTAAAATTGAGGAATTTAAGTGCCAATGAATTTACAGCGGTCTTTTCTTACATCTATAAAAGTTGATAATTTTAGCTTCTTGGTGTTATAGATAATTATTTAAAAAGCAATATAAATCTCTAAATATCTTTAAATTAATCTTTAAATCCCTTGGCTTAATACACCCATAACCTCTATTCGTTTCATGATAGTTCTTTTTTAAATTCTATTATATCATATGTAATGATTATAATACGATCCCAAAATTTCGATCATATTTTATAGTGAAACTCAATGTAAATTAATGTAATGGCTTCATAACTCAAAGATTTTAGGTTCAAATCCCATGTAGGGAATTTAAAATTTATATACAAGTATATAAGTTACTTATGTATGATTATATATAAGATTTTTTTACTCGGGATATGATCATATTACATCGTATGGGAGGTAGACCCAGACACCTCGCTGATTATAAGAGAAACCAGACACGTCGCCTACTGAGTGAAGAATTTGACACGTCACTCTTTTGAGTAAAGAATCAGACACCTCACCGTTTGAATGAAAAACCAGACACCTAGAAATACATTTTTTTCTCTCTTATTTTAAGTTCGCAACACGGCGTGAAATTAAAATAGGCTTTTAGTAAACTTTAGTATTTGTATTCTTTTTAATATTTATCTGTCTTAAAAGATGTTATATTACTAAAACATTCAAGTGGAATACAATATTAGCTTAAACCAATAGTTATATTATACCAATATTATACCATGTCGAGAAGTTTAGTAAGGTTATCAATCTTCTACATTTTAGTAGCCATTGCGATGTTTTTAATTCGTGCGCATAACATTATAATACAAAATCATTTTAACACTATCCTGTAACTCAAGCAATCATTAAAAAAATTAAATTATAATGTTATGCGCAAGAATTTAAAAAATCGCAATGGCCACTAAAATGTAGAAGTTCGATAACCTTTCTAAATTTCTCGATATTGGTATATAACTCTTGGTTTAAACTAATATTGTAATCCACTTGAATGTTTTAGTAATACAACATTTTTCAAGAGACAAAAATATTAAAAAGAATATGAATACTAAAGTTTACTAAAAGCCTATTTTAATTTCAGGCAGTGTTGCCAACTGAAAATCCGAGAGAGACAAAATGTATTTCAAGGTGTCTGGTTTTTCGTTCAAACGGCTAGGTATCTGGTTCTTTACTCAAAAGGCGTCGTGTCTAGTTCTTCACTCAAAAGGCGACGTGTCTGATTCTTCACTAAAACGGTGACGTGTCGTGTCTGATTTCTCTTTTAATCAGCGAGGTATCTGAGTCTGCCGGACGATATGATACATGAATTTTCTGGTTAAATTTTCGTGCTCAGATGATAGATATTTATGGATATAGTTGCTACTTTAAGATGTATCATGCGGATGAGAATACTCAAACTGAGAGCCTAAGCTTAATTGAAACAATATTTAGTATTTTTATATGTCATACATATGCGATCATATATATGATCATTGTACATGTAGATCTCCAGAACTTTTAACTTTGGGAAAAAAATTAATTCTTTAAAGAATGGGACTTTTTTATATGATTTTTCATGTTATTATAGTATACCCAGCCTTAAATAACGATAATATGCTCGCATGTCTCATTTTTTTGATACGCTGAAAAAGTTATGTATAATACAGTAAAAAGCGTATTTGGTCGGAAATGAAATTTTGTTCATATTGTCTAAAATTTAATTTACAATTTGATTATGCGTGATTATATGTGACTATTTTGGAAAATTTTGGAAAATTGTAGAAAAATTTGGAAAAATTTGAAAGTTTTGGAAGAATTTGGAAAAATTTTAGTAAATTTTCCAACTTTCGTCGCCCTCGACTTCGACTCGTGCTAAAATCATCTCACCCTCGCTAGAAATGACCCTCTTACCCCCCTAGTTGCATAATATACTATTTCTTTACGCGTATTCTTTTACTCTAAATAGAGTGAAAAAGTCACATTTATAAAAGAGTGAATTATTCACTCTTTCTAAAAGCTAAGATTCACTCCGAAATAAGTGACTGTATGTTTTCATGATTGTTTGGAGTGAGAATTCACTCCAAAAGAGTGAAAATCCACTCCAAAAAATTTAGAGAGTATATAGGCTAACTAGATACTACTAGACTACATAAAACTCGATAGATCTATACAGATCTACATAGGTTCCTCAATAATATTATATGCATGTAAAATCTGTGAGGTTATGTGTTTAGCGTATAGAACTCTTAATATATTGAATGTTAAAAAAGCAAGTTTAACATGAAAGTTCTCATTTACAATGTTAAGAATTGCAGTCTTTTTTGTACCAGTTAAATGTAAGAGAAGGAAAAACATTTTTAACCTAAAAAGTGAGGATTTGGAAATAATTTTCTTTGTATAATAAACAAACAATGTCCGCATAATATATGATTGTCTTATTTAATCTAATTAATTTGTTCGTAAACGAGTGATTTACGTGGAATTCACAACATTAATAATATATGCCAAATTATTTTATTAACTTTTATGAATAATTTATAAGGTAAAGTACCCAGTACCGGGACAAAGTGAAAATTGGGAGCAGTACTGGGACATTAGCAAAACACTTCTATTACTATTAAACTGATAAAAGTATCGATGCATTAGCGTTGTTTATGATGTTATCTTTGTAGTCAAGACGATATTTTGTTAATTTAGAGCTTAAAATTATTATAAAACAAAATACAAATCTTTTGAGGTTACGTTTCAGAAGCGTGTATAAGCGAATTTTAGTCCCACTGCACATGCCTCTCAATTTGCATAACCTAGTAGTGGGACACATTTAATAATATATGTCCCACTACTGCATCCAAACGATGTCCCAGTACTGCGTCCAGGTCGATATAGCCCGTTCCCACTTCTGTATCCTTGTGTTCATTTTTTCAAATATACTCTTTTAATATAAAAAAGCATTTTAATGTCTTTGTATGTGCATAAATAAGTAAAATTGATTGCAAATTAATCGTTACATTTAAATGTTTTGAACAATTTTGCTTTTTGGTTCTAAAATCGTTGTCCGTTCGTGAATCACATTAAAAACTGTCCCAGTACTGGGTACTTTACCTTAAATTATTATTTTACTGTTTCTGATAATACAGGCAGAATCTGTAATATGATTTTAGTAAGGCAATTGTCTGATTTATTCAAACAATTATTTACAATATATAAATATGTACTTTACCGCAGTAATAGTAATATAATTATTATACAAACCATACAGGTTTTGAATCCAAGTCTGTATTTAGGATGGAATAGAATCAAATATAAGGAAACTGATTCTAGAGATTATTTGCAACATGTTGACGGAAGCACGAGAGTTGGGGGCTCGTGGCCTCAAGGGTAAGGGGGGGGGGCGGGGAGCGGGGCTTCGATAATAATAGGATTTAAATAAAATAATTAACGAGAGGGGAGGTGTAGGAAGATACGTAGATATTTAGGAAGTAGGAAGAGGAGGCAGTGTAGATAAAGGTTGAAGGTGTGCAACAGCGCTCGATGGATTGCTTCAGCGAGGGCCGCTTGTAGTTCGACAAGTGTGATCGGTATGAGGTAGGAGGGATAGGGTGAGGGATGGGTATTCGAATGTTGGTAATTGAGTGTTCGAGACGACCGATATAATGCGGTCCGTCGATCGTCGATATCTGAGCCCTTTGCGTGATGCGCTCGGGTCTTTTAAGGAGTCGGTCCTCTGTATTCGGGAGGCCTTTCCTATAGGGATCCGCGGACAGCCCTGGCCGTCCGCGCCGGCAGCGGAAAGCCATTCCTTCTGGCCTGCGTGTGCGGGGGGCCTACATGTGCTTGTAGTTTTATGACAAGTCCGTTGACTTGTCTTGCGCTTGCGCCTCTTTTGTCTTACTATTTACGGTTGGGCGCGCAGGCGATGCATTGGACCGCATGTCCGTGCGCGTTCCCGTGCCGTTCGTGTTTCGCAGAGAAAGTCGATGAGTTTTTGGGGAACGCTGCACGCCGCGACTCTTATTTGTGAAAAAGATATGCTCTTTTACATAAAGGTCGCTGCGTGCAGGTGTCAATGTGTTGTTTATTTCATGAAACTCATAAAATCTCATTGCACCTAAAACTTGATAACCTCGAGTATTCATATTGACTTAAATTGATAAAAGGTGAACAAAAATACGTAATTACTCATAAATCAAAACATTACACAATAAATTATACTTCTGTTTCTTAACAAATAACCTTTAAGTGGTTGTTGCTATCGAAATTGCCCTTATCCAGTGTTATCCAGGGAAATAATGCGGGAAACTAGAAGGGACGACCGTTACACGCCTTTATAGTAACTATCTAGTTACCCTACATAGATCTACATATCACTATACTATTCTAGATAGATCTGTAAAGGGGAGACATAAATTTCTACCAGGGATAATTTACGGGTTAATCAATTTTATGTAACGCATATTGCACGTTTAAATCTTTATTAGGAAAAAATAAATATGAAACATTATTTTTTTTCAAAACTAAGAAGATCATTTTGAAAAATAGATGTGATAACTTTTAAAAATAACAATCAAAATTTTGTTTAGTTTATCTATGTGTATATATCTACCTATAATAGAATTTGAAAGTGAATTATTACCTGATTAATATAATAAACAATGAATATTTGAAACTCAAACCAAACTCGATTTGCAGCATATGCTACTGTAGTAATAATGAAAACCTATACCATCTGCTCAAGGAATGTAATACATATGAAGATATAAGATCTAATTTTCCCACTTCGAACAAAAATTGTTTTACACTATTACTAAATGTAAATATAGCAAACGAATGTCAAAAACTTGTAATTGCAACAAATCTTTAAAAAGCGTGAATCAATCATCAACCAGTGACGTTAATTATTTTATTATACTCGTATTATAAAAATGTATTAAGCAATACAGTCATATGTATATCGATATATTATAAGAGAAATAACTCTATCATGTATTTATTTAATATGTATCAAATATGTACCTCATTTATACTGGCGAGAAGCCAAAATAAATAAATGTATATATATATATATATATATATATATATATATATATATATATATATATATATATATATATATATATATATATATATATATATATATATATATATATATATATATATATATATATATATATATATATATATATATATATATATATATATATATATATATATATATATATATATATATATATATATATATATATATACATTTATTTATTTTGGCTTCTCGCCAGTATAAATGAGGTACATATTTGATACATATTAAATAAATACATGATAGAGTTATTTCTCTTATAATATATCGATATACATATGACTGTATTGCTTAATACATTTTTATAATACGAGTATAATAAAATAATTAACGTCACTGGTTGATGATTGATTCACGCTTTTTAAAGATTTGTTGTATATAGTTGTTGTATATATTGTTATATATATATTACTTCATTAATACAAGAATACCACGTTTCTCTTTTTGCGCCAATTCTATCCACGATTGCAATAAACAATTGCTCCTATTTCTGATAATGTTTTTTTAAGTTTCAAAAATGTTCTCTTTTCTTAGTGTAAAATCTATTAGAGTCAATAATTAATTTTTTTTCTTACAAATACAAACAATTTTTTCGAGGGAAAATTCACCTATAGGATAAGAAAAGAGTATATTAATTTAATATACTGGTGTACTTGTATATTTATTGGATATACCGATTCATATATCGTACAGCGAATTCCTTTTGATCCAATGTTGTGAAATCATAAACATGGAATCTAAGAGAATATTTCGCCTACTAAAATAAATTAAGCTATTTAAAAATGTATTTTTAATGTAGAAATTAAGATTTCATATTGTTAAGTTTACGATATCATATTGCATCTGATGCTAAATATGTATAAATATTCAATCAAATGTTCATTTTCGGAGTGAGATATTTATTAGAAAAAATACCACCTAATTATTTTTAGCTATTCTACTTATTTCATGTGAAAAATCTAAGTCGGGTCTACGGGTCCGGATTTTTGGACCCGACTTACAATTAAGATTAGTTGAGGTACGCCATAACTGAGCCACCTAATATTTACTTTGCATAAGCTAGGTATAAAAGAATTTCTAAAAGAAATCAGTCGGGTCCATGCACACCTCTAAACTGTAAGCATTTTTTTCAATGGCCATGTTGACCAGTTCATAATTTTTTTTTAATTGAATAAAGACAGAATTTTGAGTCCAATTTTACCCCGCCAAGTAAATTTACATACAACGTTAAATTGAAAATTTTTAAATACTACCAATTACTTCCAAAAGTTATTATAAAGCACATTGTATACATTTTATTGTCTAACGAGACTTAAAATAATTATAAATGAATACTCTAAATAGAAAATTACAACAGTTTTATCGCGTAATATATTGTTCAATATAGGTACTGTAGTACTGTATTTATTAAAATTTTTAATTCTTATAAGTACAAAATTTTGTATTTTCTGATTATGTAAAATTCTCCATTGTCTATAGTAATCTTATCTAGATGCAAGCATGACCGCAACTAACATAAAGATTATGTGATAGCAGCGTCCATGCAAGCTCTATTACTGCTAATCATTACTGCTTGGAAATTATAATAATAATAATAATGTACACAATTTTGAAAAATCGATATATGTCTGCCGAATGAAAAGGATAGGAGACCATAATATTGCTGAAAATGCTGTCGAAGGTTAGACTATGATTGTTTACACAACAATTGCCTGAAGAAGCACTTGGGTTCCAGATATTTACATTGTACAAATTTATCTCGTGTACAAATTAACCCCACTCTTCCCAAAACCTATTCTTAGTCTCTTGTAAAATTTCCTTCCTAATGGAAAATGCCTACCATGTTCCCGTTGGTTTCCATTGAGTATCAGTTTGTAAATTTTGTATGAAAAATGAAATATATATAGATATATAAAAAATGAATTTTCTATTAATTGTATTGAAATTACTATTATGGAATCATTGATTACAACGGTCATTATTTATATCTTAATAACTGATCATTTTTAATCTATGTAACAAATGATTTTTGTTATAATTCAAAACTGCGAAACTGTGTGATAAACTGTAATAAGAAATTTGTTAAAAATTGTTCTATTTTGTATTGAATTGATTAAATGTATAAGTACGATAGTCCGAAAGTGGAGGTGTTTAGAACAAACATATTCAATAATTGACAGATTATATATAATAGCTTTTCCGAAATATATACAAATTATCACATTTTCGCACAAGAATTAATAGTTTTTGACAAATTTATTTCCGCCTGGGATATTATTCGTATGTAATAATATATTGAATTCTATATTACTTATATAATATATATCAGTTTTCTTTTCAAGATAATATTTATATGACGAAATCTAAAAAAAATACACGTCTTTCGGTCCAGAAATCGCAACAAAAAAATTCAAAGCTGGGGTTTCCAAACCTCTTCTGTCTAATTTTAGGGGTAAACTTATGAAGAAAATCGTGTTTAAACAATGAAAATTGGCCATGTGACTATGTTTTTTTCTGACAAATTAGGTGTTTTTTATATACAGCTAAAGGAAAAGGGTTTTACTGCGCAGTTAATAACTGTGCATACAAAGGTGGAGAATTTTTTTTCCAAAAAGTATATAAAAGTAGAAGAAAAGATCTTTAATTTGAGTTTTTGTTTATTGAAAATGGATGCTCCGGTGCAAGTTATGACCAATTGAAAATTGGGTAATAATTTATTAAAAATAGGGTAAACCGGACGAATTTTCCATTTTTTTTGCAAAATCTGAGATTTTCGACGAATTATTACCCTATTTTCAATTGATCATAACTTTGCACCGGGTTTGAAAACATTTTTTCCATCTATGGTGCGCAGTAAAACCCTTTTGTTTGCTATATATAAAAAACACTTAATCTGCCAGAAAAATATAGTCTCATGGTCAATTTTCATTGTTCAAACGCGTTTTTCTTCATAAATTGTCTAATATTGGCCAAGATAAAATAAATTATTCATCTTTCGAAGATACCAAGGCAGATTGCAATTAGAACTTAGATCGTGTGGTTCTTTCCATATTTCAATGCCGACCTTTGAATATTCTATTTTGGAGAATATTTTTCGTATACCTGCTGTATTGTAGCAAAATGACCCTTGAGCCTGCGAAGCGGTCGTACACGCAGGAGCAGGTCAGAATCGTCCTCATACTTTCATGCTAAGTGTGTGTGTGAGAGCTGCTTACGGGGAGAGGGAAAATCAGCAAGAGAGATAGCATGCTTTTCTCGTTGGAACATACCCTAACGCCATCTCGCGCCCGGATTTGAACTACGAGTCCTTATGTACAGAACCGTGCTTCTATATAAGCGTCTATATTCGTTGCTTGTGTTGATCACACCGACACGAGAGGGCCTTTCAATATGTACCAAAGTGCAAGGAGAAGAAAAGTGGAGGGGAACTTTCCCTCATTTTTCTGACGACTCCGCAAGCGTAATGCACCGTCCCTTATATTCTACGTTGTGATGCAGCTCAGTCTCAGATTGACACGACTCCGCTGAGGTCGACTGAATGGAAACTTAGTTCGGACAAATATTCGCGCGTCACTCTATTTACTTATCTACTTTGCCTGCGAATTATACACACTCGTAGCATCGTTTATTTGTGTCCAATGCATTAAGCGACAATGCGATAGTTATAGATAATAAATAGTGTTTTAAAGTTAACAATTGTAGATATTTATTAGTAAAACGTCATTACATTACTATGATACAGGTAATAAAACAACTAATTAGACAGTACTTTTATAGACATATATATATATATATATATATATATATATATATATATATATATATATATATATATAAACTTATGCCTCTGTATAAATATATATAACTTATGCCTCTGTATAAATATATATAAGAAGATATGGTTGTGTATCATTATATATTATTATATATAGCTTCATTATTAATATATATAAAAGATAATAATTCTTTATTATATTAAGCTTCATTTCGTTGCTTATTTATGTGCAGATATACACGAAAAACCCTTTTCACAATAAAGTATAGTGCTTGGCATACGCTGTTACATTTTCGGTACTCGGCCAGCACCGTTTTATATAGACGTTGAGCGTGGCCAAAATCCGACTCTCGGAAATGACTGAGCCGAGCGGTCCTACTCTCCAAGCTGGACAAACACCGCAAATATCGGTACTTGTGCATCGAAAACAACGCTTAGATAGCGTACAGTGAACCAGAACTGATACTTATGGTTTCGTCCTTTAATACAATGAATAGGGTTTTCCGTGTATATATGCATGAATGTGTGCACATTTGTTGATATGTTTATATAAGTGTATGTGGGTGAGTCAGTGAGTGTATTCATGAGTTTTGATGTGTGTGCATATACGTGGATGTATATTTTAATATGTACACCCAACGCACATTAATTCGTTTAAGGTTATTTGAATTTTGCTGGCGCTTATTGGCTGAAACGCAAATGTAAGTATTCGTATTGGTGCGTTCTTAAAGCGCGCGAAACAAATTAACGTTCGTTGGGTGCTCATGTGCGCATGTTGAGGTGTGCTTAAGGGGGATCCCTACCATTTTTCCTAAAATTTCCCCTTGCTTATGAATTTTTTTTAAATTTTCACATATGTTTAGATAACCAAAAATTAAAGTTTCTTGAAAAATTTTTTATACATTCTAAAAAAATTCCTACTAACCTTTTATACCATTTTGAAAATATTTGTACATTCTCATAAAAATTGAATACAAGTAACCATAATTAAAAATGAGATCACTTTATTTACATAAAAAACAGTGCTTTTGAATAATTTATAGCATTTTTCAAAAATAATTATTTTATGTTTAATTAAAAAGAATATGTAAAATTAATTTCAAAAAGTTTCGACAAAAGTTAATGCACCTGGAATGTTTTAAATAAAGAAAAACAAAAACTACAGAGAAAGCAGTTTTTGATAAAAAATAAATTTACCTTAATGAATGATCGGACTTTAAAACGTTATCTTCAAACTAAATATTTAATGAAAATAAAAAATGTGATGCGTTTCTGTGTGAAGAAACGTTTAAAGAATCGAAAAAAGAGATAAAAGAAATGGATTTTTGGTAAAAAAAATGGTAGTGACGCACCTTAAGTGTAAGGTAAACTGAAATAAAATGAGACATGGCCCTGATAACACAAAACGTTTTTAAAAACTTTAAGTCGAAAAATCGTTTGACAAACGTTGGAAAAACGTCTGAATGTCCGCAGATTTGTTCCACATAAAACGTTGTACAGCCGTTTTTAAACCATTTGAAAAACTCTCCGAGGACTGTTGAAAAAGGTTTGAATACGGTTTGAAAAAAAATAGCATAGAATGTATCGAACAAAATTGTATAATAAAATTTTATGTTACAAATATTACCTATTTTCGAGATACCATTTGTATGATACTTACAAAATTGGTAATATTTGCAGCATAAAATTCTTTTTAAACAATTTTTTTCGATACATTCTATGTTAGTTTTTTTTTCAAACCATGTTCTAACCTTTTTCAAACGTTTTCAAAAAGTTTTAACTCAAATTTTTTAAAAATCTTTAATACATTTTTAAAACGTTTAAATCCAAACTTTTTTAAACCGTTTAAATTATTACCATTCAACAGTTCTCGGAGAGGTTTTCAAATGTTTTAAAAACGGGTTTACATACGAAAAACTCGTATGTGGAACAAATCTGTGGGCATTCAGACGTTCTTCCAAAGTTTTTCAAACGTTTTTCCAACTTTAGTTTTGAACGTCTTAAAGTTTGATTTTAAACATTTTTAAAGCGTTTTAAAAACGTTTTGTGTTATCAGGGGGGGGTATAATGAGACAACTGCAATAATTTGCTTCAAATGCGGTGCCAGTTATATATTATATCGAATCTCAGATTACTCGTAGAGATTGTGCGAGCTAGTTTTACTCGATTTCAGCAACTGCCACCGAGTAGGGCATAGTTTAAAACATAACAAATTTTTAGATTGGATAAAACGTAGAATTTGTAAAATGAGCTATCTTTAAAATTACCAATCAATTGCATTGCTAAATTTTTGGAAGTATCGGTGTAGTTTATTTTTACCCAATTACGACTTGCTAGGAGTGTGTTCATCAAATTTTTGTAAGATTTTGTTGTTTGTTCGCTTGCAGCTCTTAAAGTGCTAAACTGATTTCGACAATCGACGTGTCATTTGATTTGTCTGACTTCCGTGAGTGTTAAGCTATATTGAATTTTATACAAAACAAATTGGCGCATTCAAGGAGCCTTAAGTCATTTTTAAGACAACTTGAAGTCACTTATTTATATTTGCTAATTGTTACGTATACATTAAACGTGCACGCATGTATGTGCACTGTAAAAAAGCAAATGTAAAAATGACGTGACAATGTAATATGACACAAATCGTGTAAAAAATATACATTACAGGATATATGAAAAGTTATTAATTCAATAATGTCATTTTCAATGCACAGTGTGATTGTGCACAACCAATCGCTGTATATTTTTTAAGTAAGGGCACTCAATTGATAATTCAACAGAAAAATGTTAATTTCAACTGATGAGTGTTGAAAATAAAGCGACCCCTGCTAAGTTAGTGATTTTTACATTCCCAGATTGTGTAAAAGTAAAACTTTCAGTATAGTAAAATTCAACTATTTTATGTAAAATTACAGCTTCGACATGAATTATACTAGAGATTGGAATATATAGAAAATTTCTGAAACTCGTGCAATAGTCGGTTATTTGGGCATTTTTACGCTTAAGGCGATGCGTCAGACCTACTTTGCCCGTCGATAAATGCATTCGTAAATTTAGTTCTACTCAAAAAAATACGCATCAGAATGAATTTTCCTTTTCAGGGTAGATTTATTTATGTAAATTACATAGCGGAACACTCGAATTATTGTCAGAATAAAATATTAACATAATCACGTAATTGCTAATTTTCGATTTTGAGTGTAATTTGAGTGTTCCGCTGTGTATTTTACGTAAATAAAATAGGTCTGACGCATCCCCTTAATTAATTAGAGGTTTACCAATAAATTAAGTTTAAAGTATAATATATTTTAATAGATTTAAAATATAATAGAATAGAAAACAAGTGCTTATGAGCTCTAGATTCAATTATTTTAGCTTGCGTATTTTCAACCTAACCTCAAAATCTGAAGCTGGAAATCGGGAATGTGAAATTACACACGAGCATTGAAAATTACATTACTGACAAGGAGAGTCCACGACCTGCGGGAAGCGACTTTGTGTGAGTCACACACACAGATTCTAATGATAAAATTTGACATTGTGTCAGCAAAGTTCAGACCGTTGGCACAATATGCCTAGGCACATTGGGTTTGAGAACACCCCGCGGCATTTCGCGCCAACCATAGACATATAAATAACCAATCATCTAATGTATTTAGAATGCATAGGTTGCAGACTGCCTGTCTCGCACACAGTAAGAAAAAGGGGGGGGGGGGGGCGGAGATAGCGGTGTGGGGAGCATGCACGGCGCGAAGATATTCAAACATATATAATCTGAATTTCGATGCTGCAGTATTTGCTCATATTTTTATCCAGTTGATGAGATTCAGAAGTACGAGCATTTTATGATACCTAATTTGAATCATATTCACAGTGATATATATCACATATTTCCTAAAAAAGAGGGGACACATGGCCATTAAATACAAAGAAAGAAAGAATTAAACAAACATATTATTTCTAAAATACAAAAATAATTTACCTTATCTATTTCAGAATATCGTAAAATATCGTAAAATAAAAAAATCATTGAAAAACAAAAACAGATCAATGAATCTGAAAATTTCTTTTTAATTCAGAATCTTTATTAAAAACGAAAAAAATTAGCCCTGGGTTGCAAAAAATGACCGCGCCGTTATCGAGATATAAAGAATAAAAGAAAATTAAATAATAAACATAACCTCAACTAACTCGGAATGTAAAGGTCGTTATAATCTGGGCTTCTAACAGTCTCAAAAAATAGTAAAAAGCTACCATTTGGAAATTTCAAAAGGAATAACGACGTATTACTTAAGTTATTGTTGGCCAAAAGAAAACGATTCTTTTTACAAAATGATTTCTTTTTTCGAAAAAAGCAAAGAATAATGGCTTGCAAATTTTACAAAATATTCTCATCAATATTCCTAATCACCTAAATTTTTTTTGCCAGATATCACCTTTTAAACAAAACACGACGTTTTCGTGTATAACAGCAAAAAGAAAATAGTTTATTTAAAATTTCGTGTCGGAAAAGATAAGTAATTTTATGTTCTTTCGGATGCAATAACAATGAATTGATGATATTATTTCAAAAATACCAGGAAATCCAAAATAACGTATTTTAAATAACGTATTTTAAAATGCGTTATTTTGGGAATCAAAATACGTTATTTTTAGAAAATGCCTGTTTGGATTTGTGTGTGCGTGCATGTGTATGGATGTGAATCAACATTACTCTGAATATACTCGGTGAAAATTAATGTTACTCAAATATCGAAAAACCGCTAAAATAACATAAAAAATATCGAAAACCAATACAAATTTTTTTACAGCCCCTTCATTTAAAAAAATCAAACATTGAGCCCTGAAACATTCATTTTGACCGTGAATGTTCAGAGTAATCTTCAAACACATACACATACACACGCACGCACGTACACACGCACGCACGCACGAACGCACGCATACACCTCACACACACACACGCACACGAACACACAGAAAAATATTGTACGCTTACTTTGAATTATAAACTTAATATATATGCAGCGAAATAGCTTGTTCAAACACATATATAGATTTAAAAATTATTAATATAAAATATCCAAGTTGGTCCCGCTGAGGCGAAGTTAGACACAATTTATTGTTGTACTTTCTTATTTAAAAAAATATATATTAACTAACAAAATGTGTAGTTGAAAAATTGCTGGGCTATTTCTAGCTAGGGTAGGATGAATTTGCTCAAGTCGGCGCGTATGTATAGGCCTTTTTTATGTGTAAGGCTGATGAGAAGTGTCGCATTTTGAGTTGTGCGCCACTCACATACAAAATACAATTAAAAATATAGGGTAGAGGCACTAGTAGTCGGCCATCTAACGGAAAAACGGATCTAGTCGGAAAAACTTGTATTCAAGCTATTGCAAAAAATTCAGAAACATCTTTGTTTATAAATTACCGGTTCTATTACACTTTAAATGTATTCTAGTTTTTGATAACATGTTTATTTTTGCTTTAAATATTTACAGGATTATTATAATATGTGTTTTAATAAAATATGACGAAAGCGCTAGTAGTCGACCACCGAAATCTAATACTCGGACGCTTGATCGCTAGTAGTCGGCCAGGACAATTTAAGGCAATACATCGCGCTTTAAAAACATTGTTTATTTTTTTTTAGTAGTATTATGATTTAAGTTTAGCTATAGAAGATTGAATAAATATTAAATGAATGAAATTAAATATTAATTAATAGTAATAATCATTACAATTAAAAATGGC